>JANZLQ010000065.1:5584585-5680757 GCA_026212715.1 Elanus axillaris
ATGGACTTGAGCAACTGCGGACCAGTGTGACTTGCCTTTTTTTTTTTCCCCCCTTCCCCACCACCCAAGACTAATTCCTGGCTGTTAAGGTTTCTTTTAAGAGACCAGGTTTCCTGTTTAATACAAATGAAATACTGTATCTAGAATCCCTGTCCACTTTTATCCGTTCCTATGAAGCCTCTGTTGGAGGCAGAAATTTCTGTAAACAGTTAAATTGCCATTATTATCCTTAGTCAAGATCTGCTACAAATAGTATTTCCATGTTGTGTCTATAAAACAGTTTGCCTTGGGTTTGCTATCTTCATTCGTGATGGTAGCTTTTTTTAATTGTTCCAAACATTGAAATAAGTTTTCCAGCACTGGAATAGTGATATTTCACAGAGAAAGGAAATATTGGTGAAAAAAGATCTTGATTAATTTCATGCAACACGGATTTATTTTTTAATAAGCCAGTCAAATAGGTAATAATGAACATATGAATTGTCTACAAAACAAAAAGAGCCTGCATTCCTTTAAAGGTGGTAGATACTGCTTTTATTAGCAGTGCATGTATTGGCAAACCACCTAATGCAAATTGGTAGGATCACTAGTAAAGCTGGTTGTTGCATGCCTGATAAACACTGGTACCTGGACTGACCTGGAGAGCTCCTAGAAGGCAGCACCCTGGGTGCTCCTTGTGCCACATCTGTATCTGCTGTATGAGGGAAATGGTAAGAGAGTGTTAAAGCAACTCTGGAGTTGTGGCTGGCTTTTACTTATGTGCCCACCTGCTTAGTCAAACCATCAGAGCAGAAGCCATCTTTACATTCAGTTTTGTCTCAGCTCAGCAAAAGCCGTGGATGGGAATAATTTTAAATATATACGGCAATATGCTTAAAATGAAAACATTTCAATTGTCAGCCTGTAATGCTGGGGAAATGATATTTTATTTAAATCATATGAATATCGGTGAAGACACCTAGGTTAATGCAGAATTATGGCTGAGAATTTAAATGCAAGGAGAAATAAAAAAAAAAGTCAGGAAATTCAAAGTGATGGTTACCAAAGCAACTATAAGTCTTCCCCACATTTACTCTAGTAGTGCTGTATGCTTTTCAGTACCGCTAAGCTCTGATGTGTTAATATATACATGCAGTGTAGCTGAGTTACTGTGGGAAGCGAAGTTGTGGGGGGTGTCGGGTGCAAATCCTTTGTAGAGTACCTGAGATGAGGGAGCATTTTGCTTTTGTCTTGGCATTCACTTTTTTGTAATGAACATAAACCAGGAGTCACTGAAGACAAGTAATGGAAAAATGAGAACACACAACCCTAAGGGAGAGCAAAATGCATGCAGGTCGTCTAGCTCAGCAGTCAGACATAAACCCAGGGTAGGAGAGGAGCAGATTTTCACATGGCAGCATATGATGATTTCTTCCTCCTGGGAGAGGAAATAAGTTAAAAGATTAAACCCCATAAATTAAAAATTGTGTTTATAGCAAATGGGAAACGCTTTAAAGGTGAGGAGCTAGCTGGAAGAGCAAGGCACCCTTCCCACCAGCCCCAGCCCTGCCAAGGCATGGCATTGGGATGCAGCGCGGAGCTGCCTGAGCTCTCCTGGGAAAAGCACCTCTCCTGTCCAGTGTCTCCTCCGATGCGGTGCGGTGAGAGCTCCCCCTCCTGTTTTCAGCCTTATCGGAGCTCCTAGGCAGCATCAGTAATATTCATTACTATTTTAAAAATCTGTGAGGAGCTATGAAGCCTGTGGCTAACACTTCTGCACAGCTGAGAGAAAGAGGGAAGGCCCCTATGGCCCGTTGTGCCTTTGGGTGCTTGGGTCAGCAAAGCAGGTGCCTGAGCTGAGTAAATGTACGACTAGTGGTGATGTTCAGTGGAGCTGTTTCTTAGGTTTTTGTACAAATATACGGTTCCTGTGGTCAGGAGGGAAGTTCTTTCTGTAACAAAAGGGCCTCTGCTTTTTCAGGCTCCTTGCGTCTTCAAAGCCTTCCCCAGTCAACAGTCAACCCAGTACGGTCAATCACCATCTGTATACTAAACTCTGCAGAGTAGATCTAATCGCATCCCTTTCCCCACAGGTATTTATGGTGATAAGAAGAAAATTAGGAAGTTTGCAAGACAAGGTATTATGCCTGCCTCCTTGGATCTCCAAACCTTTCAGTGGCAATTGTATTTGAGCAGTCATGTTCCCATTGTATTAGTCAGAAAATACTTGTTGTAGCTTCGTGGGTTTTATGCAAGATACACTACCTGATAAAGTGAGAGTATTGCAGATGAGGTGATGCCTTATCTAGTGTGTAAAGCAGCTGTACACGTTCAACTGTCAGAATTGTTTGAGCTTATATTTGATCAGTGATTTGTGTCATGTAGTCCTTGCAGTTTGGGTCCAGACATTAAAGTTTGATTTTTTGCTATCCTGTCATTTCAAAGTTTGGGAACAGACATGACAGAAAATAGGCAACTTGAACACTGGCTCAGCCTGCAAGTTTATCACAACCTGCAAGTTTATCACACCTTTGCAATGCAATTTTTCAGTAGACTAAGAAATAGGATAGTCTTAATAGTGCTATGTATCCATCATGAAGATAACAGGTTTCATTAACTGTTGATATTATTGGTTCACGCTAACAGTCCAGACTTTATATATTCAACTTTGTCAGCTTCACCTGTAGAAATATAATTCTATAAAGAAGTAGCAGTTAGACACACAGCTGTGCAGCCAGCTTCAACCTTGCCTTTTTATCTAGATCTGGGCCTCCTCAACAGAAGTCAGAAAAAGCAGTACTGGAGTTGTGGATGCTACATAAGACCCAAGATGTCCATGACTTTTTTGAGTTATTACTGGAAATAGATATCTGATAAACACCGTTTGCTTACTTGACCGTTGTAAGTAGATTGCAATAGTCTGAGAAAGGTAACAAGCCTTGTAGCTGTGCCGTTAAGGTAGGAAGTGGTTCCTTGTCTGTACTTAAGTGAATTTGCTAAAGGATTCTTCATTCAAGTGACATAATCGCCTTAATGCTTCTAGAGTCAGCTTGGGATATCTTCTTCAGAGCTGCTCTTCATGCAAAGTGGATCACCCATTGCTATCCACATTTAGAAAAATATTTGAATAACAGTTGTTTGTTGCCTTGTGACAGGTTTCCCTCCTCTTGATTTATTTTTGGGTACAGCTTCAATCTGTTTCTCCCTGAACAGCGCAATAGAATTAATTCCATAAATAACTTAGTGCTTTTGTGTAGCATATCTAGCAGACAGATTTTTTTTTTTCTCCTGTGGATGTGTTCTTGTGTAGGTTGCCACTGTTTTTTTTTGTGTGACTTTTGAGTGAGGCCACCATAATCTGATGTTAATTTAAATGTCAAATTAAGAATACATCTATAGGAGTCAAGGATCCTACCCCAGCTAATTATTCACTAGGGGGTCTGCATTCTATGTTAATGAGGTAAAACACGCAAAAGACCAAATAGCTGAACATCAAAGCTGCTATAAGTGAACATGCGAGAGATTTAAAACTAAAAAAGCTCTGTACAGCACTTTCTTAACATGTGTAGATAAAAAGGGAGGTACTTAGATGGCTTAAAGCAATAATAAAATATGAATTCAAATCCCTAAGCGCCAGTGCAGTGAGGAAAGACTTCAGCTATCCACAAATCGGTGGATAGCACATGGCTATGACAGCGCAGCTGTAAAACTGATGGAGCTATGCAAATGTAGAGGTGCAATGTAGTATTATCCATTTCCAAAGAGGGCTAGGCCAGTTTTCTGAATGGGTATGAAATTTAGGCAACCGTGATGTATGTTAGGGAAACCTGCAACAAGACTGGTATTAGAATGCTCATTTTCATTTTAGTATTTGGGTTGGCAGTTTTTTGGATAACCACTGTAACAAGGACTGTACACCTCTCATCTGCCTAACTGGTAAGTTAAATTCTGTTGTCCGTGCAGCAGGTTGACCTTACTCTGGTCCTGCATGTATGTCTGCCACCTCGCAGCGACCCTGGTCTGATGGGTTAGGTAAGGGAGGCAATTTCCCAGTGGTCTCTTTTGGCAAAGTCTGCCAAAACCAGCAGCAGCTTGGGGACCTGTGCTGGCAACCTGCATGTCTGAGTAAGGTCCTTGCTGGTTTTTAACAGTTTGAAAGCTATAAATGGTTTGGGATTTGGTTAAGAGTGATGGTATGTAGCCTGTTTCTGATAGCATTAGCAAAGATGAGATTTCTTTTTGTAATGGTGAACAAGAGCAGGCGGTTATTGACGTGTTTTTGTGAAAGCCTCTCTAAAATCACTGGAAAGGGTATGGGAATGTTTATGTTCCTCTGGTGTTTTATTTAGTCTGTAGACCATTATAGAATTAAGTGTTTGGTGAGCACTGAGCAATTCTCTGTTTATTGCAATGATATTGATAAGATTGTGAAATTGGCTGTTGCAAAGGATTCTAGAGCATAGAAAAGGCCCCACTGGAATGGCTGACATCTCCTATAAATCTAAAGGAATAATAAAAGTAGAAAATGTGTGTTGTGCCCAGAATACACAGACAATAACAATTCACCTGGGAAATACCTTCTGACTGATTCACTGATTGGTGAATAGCTGATGGAATCGGAGAATAGTCAGCAAACAGTGGTGTAGAAAAGGAGGAGTTTTCCTTCTTTGAACTTTAAAATATTTGCCTCTTAGGGCCATTTAGGAGATTTATCATGAATCAGAAGCGAGTGCTTTGTGTTTGTGTTGTTAAAAAAATGTAATAAAAATGTTTAATTTTTTGCTATGAAAATTCCTTTCCCTATTATATCAAATCAGTCTTTATAGTAAAGTGTATTAACTTTGTTAATATATCTATATAAGTTGACGTTATACACTGTAATGTAAAGAGGTAGTAGAATTTTACTGGAGGCTCTGATACTGTTCATGCTTAAGTAAAACAAACTGAAAGACAGCCCAGTCCTGGAAAGAAGAACTTTCCTTTGTGGAAGCTTAGAGCTGTCCGTGAAGGATAAAGGATACCCCTGGATATCCAAGATAACGCCAGCATCCTAGCCCTCTAGCTGGTCTTTGAAACCCTCCCAGCATTGTCTGGCACCATAGATAAGTACCTATAGCAAGACTGACATCTGGATTGATAGACAAGTATCAAGAATGCTGCAAGAATGAATCAAGAATGAAATATAGTTGCTTTGCAAAGTTTTACTATAATTATTAATTGGTAGTGTGGGTGCTAGTGATTAGAAAATTTGAAGGGTACAAGAACCCTGTTGAAAACCCCATTCAGGGTGCCCCAATTTGGCTGGGAAATCTTGTGCACATGAAAAAATATTTACTCTTTTAAGTCTATACTTTGCATCCTAATCTCTCTCCTCGGTCAGCATGAGCCAGTTATGAATTTTCCTGACAGTTTCCACTTTTCTCACCCTATACTTTTTCTCACCTTGTTCTTTCTTCTGTCTTTTAGTGCTTGGTGTTCTCGCGTAATTCTCTCTTTTTTTTTTTTCCCCCTCCGCTTCTGCATTGCATTCTCCTTTCACAGCCTCCAGTGACTTTTAATCCTTCTTTTCCCTTCAAACCCTTCTTAACAAATTCTTTCTTTGTTTTCTCATACCTTTTAAAAAGTTACTGTTCTTCCTCCTTTTTCCTGCCTTCTCTCTCCTTATCAAGATGTTGACCTCTTCTCCCTAGATCCAACATTCCCCATCACCTCTCCATGAACTTTTTTATTTTGCCTTACTTCCCTGCAGTTACAATGTTCAAATATGCTTCCACATGCATCTAAGTGGGGGGGGGGAACAAAATTCAATTCTGTGAGTGCTGATTATGAACCCTCAGGCACTGGTCCTCTCCATCCTTCTAGCAGCAGTGCTTTGTGTGTGCACATAAAGTTGCACTGAGCAACAAGGATGGCTAATAATATTCCTGTGCACACTCTGATTCAAACAGTAAATCACATATGTATTGAGGATTAGAGGGTTGAGAAGGATAATATTAGGCGCCTTTTTCCACCTCCTACTTTGAAATAATGTCTAACATTTCTGGCCTTCTCTGGTAATATATTCTTGAATAAATCAAAACAAAGGAAAAAGGGTTAGCAGAGGGAGTGAGATTGGATAGATATTACACAAAAGAATGAAAAAAAAAATAATCCTCTTTGCTGAGACAGTAATGGATCCATGATTATTTTCAGTGTTTTTCAAGCTATGTGAGCTGCTGTGAATGAGCCAGACTTTCAGATGTTCCACATGCATATATTGTGCACGATTGTGACTTCCAGTTGTACTTAGCTATGTACACATCCTCTCAATGATTTATCAACCTTGCAATTCAGTGAGTGTGGAAGGAGAGGTAATGGTTTTTTTCTTTTCTTTTTCCTTTTTATATCATTATATTTTAGTCTATGTATTTGCATAGTCTAAATCTGTTGGTTTAGCATGATCTGCTGCAAGGGTCTGAAAATCATATCAGACTCAAAGCTAGGCTGTTGAACCCAAATCTGTGATTTTTATTCTGAACTTTTAGGCACCAATACTTGTGTTATTAATTGCCCCAGAATGGTGAGCAGATCAGAAGCATGAATGCCTTCTAGGGAGTTTAGACATACTAACAGAAGTTTACAACAGATACTGATACACTGATTCATATGTAACCCTAGTCTCGGATGTCTCACCAAGCTGAAGGCTGCTTGAAGCTGGCAGGGCACGTTAGCTTGGCTCATACTTGCACTGATCTTTATTCTGTGAACATCTGCTATTGGATTTTGCCCCTCAAACTATGCAGACAGTGAATTTTGATGAACTCTTCTTCAGCCATTGCATGCGGTGTGTCTGGTGATTAACACATATTGACAAACCTGTGTTTATAGGCTACAAGATGTTGTAGGAGCTTTCATTTCCATACCTGTGTTTTTCTGAGTGTTTATGAGATTGGCTAAAACCCATCACAGATTTAGGAAAAAAAATAGGGTTGGCAGCACTGGGTAATGTATGGTGAGTCTGACTTCAAGAAACAACATTAATATGTTGTTGGCTTTCTAAACCCACATTATTTCCTATTCCATGGCAGTGCTGGATAGCATGAGCTAGAGGTTGCACAGGACACTCTCACATGCCTCAGCCTGCCTTTCAAGCTGACAGAAAACAGCATGTGCTTGTATTGATCACGACGTGCTTTCTTTTCTTCATAGAGGGGAATTTTGTGTTCAGAGCTTCTGTGGGGTGAGCTTTCTGTAATTTTGGGTGTAGCTACAGTTGTATGAGAATGACTAAGATATATATTTTGTTGGCCGTTCCTTTCTCTGTAAGCATTGTGTTGCCTGTTGATTGTGCTTCTTTCCCAGAGCCTCTGAAGAAAGGTGAGGGTCCTCTGACTCTCGGGAGTGGTAGATCTCTTCCTATTGGCCCCAACATGCCAAACCGCAGCTTTTCAGCCTTGCTTAGGAGCAAAGGGCTCATGAGCTGGTCTGTAGGAGGAGAGCCATCAGGATTGCTGCCCTAGGTCCTCAGCAGTCCCATTTGGGTCCCGTTACAGAGCTCTTATGCACAGGCTTCAGCTGAGTGGAGCACACTGTCACCTCTAAGCATGTGTTTAAATTGCCAGGACTGTGTGCTCTGGTACTGACCTGGAGAGAGGTAACATCTCCCACAATACGGGTCCAGGGGTGTGATGCAGCCCGTGAGTGGATCTGTCGCAGCCTCTGCTGGGAGTAGTTGATGCTGTGAAGCATGAAATAGCATTTGCTTTCTGTGCTACAGGTATCAGATGGTGTGCCCTTCTTACTGCTCCAGTGGTATGATAAACAACTGTATTTCATAAACTGGCATTTCCAAAGAGGTCCTGCTCGTTGAACTAAAGCAAATTAAGACAAAGTTTAACCAGTAACAGCATATAAAACTCAAAAGTTAATTAATTCTAATAGTGATAAGCCAGTTTAAGACTGATTTGCTGTCTGGAGCATTAATATGCCACATGCTTTAGTTTCATTTTCTGCAGCCCTGCTTACCCTAGAGAATATAAAATGTTGACCTTTATTTAAAATGAGATTACTTAAAGGTGATCACTTGTTGAACATGGGCTATTTAGGTTATATAGTTAGAAAATGATCTCTTCAGTATGATGAGAAGAACCGAAGGTCTGAAATAGTTGGAAGATGCACCCATAGGCAAATAAGAAGAAAAAGTAATGAAATCTAGTTTTCAGTTGGCTGATTTTAGCAGAAGCGCATTTAATAGCCTAAGAAGAAATAGGAGATTGTCTCAAATTCTGGCAAGCAAACTACTGCAATGAGCTTACTTTTCAAGACACAAAGTCTTGGACCAAATCTGTAGCACTGAGCAAACTTTCAAATACTGATTTGTGGGATTCCATCACTATAGTTTGAGTGACTCTCAGTACTTGCTTCCCTGCCTTTTGGAAAATTTTCTTTAGAATTAAAAATTTCATTGGTTTTGCTTAGGCAATGAATCTGTTAAGGGCATTTCAGCAGCAACCAACCTTATCTTTTTCTGGAAAAAGTAATTACCTGTTGTCAAATACAGGTAACATAAGACAGCCTGAGTATCTAATATATGCACTGTATGTGTTTGGCTTTGGAGAAGGACAACTTTTGTTTCAGCATTGAAATCCCGTAACAATAAAATCTGATGATTTATTTACATAGACTGCACTGGGTTCAGACTTTGTTAGTTCCTCTCTTTGCTAATTTTCTGTCAGCTTTACTTGTGTTTCTCCTAGAGCGAGTCAATTATATCAGTTACAGTGAATATTCACAAAATTATTTACCTTGTAATATTAAAGTAATATCCAGTACAATAACTTCTTAGCTTATTAAATTTCTGTAGCTCAAATCCTTCCAAGCTTTTCTCTTTATATGGTATAAGGCTTGTTGAGATGATTACATTAATAATACATTACTATAAAAATTAAAGTGCATCACAGAGAACATGCTAATAGGTTTCATTGATTTCAACTTGCAAATCGGTGCTGGCAATCAGAAGCCAGGTGTGAATCTGACTTCAAATGAACTGAGAGAGATAAAAGTGCCAAAATCATCAGCAAGATTCATAGCTCTGGTTGTTCAGAGGAAAAAAATGTTAAGTATAATGAAGTTACTTAGAATTAAGCTTGAAGAAAAATGTGAAGTGCATGCACTGGACTATTGCAGAGATGCTCTTTTTTGCTGTTATGAATTTAAACCTCTATTTAGTAGTTTCACACTCTCCTGTTTAATTTCTCCTTGAATTTGTTTTCATAAAGATTTAAAAATAATTGTGGGTTAAGATTAGTTTTATTCTTTGCAGATGGTGGAAGTAGTTTTCTTGATGAACTTAGATTTCAAGGCATCAGAAAAACAGTGAGTATTTAGCAACACTTAAAGGCAGTACTCTGCCATTAGGTATTGTTATACTTACCACTTCTAGTTGCAGACAATAGTACTGTTCTCTTAAAAACTGGGGGGAAAGGGTAATATCCTTCATCTTAAAGAAAACAGAGCAATCAGCCAGAAAGCCTGGCTGTCATTGATATGCAAGGGTTATTTTGTTTTGTTAATAAATAGGAATGTATTGTGCTTTGTAGAGATCTGGAGTCATGTTCTTACCTGGGTGTCTCTAAGTTTTGATTTACAGGCACACTTTAAGGTGACTTTGATCTTGAAAGTGACTTTGAACTTTCTAACTTGTGTATGTGCTGCCATTAAAATTTTGTCTTGGAGACAATCTTTTAAATCGATCAATATTGAATCTTCAAATGTAAAGCTTTCTGCTGCATATTAGATTTCTTTCAGAGTTTGCTCCTGTCCAGAGGGGACTATGTTCAATTTTGTGTATGAAGAGTGGAAGCTTGTGGTCTGAAAATGAGGATATCATCAAGTTTTTTCTGGTCACTTCAGATAGTATGAGTCGGATCCTTTTTGGTGTTGTCTCGTCTTTTCTTGCAGACCTGTCTTACAGCTTTAGTATCATATCAACAACTTTAAGAAACCTACTCTTTGTTTATGGTAACTCTTGTTTTGGATCTTTTTTCACAGTTTGTTGTTTTGGTTTTTTTTCTTTTAATTGCTCCCGTCTCTGTTGTAGCAGAGCCCTTCAGAAATCTTATCTGGAATCTCTGCAGGATGCAGGGGAATATTGATATCTTAAGTATTCAGACCTGAAGATAGAAAAAGGAGGCTTGTGGAAAATCACAGAGGAAACTAGTATCAGATCTGGAAATTGAATCCAGATTTTAGCACAGAACTGTAGCAATACACATCAGCTGGCTACTATCCATGTCCTTATTTCCTGCAAATTTAAATTTTAGGCAGGGAGCTTTGGAGATACTGGGCAAGATCAGACTACTGAGATTCTTGTGGCTTTTGGTAGAGAATTTTAAGTCTATAATATACTACCCTTCCTTTTTACAAGGGATAGTTTGAACCTATGTGAAGGTCTACCCTGTGAACTTGCCAAGTAGCTGAAGCAGATGTGCCTTGCTATGCAGAGATAAAGCAAGAAAATCTTTGAAGAAAAAGAGAAAAAAATGAAAACAGAGAAGAGAATCCAGCAAAAGCAAATATGGGAATGGGCACATTAAATGTATCTTGAAATGTGGTAGTTCATGAATTCCTTGTTCGGTTTTTAGCTAGGACACAGAAAAGGATAGGAAAAAAGACAGGCCTCAAATATGGGACTGAGTCAGCGTGGGACTTCATTGCTTATATTGTGTACTGGGGGATGGATATTCCCGGGGTTGAATCCCTGCATGCTGCTGTTCTGGTAGCGTTCCAGCAGTGGAGGGTTCGTGGGCACTGTCCCTCGCTGGTAGGGGAGAGCTGCTGCTCAGCCACACAGCCACCCCTCCCTCACACCCAATACATGCTCCTGCACAAATAAAGGCTTAAAAACTGTAAGAATAGCCTGTGCCTGTTTTTCTGCTGCCAGAGGATTGTTTGTCTCTGGTATTTTTGTGTCACTTGGGTTCTACTGTTTAAATTTATTTTTTTCCTGTAGGTGTGTGCTTTGGAAATACTGAATAGACATATAAGTGTCTATTGTAAGCTTGGTAATCATTTATAGATTTAACTGCCCTGTAAAATTTGACAGAGGAGTAAATGCAAATGGCTTGGCTTGGCCGCCTGCTTACCTCAGGCTTTGTGAGCTGTCTGAGAGGCTGTGTGCATGGAGGGGCAATTGCAGGTTGATAGTAAAGAGGATGGACCTTAAAAACTGGCAATGAATCTCAGAACGATATATTGACTCTCAAATCCTCTAGTCTTGGTGAAATCATTCATTGGTAAGGAATAAGCCTCTATTAGTGTCATGGGCTGTATAGCTGTTTAATTCCTTTGTTTGCGCTCTCGCCTATGGGGGCTGCAGGGAGGAAGGCAGCTGCCAGTTTGCCCTGTCCTGCCTGCTGTGTGCCAGCTTCCACGGCGGCTGTGGAAGGAGGCTGATGGCTTGTTCCCAGAGTGGGCGAAAGGTGAATGTGCAGGAGGGTGGTAATTCCTGGGAACAGCAAGCAGAAAATGCACAGGAGGCTGCTGGGGTGATTTTCTACATAGTCCCTTTGGGTCTTAAGAGAGTCTGGGGTGGGGGGCAAGTAGCATCGGAGAGGGTGGAAGCATGAATGAAAGGATCCTTTTGGAAAGGGCAGGCTGAGCAGAGGGGAGATGAGTTTGCAAGTCTCTCTTACCGTTACCCTCCCTTAGCCGCCAGAGAGGACTTGCCTCTATTTTAAAAGGCCCTAGTTTATATGCTAAGGAAACCTGGCATGGGAGACTCAAAACCTTTTTCATTTTCATTGGGGTGCTGAGTGTAAGAAAAGATATAGTCCAGGTTGTCTGAAAGCTCATGACTCAGTCAGGGACTCGCCAGGTAAAGATTCCTTATTTTTGAGACCTGAGTGCATAGAACCAACATATTTCATCTAGTTCAAGTCAGTCCCAAAACATTGCAAATGGTAGGGACATAAGTACCTACAGATACCACATGTTGCTAGTGAAAAGTTGATTCAAATCATATTTTGTTGCTGCAACATTTATTTCTCTAGAAACGCACTTAAATTTCAGGTCAGTAAGCAATAACTTCTTTTTTTAATCTTGCCCTGAAATGGATTTCTGATTTTCTTTTTACATAACTGAGGCTTTGCTGAACAGGAAAAAATAAAAGGTGTTTGAGAGTTCATATTAGAAAGCTGTGTGTGTAGGGGGAGATAAGCTGAGGTCTGAAAAAATACAACAGTTAATTACACTTGAGGAGGTGGTGGTGGTGGTAGACTACAGAGGGCTGATGTGTTTACCTGCAGTCTCCTGTTCTCTTGTCTACAATACACGAGGGAAAGAAAACAGGAAAAATGTTCCACGAGCAATTTTTTTTTCCTCAGAAGTGTGTCTGATTTAATTTCTAATACAGTAGTGGCTGTCGCATTATATATGCTCCTCATGTCTCACTTATCCTTTTTATCTACTGATGTTTAAGCAAGAATTTAACCCAGACTTTTTTCTTTTTTTATTAGACAAAATGTTCATTGAAATTGTTTGAAAACATGAATGCTAGTCGTGAATTTATCAGGTTATTCTCCTGTGCATTCTGTTTATGGCACTGACGGCACTGAATAAAATTACTGGTCTTCTTAAGCAGCACCATAGTAGTAGTAGTATTGCCTGGTGTGTTTAATTGTAATGTTCATTACAGATTTTATGCGGTGTGGATTTAAAGGTAAAAATCTCTGGAGTTGAGCTGCTAATAATCATGCTGTGGGTTTCAATTATTCTATAATTCCTCCAATTATTCTGCTTAATTTTAGGAAGCAAAGGTCACAGGAATAAATTTTCCTTGTGTGAATAAACACTGGGGAAATTATTGAGGACCTGGCTATTATCATGAGATGACAGTCCATTCTGTCAGTCTAGATGCTTGCAGGTCACAGTGATGGCAAATCTGTGCGGTTTTATTAGCAGTGATGCAAGGGGTCAGAAATTTTAAGGGAGCCTTTGTAAATGCTCCCTGTGGGATTGGCTGCTCCAGTAAAGCTGCTGCAGGATCCATAGGCTTTGCTGTGAACACAGGTAGATCAATGTTGAGCATTTCGGTGAATTTTATCCTTTTTTTTTTTTAACAGCGTGGGAAGGACTAGACTAGTGAATGATACAGAAGTGTGGAAGTTCCTACAGCTCCTTTGCAGTCTGCTGTGTAAGAGCGCATCAGTAGTGGTCAGTCAGCTCTCTGCCAGTTTTACTCATCCTTGATTTAGGAATTAAGATATTTTTCTAGCAGAAAAGATGGAGAGGGTTGGTTGATGCTTTTAGATTTTTCAGTGCCTCTGAGGGATGGCTACAATATAGAAATAGCACAGAACGTTACTGCACTTTAGTATTTTAATCACGAGGTCATGGGAAATGACTTCTTTGGGTGTCTAGTGATCCTCCTCTGCTTCTGCTTCACTTGAATGTTAAACAGTCCTGTAGATATCGTTCTTGCTATCTATAATTTCCACAGCCATTAATCACATAAATGTGATGTGTAGAGTGCAGTGATGCTGGGAGACTCTTCGGGTGCTCTTCAGAGAGTGTCACTGAACAGGAGCTGGAGGTGGCCGTGGGCACCGGCGTGTCTGAGCCTGGAGGGGTTGGCCCGGGGCACTTGGGGTGCCCTCGGAGGCCTTTGGGACACAGCTCGGCAGGACCCGAGCAGCCTGGTCTGACTCTGAAGTTAGCTTTGCTTTGCGCAAGGGGTTGGACTCGATGGCCTCCGGAGGTCCTTTCTGGTTTAAGTCCTTTTATAATCCTATGACTTGGCCTAAAACATGCTTTCCCCCACTTCTCCCCACCCTCCGTTCTGTCTTTCTATCTAATTCTTATCCTATTTCCTTTGCTGAGAAAAGTATGCACATCAGAACCACCAGACTGTAACTAAAGAGTAACTTTCCGTTGCCTCAATTAGTTTAGCTGTGAATGCTGTCTCAGCATTGTGGACACGTATACAGAGATACTCATAATGGTTAATGGAATACAGCTGAGTGAAAATACATGATGTTATATAAAGGCTGATACTTGGGAACATGGGAAAGTATCAGAAAAGATAAAAGGCATTCAGTTTTTCAGAAGAAAAGCTGTAATGGAGATCTGTCAAGAGAAGACCTTTGGATGGGAAATGAAGAATAGTTTTATTCCTGTGTATAAATAGAATTCAGAGCTCCCAGACACAGCGAAATAAAAAAGCAGAGATTTGTCACTTGGATGTAAAGGAAATGTGAGAGATTTATGTCCCTACACTAAAAAATCTCATACACATAAGCCAGCCAGCCATTTTAGTTTTGTTAAATGAGAGGGGAATAATTATTCATTCTGGTTGGTGTTCTGTAAAGGAATGTGCTTATTCAAACTAGATGCATCTGATAGAAAATGAAAAGCTTTGCCTTTTTTGCCTTTATAAAAATCTGGTTCCTTTCTTTATGGTGACATTTAAAAGGAAGAAAAACAAAAAAGATAGTAAGGATTATCCCAAAAAAACCCTCCTCAAACTCCCAAACAAAAACCATTCTTCTGCAGAGAAAATAAAAATTTTAAAAAAAGTAATTAAATTTAACTTTTTTAACATAAAAAAATATAATAGGGAATAAGAATTGTAAGTGAAACCTTGCTATAGAGTTGCAAGATGAAATGATTTGGGGGATGCTGTGGTTCACCAACAAATTGGGATGGAGAGCTTTATCTTTGGACAGTATTATTTTAATTTTCCTCTGAATTTATTCAAATGTGAATCCATTTACACATACCTCAGGTAGGAAGAAGTCTTATGAGAATCTTATGAAAGATGGACTGGACTCTCAACAGGTGCCCTAAAGTAACCACAGGTGGGGCCAGAGCTGGAGTCCAAACAACATGGTGAGAACCTAGGAAGGGAAGTTTTAAAATGTAGAACTGCTGCTTTCCCTTATTTTTCAGAAATTTTAATGGGACCTTGCCAGTCCTGAGTTTTTTCTTGCTGGTCATGGTCATTTGACATCTTATTTCTACAGTGCTTGTTGGAAGGGAAAGGCTGCTGTTGCCAAATTTTAAGCATAGGAGCATATTGGTCTCTCTGGGAAAAGACTTGTGTATTTATGGGTTCTCCTGTTACTATTGGAGCCTCTACACTTTCATATTGCTGAAGTATAATTTTCATACTTTTAGGAATTTTACGTAGCTGCTTTGTGATTGTGTCTGGAAAGCCAGTTCTAGCTGGCTTTCCTAGCAAATTATCGGTGTAGTTCATTACGACTTTGTGTCATGTAAGAGTTGTTAGAAAGGAGACTGCTCTTTCACAGAAAACCTGCATTTTTTCCTTCTGCTTATACTTCGAAAATTTACGTATGTTAAAATGGATATTTTTCAAGGTTTTATGGAGGTGTATTTTTATGTATTTCTTTTCTTATTGACTTGATGACATACACCATGTAGATAAACAGATTGGCTATTATTGCTCATCATCAGGACTTTACATCATGTTGTAAATATTGCCCATCCCTCATGACACTGGCTTGGTTCAGATTGCTTTTCTTTCTTCCACCCTACTTGAGTGCGGGCCTTGCTGTGCAAGTGGAATCTATGAATCAGAAAATAAATGGCCCTGAAAGCATTTATAAATGGAAGGCATCAAACAAATTGGTAATAACTGTATTTAATATGTAACGTATCTTCGTTTCCTTATCATGCATGAAGCTAGCTGTGCTTTAATATATACTGGGCAAATTCTGTTGCCACCTCATGCATATAAGAAACCATAACGAGATTAGTGGGGAATTACATTAAAAGAGTGAACCTCTCCAGTTTGAAGGAGACATGTGAGGCTTCCTGTGACAGTGAAAAACTCTAATGAGAAGCCTTTCAGTGATCCCTGTGATCTGGAGAAAGGAGAGAAGGAGGTGGCAGGTGGTGGGGGATAAGTATCTGTGAGGAGCTGGTAAAAATCTAATTCTGGATCTAGTCATGTCTCCAGAAATAAGTTTATCAACTAGTTCCAATGTGTGTTGTGACAGGATTTATCTGAAAAAATGGAAATGCTGTTTTATACTTTTAGAAGTCATGCTGAATTTGTAAAAATGTAATAATGCTTTTTTTAATGGCAATGGCATTCTTCTATTAGTGTACTTTTCAAACTTTAGCTTTTCCTTTGTAGTAACGTTGAGCAATGTTTTTAAAGAACTGAACTTTCTTATTGGTGGGAAATGCACAATAAACATAGTTCACATTGCGCATAAAACATGATACTTTAACCTTTAGCATCTTTTGAAACTTGATAATAAATGAGAGGAAAGAATCATAGCTGCAGTTCAGTGTCAGAGCCCACTTTAATATTCCAGTGATACCCTAAAAAAGGAGAAAATTTATATATAAAACCTCACATCAACTATATTTTATTTGTTGTAAGTAATGAAAGTTGAATCCAAATGGATAGAAATCTTTACCTAGGAGGTGTGAGTTATAGAGGTAACGTGATGAACATTTATGAAATGTCTTTTTCTGTCTTGCGCTTCTCTTAGTCATTTGCTGTCATCTTCATGGCTGTTGTGATCACTGTTATAGAAAGTATTTCAACATTCTCACTCTTCAAAGTGTTTCCATGAATCTGACAGGTGGTACCCAAATAAAGTCATTACCTAAAGCAGTGGCAGAGAAGAGAATGTGCTGCTATTATTACTTTTGAAGAGAAGACTTATTTTTAAACTCTGCTCAGCTGGCTATTATGCACATGCTGTTTTTACCTTGCTATTAAAATATCACAACAGAGATCAAATTCAGCTGTGATGAAGAACATGCCATCTGTATGTAATTTTTATTGCTTAAAAGTATGGTATAGTAATAGTCACATAAAAAAAAAAGTCTCTCTAAGAATTTATTCAGCTTTGTATAAAGACCAGGCAGGGTTTAAGTAGTCATAGTTTTTCCTTCTTGGTTTTATTAGGACACAGAATGCAAATGCAGGTATTTGGGCCACGTTTTCAGGTGCATGTGAAATGTACTAAATGCAAGTGGTTTGGGAAGGTATCTCATCCCTAAACACAGGGAAAAGAGGGATTTGGTTAGCTCTCACACAGCATGGGGTGGCTGAAACCAGCTCTAGTTGATGCTAACAGCGACAGTCCCACCAGGGCTTTTGTAAGCACATGGAGCGAGAAGACTGTCCCATATATGTTTCTGGAGTAAGAAAAAAGGACAGAATGGAAGTCCATTACTTTGTCCTGTCTACGTGTTATTCTCTTGTCCTACAGATTTGTGTTTCACTAAGCTCCACCGAAACATGTGGAAGTTATCTAGGTTATTTTATAACCCAGGAAATGACCATGCCCTTCAGAGCAGAGTATGGGTGTGAGAGAGGGTAAGAGATAAGGAGGGACGTGAAGCTGTAATTCCCGATGTCCTTGCAAGTGGCATAGGAATAGCTTTGGTAATATAATAAGCAAAGCAATGTAATAGTTCTTCCTCTGTGTCACTGGCTATTGAACTGGCTTGTTTTCTTTGCTTGGCAGCAGTAATGCAAAATCATAGAAATTTGATCAAGGTAATTCATAGCTGTTTAGCACCTTTTTTTTAGGAGTAAAGTGGGAGGATTTTCTCTTTACCAGAAGTATAGCAGATGGCTGACAATGGCTGAAGCGTGGCTGCCTTAGTCTTCAGAAATTGCATTCCGGTGGGGAAAATGTGCATCTCGGCCAAATATTCCTTCATTCTCCCTCATGGCATAGGCATGCACAAATGTCCTAGTGAACTGGGATGAATGGGGAGGCTATCGTTATGGTAGAAGAACTTTGATCCAGCTCTCTCTGTAGTCTGTGGAAAGAGTCCAACTGACTTCCCTGGGAATTAGAAAGTAGTTGAAAAATGCAGTCCATGGGAAGCAAAGCTATTGCATTTTCCTTTTCAAACTTAACTGAGACTGATCAAGCATATGTGTGCTCTAGTTTTCTTCAGAGAGCAGTAACTTTTGTCACCCTCCTCCCCTCTTCTGCCTACAGAAAATCTGGTTTTGCTGATGTCTTGTTTGGTGGATTTTTTTTTAATGCAAGTATGATGATACAATGTATACCTGCCTTATTTGACTGTGTGCTCTGTTCAGATGAAATGGCCTTATTCAGGTTGTTAAACAGGAGAAAATATTAGCATAAACTGTATTTTTCTCTAGATAAATTGGCTTAAGTGGCTTAAGACTAGATTGGGAATGGTCAGTTCTAACTTTATTGAAAAAGTGTATAACTGTTCATTCCATGGGATAATAGAAGTGTAGTGAAGAGAAGACTGTAGAAAATGCATTTTGTGCCTGCATGTAATAAAGCTAGGAGCAAATAAAAGAATGTATTGCCTAGAACATGGCACTTGGCACAGTGGATACAAAACCCTGTGTTATCTTCCTAGTTGAGCAAGGCAGGCCTGAAAACAGTGTGGACTGCTGCCTGGGTATCTCTTTCAAGTGCATGCTTGTATTGCTTTAAAATGCAAAGGTTTAACATCTCTGAGATGAGCACTGAGGTCAAGCAGCTGGAATGCTATGTATGTATTGGGCTAGACACGGACTGACCACTCTTGATCTAGTTTGTCAGCAAGCTGTCGAGCTATTCCCAGATATTATTATCTGAGGAGGCAGGAAGGGAATACATAAGTCAGAGTGTAGTTGTCCTTCTTGGCCTTATATCCTCTTGCTGGGACTAGTACTTTCCTGGAGAGAGCAGTGAGGATGAAAGGAAGGTACAAAGTGTGCTCTCTCCTTGCTGTCATTAGTAGGCTAGTGCCAGCTGTGTGGCTGTGGGAAGCTCTCAGCTTTAGAATAAGAAATGTCTGGCATTGTTGTTAGTGCTTGTATTTGTTAGGCAGAGAATAGGCATATTTCTGTAAAACCTAGTTCATCACATTCCCAACCTGCAGTGGCCTGAGGCCAAGAGCACTGAGCAACATCCTAGTTGGTGCTCGTTATGAACCTGAACCTTAGCAGACTTCTGTTGCCAGAGGTAAATCTAGAGGGTTTCACAGGCCACGTGTGTGATCTCATTTATCTGCAAGACACTAAGCTATTTGTGGTTATCATACCTGGAAAGAACTGGGAGTGGGGGGAGTTCCTTCCCCAGGTAAAGATAACACCCTTTTCTAACCGCCTCTGCACCCAGCTTTTGAAATCACTGATGAAAAGACTTACTTTTCATAGATTCTGCCCCCAATACTGTAAATTGCTGGGTTGGGGTTAACACCAAATTTCCCCAAATGCTTTAGTGAGTATTGCTGGGCAACTCTCATAGTGCTTGGAAGTTCTTGTTTCCTTCACAAGGGTTTTTAGTGAGCCTTTCCCTGATTTATTTTTCTTTTTAAGGCCAAAAATTTCTTTTTGCTTTAAGAAAAAAATTACAGTCCAGAACACATAGTATTATCAAATGTTATCTCATTGAGTTACCACTCGCACAGCTTCATGTTTGACTTACAAACATATTTGGGATGTTGGAGGGTGGGAGAGTAGCTGTGAAAAGGTCAGTCTTGGCAAATGATTCTTTGTGATTAACTTCCTTTCATGTGTTGACTAACAAATGTTCCTATCACCTGGAGACCAGGGAGTCCTTAGGAAAAAATGATAAATACAAAGTAACAGAACCAAATGACCTGATAGGGCCTGGCAACAGATTTGTTAAATAACCTTCTCTGTAAAGATTTTGCTTCTGTTTATCTGACTTAATTTCCAAGTGTATAGATAAAACACAGCAGTGAACTTGGGAAAGGGACAATTCTTATAACTTTGTCTTCAAGTGTGTCACTTGCATGAGATAAAAGGAAGGTCAGCAGAAACTCTGTGGAAAGGACAGTATGGAGAAATAAATAATACGCATTTCCTGTGAACCTGGAAAGGGCAACCCTCTTGTCTTAAACTTTCTGGGCAGCTCCACCAACTGGATTATCCTTTTTCTGATGATGGCCTGGCTCTTAAGTGGGCTTTGTCATGGTCTTCCCTAGCTTTCTCCAAGCAGTTTCACAGCAGGTCTGGAAGTTCTTCAAGGCTTGGGGAGTTACACCTGGAGCTGTTGATTAGATGTTGGATTTTACCATAGCTTAAAGCACAAAAGCACCCACTTCATAGTATTAAGACAGGTAAAATACTTGTTCTCCAGTATGCTTAATTTCCTGTTAACACCAAAATATCTGACAAGTTCTGCTATAGAATCATAGGATGGTTTGGGTCAGACTCTGCTGTCAGGATCCCTGTGGATGGCATCCCTTCCCTCTAGTGTGTCGACCGCACCACATGGCTTGGTGTTGTTGGCAAACTTGCTGAGGGTGCGCTCAGTCTTACTGGCCGTGTCCCCAACAAAGATGTTAAACAGTTCCCTTTATGGCTGAGGAGGGAAAGAAACCTCTGATGTCTGTAAGCAAAGCTATAGGATGCCTCCTCAGGTACACAAAGCAACACTCAAAATGTGAGAATATGGGGGTAGTTTTGCTGTGGGATAGGACATCTGAGGGCATGGTACCCCAGCTGCTGAAAGGCAGGCCAGTATCACCTGCAGTGTGGAAATGCTTGCCAGGTCTTTCCACAATATTCAGATTTGTCTCCTGTGGGGAGAACTTAGTGACAGTTTGCTTCAAGGTCACTTAAGATGTGGCAAAACAATATATTCGGTAACCAGTTAAAAAAGGTACTGTGAGAGGAGCAACAGCTTGAACTGTGCAGAAGTTGTAGTCAGTGCTGTTTGTAGTCTCTTAAGTTGAAAGCTTCTGTTTCAAAGGAGTACTGGAAGAGGCCAATGATGTTGGACAACATGGCTAGATGTAACTGCGAGTGCTCTAAACTAAGAATCCTGAAGAGCTTATGTTTTTCTCATAGTGGGTACAAATGTGCAGCTTTATTCCTTTCCCAGTAAGATTGTGATATTACCTTTGCATACAATATAATGTTAATTTGATTATAATATTACTAACTGTGGTGCTTTTCTTGACAATGATAATAATGGGTATGAGGAGGACTTGATCTTTATTTCAGATCATGTAGTGGCAATACAGGAGCCTATTTAAAATTATTGTCTTCCTTATCAGGAAGCATCTAAATTGATGGGGTTTAAAGGTGGTTTCATTAAACTAGGCTATATAAATTATTTTCCTGTTTTCCTTTATCTTGTACATAGAATTCATCATCTGCATTTAAGTGGAATGTAACCCCTGCTTAAAACCACTGCGTAGAAACAGTCAGAATTTGCAGGAAGAAAAGATGTTTGAATGAAATCTGCAGAGTTTGTAGATGACCTTATGCAAAATAAAGATTTCACTACCAGTTTCAACTTCTCTTTACTTTCAGTGTTGACTGACACCTCAAATTCTGTTTGAACTGAGGCTTTAGGAATTTCTTAAATACAATACTTTGACTTTTGAAAGTTAAAATGGTGAGAAACTAGCCAAAATCTACATGCTTACATTCACTCCTACCTTTGATATCAAATTTATCCTACCATATAGAAGAGAATTTTAGTAAGTGATAATACCCTAATGGAGGGGTTTTTTTAATTAAGATAAGCTTCATTTTCTTTCCATTCTGCTTAATATATTTTCAAAAACAAGTAGTAACATGCTTAGTTATAATATGTTAGGGATGGAGGGAAGGAAATTGGTAGGATAAACTTTCAACCACTTGCAGCTTTCTTGGACTCCTTTTATTGAAAAGTGGGAAAGCAAGGGTTTTATTTCCAGTCTAAATTGAACTCTGTGTAATTCCTGCTTATTCTGAAACAACTTACCATATGTGCTTTGGTCCCAAGTCATGCTTAATAATCAAGTATATTTGGATAAATGTGTTTCAGAGCAGATTTTAGGGAATTTCCCTGAACAGTGAGGTATGCAGTCTAGGCAGCACAGGGGAATCTCTGGGTTTGATGATGAAGCCATTTTAAGAAGTTCCTGCTTGCCCTGGGCCACTCCTGCACAGAAGTTTGCCATTTGTTCACTGGGGTGGTAGGAGTATTTGTGAAAGTGCACTGTAAATGAGCGCTCTGGAAAAAAGCTGAGTAAAAAGTGGCAAAAAAGGAAGGAGATTTCCCCATTTTCATACATTTGAGCACAGTTACATCAGTTTAAAAAAGTACATCATTTTAAGTAAGTGGGATGGAAGTGTCTCCCTTCATAGTACTGTACATTGATTTTGACTTTAATATGTACTTCCACTGACATTAACACTGTCGTATGTACTTCCATAAAATCAGCTGGTTTTAATGAGCTGCTATGTTAATTTGAAACATATTCACCATGACAAAGACATGCCATGTAATTGTTGAGTCTCCTTTGTGTTTCTTATAATTGAATATTTAATTATAATTTAAAAATGATAAAATAATTAGCATAATTTGAGAAATCCATATTACTATCCTTAATTACATTATTTCTAATAATACTGCACATTAAAGATAGTCTGATAAGGGTTCACACACTTCTATTCCTTGGTGCTTGCCCTCTAGACATCTGATAGTAATCCTTACATTTCTGAGGGGAAAAAAAAAATCTATCACTTCAACATTATGGAAATGCATGTAGTCTGGCAAATCAATCCCATTAACCTTTCTTACCCCAATGGTTTTGGTTATTCATAGCTTTTTTTCATGAAACTGTAAAAGCATAAAACTAACAGTAATGCAGGTTTAAATCCTTGTAATCTGTTCTGCTTTCAGGATGTTTGTATCACTGCAGATGTTCTGAAAGAATGTAATCTGAGTACAGTGTATATTGGATTGTTCACTTTTAAAGGCTCATCTTTGAAGAAATATCTGTTCGGCGGTATAAACTTCTGGCTGAGCCAGATGTCACAAACCTGAAACTGAACTGAAGCTCTTCTACAAGCCATGCCTATTTATATCTTATGTAAACTGGAAATATTTGGGGTATAAACATACAGGGAAACACTGACAGTATTCTTGAGGGAACTGAGGATGTGTTAGCTCTGTCACTCACAAAGGGACCATCTGTGAAGGAGCTGGAGTGGAAAAGCCGGCTCTCACGCCAGCTCTCCAGGCATGGGAGCCTGGCTCCACGTGCCAGCTCTGTCTCGGCAAGGGTCGCGTCAGGAGCGTGCAGCTTGCCACACTGCTCGTGGCCCTGGGCCCTCCAGCTCGTGTCGGCAAAAACGATAGCCTGTGAACTGTTTGCCCAGACGTGGGATCTGGCGTGTGAATGCCCTGGCATCCCCTGCCTGTGGCTCTCTGCCTAAAGGTGGAGAGTCTTTGCTGTCTAAAGCCATTGGTGCCAGGAGAGCGGACAATGCTCTTCTGTCTCTAATAAAGATATCTATGTATAAAATCTTTATTACAATTACAGAAATGCTTCTTTGTCCAATTGAACTGTTGTCTGTTCTCTCTTTACATCTTTTTCTGTTTTTCATTCAAACAGAAGCTATATTTAGGGAGAAATATCAGTGAAGTCTAAAGGAATGCATCAAGTTGTCTTTGGAGTTTAATAAACTTGGCTGTAGTAGGACTCGGACCGTCTGTGTCTGGTGCTGCTAGCTGTCTAATCCAAATGTGGTTGTTTGTGAAATAAAAATGGTTCTACCTTTACAAATAGCTGGTAATTTTAACTCAATGTGAGGCATTAAAATCTCCCCTCCTCTCTATCCTTATACAGCACAGTAGGAAGAAAGCCTTTTCTGTTTTGTGTGCTGCTACAGACGGAGGTTCATCAGAGCTCCATAGGGAGATAGTATAGCTTAACTACACTATATGCATGCATAAATTATTTGTTCCTATGTATGCTTCTGGTTTGTGTATTTTGGTATGCTTTGTGATTATCATTGATTTTCTTTGTTACACCATACAAAGCAACAGCTTAAAGTATTCAGCTAAAGTCTGAGCATTAAATGTTAATTAAATAGGGGAAAAAAAGGCTTGAAATATATTTTGAGAAAATAAGATTAGAGGTAAAACAAAAGAACAAGGTTTATTGGACAGAAAAGAAATTGGTAATCTTATGCACTAGAGAGGATGAGGTGAGATGTACAAAGAGGTAATAAGAGTGTGGAAAATGGCTTGTTCAGGTAGGGAAAGATCCAGGTTCTATGCAGAGGTGGCAGATGAGGGATTAGAGGGTAAAATAAGCCAGTTACTGGATGAAATGTTGAGGAATCTGATTCAGTACAGAGGGGTGAAAATCTAGGCTGCTAGGAAAAGGATTAGTATTGAAAAGTGGTAATTGCAGTTTAAAAGGAAAACAATAAGACTTGCACAAGAGGGGAAAAGAAGGATGAAAATGATGCTGAAAGCAAAGTAAAAAAACCCTAGGATTTAGTGAAGCAGAAGTCTGTCATGTAATAGAAGCTTCTCATTTAATCCAGGAGGGGATGATGATAACACAAATGAATAATCAATTTGGTTTCAGTTTTCCTCACATGGTGTGTGCCTCAGAATCTTTCCTGGAGGACAGAGGCAGGGAGGTCATGGTTGTGATTACATGAAATGGATTTGGAGAACTTACCATTTGCAGCTGCTGCCAGGTATAGCTCCGAGGGGGAAACTTTCAAAACCATGATCGGAAGATGTGCGTAGAAAAGCTTGGGGTTTGTTTGGACAAAAATGGATTTGGGATGCATCTCTCTCCCAGTGAGTTTGCATCCTTAAATCTGTCAAGAGACCTCCCATTCTTCCCCAGAGATATGTATTTATTTATTTATATATATATATATATTTGGATAGTAGTAGGGAATTTTTATGTAGCCAGCATGATTTCTCCCCCTTTCAATAGGAAGTTCTGATGCAAGAATAATTTTAGTTGCTAATAATATCAGAATTTGGAGCAATTTTGGCATTTTTTAACATGGAATTCAGTGAAACAATAATGAACAGAGTTAGTCCAACACTAGTAAAATATATTTAAATCATTCTCTGATTGATTGGAGGAGTTATCATTGAATTATTCATGAGCTATTTTTCAGACATGGATTAATGCAAAATGTATTCACATTTTATTTGAAGCAATATTGGAAAATTAATATATGATTGCAATTAATTTGAATGAGTGTAGGCACTGTTCATGATGATTTTTGCTTTCTGCAATACCCAAGATATGAAAAAGTTAGATATAGTGATCTGAAATGAAAATGTCTGCTTATGCTGCAGAGCTGAACTTTTCCAAGAGACAGAAATCACTGAGTCCCTTTAGAAATGTCCCATAGCATTTTTATTCCAGTGTCTGAAGCTGATGATGCTGTTGGCTGAATGCATCTGCTTCTTTGTATGTTCTGAGGATAAGGGCAAGATAACCCAAAGTTCCTAACAGCAAATACTATCTTCTGATTTTGCTTCATGAAAAATGCATTTGTTTCAGAAGAATAGTTTCCTGAACAGTTTTTTAGATTTCTCTTCACTGCTGGAGGACTGAATTCTTAACTTCTGCATTTTATTTAAATTTTGCCCTTGTCAATAGAGTAAACCATGGAAGTGAAATGAACATCTGTGCCTGTGTATCTTGGTTGGATGAAGGTTGGATCTATTTTTCAAAGGTCTGTGCTAGTCTGTCACAAGTTCTTGGTTTCAGTCCCACATCAACTGTGGTGGCCCACGTTATATAGGCCATTATATGCTAAGCCAGACTAGAGGGCCTGATCTGGCATTTCCCAGCCCTAAGTTATATGAATCTTGGTTAGTATCTATGTTCAATGTGAAACAGGAGCATAAGATAGGCTATTAGTTTCAAATTATATATATTACTCAGTAGAATAATGTGGCCTTCATCTCTTAATTAGTTTATATTCATTAGAGAGATCTACCTGTAATTTCTCACGTTTTTAATTTTTGGCTATGATGCAGTGAAAGGCTGATGTGCTATCATCAGATCTTGGGATACTCTGCCATGCCATAACACTCTTTCATGCGAAGGTGGAAGAAACTGTATACTTTGACATGTAATGTTCCTAGTGTCTGTCTTGTAACCCTCTGCTGCAATTTAGACTTTCCCCACTGCCATCTGATCAAAAGCAACCAATTGCTGAAGATGCCAAAAGAAAAGGATGCCTGGTGTGTTTTTTATTTCCCAAGAGACTCTTTCTTACGAGATCATTGCCTTATCTGGGAATTTTGTAAAACCATGGTGATTTAATAAATGCCTGTAAGTCACCTTTCAGTGCCTACCCATATCATATACTAATGCATCAAATAATGAGCCAGGGGAGGAAAAGCTGCTTGGTGTGGAAAATCGTGTTCAGCTTTGACATTTTAAGTCTGACTGTTAGACTGAAAAAGTATTTGAAATAACTCTGCAGGATTCTTGATATGTCACATTTGTAACCAATCTCCTTACTTTGTAGTGTAAATCTGAATTTTTAAAAAATAGTTCTTTTTCTTGTCTTTTTTTTTTTTTCCTGAAGAGTCACTTACTTTGGATTGATTTGCTTCCTGAATAGGACAGAACAGGTCTTTAATAGTCTTGTTGGGCACACTTATTCAGAAATAAGTGTATTATCACAGGAGTACTTTTCATGCTATTGTCAGAAAGGTGAAGGATGTATTAAGGGTTACTTGAAATGAGGCGGCAGACAAATTTTGTCATTATCAAAACAAGATGTAAAACTTAAAGTATATGCCAAGGAGCTGATTAGGAACAGCTAATGCTGTTTTGGTCAGCAGAACTGTAAAATTTCCATACTCGCATGCAATTTGGACTAGTCTTTTTCTTTTTCAAAACTCTGTAGTGAGTGAAATTGATGTTAGAGGAATTATCCACAACAAATTAGTTTTCTTTTATTCGCTTTTAATGATGTATCTTCCTCTTATGGAAGCTCCTTTGCTCTCCTGGGCTGGAGATGATATACTTTGGGGTGATGCTGCCTTTGCCCATCTCTACTCCAGAATGGGAGTGTGATACACAGCTCAGCAAGAGATGTGACTGGATATTTCCTCTTTTCACTGCACAAGATGTCTTGCACAGTCTTTTTAGAAGTTGCCATGGACTTCAGTTGAACATTATATTCAGGCTTGTTTTTCCTCTTGGCACCGTTATATTTTTTGGCTGTGGCATCATTCTTGCTTTTGCTACCAGATAGTTACAAAGCATTGCAAAAACTTCAGAAAAATTCCTGAGGCATTCAATAATTATTGACTGTGATCAGTGACAAATAACATAACCTATTTTCTTTACCTCTGTCAGGAAGAATTGTGATGTCTGATGGCAAAGGCAAGTAAAGGCAAGTTCCTCAACCCTTGATAAAATGACTGCTTTCAGAATTAAAGGTAATTGGAAAGAAATGTGAATAGGCAGAACAAATATGATCTGGATGCAGTTATATATAGTGAATAAGGTTCAGCTTCATTTGTGACTTAATGATTCACTGGACTGTATACCAACTTCAAATTTTAAAGCAATGCAGATGTTTCAGGGACACAAGATTCCATTTCTTAGGTTTCATGTAAACTATAGAAGATCAATTAAGCAGAAAATTTTCTTTAATGAAAAGAATATGTTCCGTGATCAGTGTCTTTCAAATGCCAGATATTCCTGCTGCACACTTGATTGCAAAATATTCAAAATCTGTGTGAGATCTTAACAAAGAATTACAACACGGTATACTTCTGTATTTTGTGCAGTGGAAGTAGTAAGGGGCTGAACGACTGGCCAAGGTGACTGTAGTAACAAAAAATTCACCCATGTGATTTCTGTTGCTTGTGTTGTCAACTCAAACATTAATACAGACTTAGTATATTTTTAAATATTCCCTTTGTTTAATATTGCAAGAGAGTTAATGCACATATTGCTTACAGCAGATATGCTCACCTCTGAAATACTGCAAAAAGGATTTCTTATCACAGAAATATCCCAAACATTTTAATTAAATGAATAGTAATCTCTTATATCAAAATTTGATGCTAAAAAAAAAAATTGATTCAGCAGCCACTGGTGGTTATATCTTTATAGAGTGGCAGATAGAACTGTGTATTATCTTTAAATAAATGGGAACTCTCTTTAAATTATTAAATGTACATGCAGTCCACACTTTCAGGGTTTTAAAATTTGTTTGGCTTTCTTCCTCCTTCCTGGTCTTCTGGTTTTATTTAAAACAAATCAAAACACCCCACACCAAACAACCCCCTCTCCCCCTCCACCGTTTCAACCTAGGACTGTAGGTTAATCAAAACTCTCAATATATTAAATTTGAGTTCTAGTCACTATTTCCACTGTTGAAGGAGTAGAAAATACTGAAGAGATCTGAGACTCTCCTTTTTTTTCCCCCAAAGTACATGATGATACATTAGTACAATTGCTGTGTACTTTAGTTGAGAATACAGCTTTGCCTTTAAAAAGTGCTGAATGGATTATTATTGAGACTTGTTTTAACCAATGACAAGAGAGTTAAGGGACAGTAAAATTTTATCCATTCAAAAGATTATTGAAGCTAAATTGCCAAACATATCACTGTGCTCTGGAGGTACCTACAAGTGTTTATATGTTGTTAGTATAAGATGAAGATCACTCTATTCAAGGCAAGTTGGTTCTGAAAAGTTTTTTGGTAAATACTTGAATTTTAAAGAACTTCTGGCTGTCCTTTGGGCCTAAATTTACAGCTAACACTGATAGCTGACAATTCCACAGCAATATTTGCCTTTAGGGAATTTCAGTGAGTATTTACTGGATAGTTCTGATGGTCCCTCCTTTATTTACCTTGTTGCTTAGAGTATCCATTACTAACTGCATAACTTGCTGAAGAAAACTTATAGCATACCTTGCTTTTCCATATTGGGTAACAGAATTGTCTTTCATAAACCACTTTCCTTCTTATTGTAGAAAAGCCTATTGAGGGTCTGGATTTGACTGGCCCTGGCCCTTCAGTGCCTTTGGAGAAGTAAGAGCAAGTGAGTTGGGGCAGGTCACAAAGCATGCATCTGCCCATCCAGTGCATCTGTTTTAAGCACTGTGAGGCATACATACGTTTGCAGGTGAAATGTGTATCTACAAGAATCCTTGTTATTGCACGTTTTTGTTTTAAATAACAGTTGCAGCTACCAAGATGAAATATATTGACAGAAATAAAAGTCTTTCTTTGTGCCCTCTAATTCATATTAGAAATGCTTGCCTGTTTTCAGCCTTTTGGAGTTGAGGGTCTAGTATTTTTTTTACATATAATTCATTTTTCCAATTACATTCCATTTATTACCTGTAACTAAATTTAAGTCATCTTAAGATAGCAATTTTAAACACTTGGAGCTGGGGGGGAGGTAACATGAATGGGAAATTAACAGATATTCCTGTCAGCACGTGTTTAACTTAATCTACATGGTTTATGTAAATTTTATGATTTACAAATGTTTATGTAGCAAACATTCAGTCCACATGTTGGTAAGCTAAACCTGCGTGACTAAAACCTTTGTATTTTTGCTTTTGAACATAGTATGGTTACAGGTTCCAATACGATCAAAGCGAACAATTATTCCTAGCTACTTTTGTGGCATTTGCCAGGCCCACCAAATATTCCTGAATATCCATTAATATAAAGGTTATATTGTTCTTTAGTTCTTTATGGTAAGGAAATTATAAAGCTCAACTGGCACTGGGTATGCCTTGGTTAGCTTTGTAGCCTATGTTGGGTTGAATGCCTAACCACTAGAAGCATAAGTAAACAAAACTAAAAGAAGAGATTGTTTATGATTAAAAAAAACCCAAAACACCACAACACAAAACCAACAAAAAAACCCAAAAGAACAAAACAAACAAACAAATACCACCTAAAGGTAAGGTTTTTTCTAGTTTGGATGTAATTAGTCAGCATATGAATGTAAATGTTCCAAAACACTTCCATCTGGAGGCAGGTTTTTATTAGGAATGAATGTTATTTTTCCCTTATTTCACATTCCCTTATTTTTGTTTCCAACTTAAATAATTCTGATGTTGAATATCACAAGGATAGGCTCCTTTTCAACAAAGAACTTTTTTTTTGTCAATTCAGGTATTCATTTAGTGGTGTTTTGCACCATTTCAAAAGCAGGGACTTTCATTACTGTTACAATTGCCAAGCTGCCACAGTAAGGTGCGACTCTACTGTGATCTCATTAATAGGATAGAAATTAGGACTTGACAGAGGGAATGAAGTTAATTCCTGTTGCTGCTCCTTGGGACTATGGGGATGTGGAGCGACTGCCTGCTTCCTTGCAGCTGGGAAGAGGAGGAAAATCCAGTTCCAGCAGGACAGCCCTTTAGGATGCTGTACAATGGGAGGAAAACTGCAGTCAAAGGTGGAAACCTAAATCTAGGTTCTATCATTGTGTCAGACAAACCAACAAACATGCGGGAGGTAAATAAACAGCACATAGAAAGGAGAGATGAAATGGGAGTGGACACGGTGGCCAGGAGGCTGTCTGTGGGCTGCTGAAGGAAACGGAGAGCTTATGAGATGTGTCCCCCCACTGCCATCGCCCCCGTGCCTAGCAGAAAGGCTTTCACAGGAAAGCATCACCTCTCATTCTTTTTTCCTGCTGTCAGGTGTACTTCAGTATTGACCCTTTTTATTTTGCCTCAGAAGCCCTTCAGGTGGCTGGTGGTGGTGTGGAGGGGAAGAAGGAATTTTGCTGGTGATGTGCATTGCTCCATCGCTCGTCCTTCCCACACGGGATAGCAGCAGGTGGCAGTCAGGCCTCTCCTCCACCCCAGGCACTTTCAGTTGTTCCTCAAAAGTTGGGTCTCTTAAAGCAGTAGCCAAAGGAGATAGTGGACGTGGGGCACAAAGCGAAGCAGCCTGCTTAGCAGGCCTGGGAGCTCAGGGCAGACCAGGGCCCCAGGCCTAGACAGGGCTGCTTCAGGCAATGGCTGCCTGGGCAGGCTCCGGCCCTGCTGCCTTCCCTTCTCACCCCTGATGATCCCCAGGGATCGGTGGGACTGTCGCTGCCATCACAGCCTTGCTCAGGTGTGGGGGGCCCAGGCTGCCGGGGGGGTCGCACCCAGCTCAGCCGCCGCTGTCCTGGGACACTTTTGGCCTGTGTCTTGCTCAGCATTGATATGAATGTGACAGCTTACGAATATATAATGCCTTCATCAATGACAGTGTCTACCACGTATATCTGTACCATAAGGTACAGTTCCTCCTCTTAGCAAATTATAGAGATGTTGTGCGGAGAGCTTTTACCTCAGGAGTGTGTGCTGGTCGGACTGCTGTCAGTGCAACCAGCCCTGCTGCACAACATGGCGGCAGGCGTGACTTTCTTCTTCATCTTACAACCCACGCTTTTTGTCTCCACCTGTAAGTCGCCGAGTCAATTTGAAGTAGAAAAAGGTTAGTTACAATGTCTTTATGCATGGGTTGTGAATCCATGTTGTGGACTGTTAATTAGTTATCTTGTGCACCTTATTTACCTTATTTATCCAAACCAGGTTTTATTTGCCTATTTATTTCTGAATATTTAAAAACTGAGGGTCATTTTCAATGCTGATGAGTAAATAAATTGTTGCTGTTACCTTGGGTGCTGTTTGTTGCAGCTGAGTGCTGGCATACCTGCTCTTGCCTGGCAGCAAATGTAGGGAAATTTGAGGTAGTTATTCTGCACAATAAAACATATTTTCATAATTTGAGATTTTCACAGTGCCATTTCTGAGCTGTTGCATCTGGTTCAGAGGGTGTTATAACTAGGAAAACTATTTCTTCTCACTTAATTCAAAAGGGATCTTCATCTGAGAGAGAATCCAGTAAAATTTGGTATTTATTCTTGTTTCATGTGGACAGCAATGCTATGAGGAAAGGAAATCAGTTGCTGTTCAGAGGTATGGAAAGAGGAAAAGTAGATCTTCCTAGTAACACACTGTGGTTAAAAGAAACATAGTGGCTTGCTTTAGTAGAATTATGTGACTACAGAAGATTATCTTTGAAAATAGAACATTTTCCTCTTCCTTTTTAGATTCTTCCCATATTACAAAATGAGAACTGTATTGTCAACCTCTAGGTTTAGGAAGTATTTTTTGAAAAAATCCACGGATCTTATGGACTTGTGTTTTAAATTTGAGATTGTCTTGTATTTGGGTAAATCAGTATTGCAGAGTAACTTATCTGTTCATGTCAAGTTTATTTTGAGGACTATGGTCATATTTTAAAAAAGAAGCTATGAGGTCATAAAACTTTTATGAAATAGGGCATTGATGGAAAAAAGCTTAGGATGAAGCAGCTTTCATGTAGGCAGTGTTGGGAGTGGATTTTGGCAGAAAAAGCAGCACCCACAGCAACTGTGAAGATCAGTCTTCCATATCTCTGTCTTGGAGCATTGCTTGGTAAGGAGACGTCAGCTGGGAGTAATCAGGTACTGACACTTCTAAGATTTGTGGATTTTTGGTATTGAGAGCTTAAAAAGTGTATGGCTTTAATTCTTGTGTTCCATAAAAAGGAATCTTATCAGAAGTGGTTAAATTGTGTGTTCTCCCATGTTCTTCATTCTCTCTCTCTCTGTTAGCAGTAGTTTCATTTATTTGTTGAACACAGTCTGACAGCAGCAAATTGTGATTGTGAAAGTCACATAGTAGTCTAGCGCTAGTGTCAGTCATGTGAGTAGTGACTGGTGAAAGGACATCAGGACATATTCTAAATATTCTGCATTCATGTTGAGAGGCATACTGTCTTGTGTTGAGGACTGTCAGGTTGCAGTGTGGATGAATGGCTGTTATCTGAGACACAGGACTATACTCAAGTACTGACATTTTGCTACTTAAGGGTGGGGGAGGGAAGTAAGAATTCTAGAGAATTGTTTTATGATACTCTTTGCTTGCTTATGTACAAGCCCTTTTTTGGATTTAAATTTTATTGGCAGTTTAACTTTTTCCCCTTGCCTGACCTTTCTTCCTGGGTCTTTCCATCTGCTTTGGTTAATGTGATAGCTGTTCTCTCCTGTCTTGTAGTTCTCCTAAAAAGCCTTGGTGTGGGGTTAAGTCTGTACTTGACAAAATCAATCTGTACGATTTACTCGGTTGTTCTATTTTTAGACTGCTTCCTGCTCTGTGGGAGCTGCAACAAGCAGAACCCTCATTTCTATGCAGAATCATAAATTCTGTAGCATTTCCAGTGCATATGCTCTAAGTCAGGCAGAATGGGGAATTTTACCTTTGCCTGCTAGACCCAAGCTGAAAGTGGGGCTCAGCAGGACAGAGACATATGCTTTCCTTATTTCCTCTGGACACCTTTGGACATAGGTGTCGGACAAATACAACTTGTTTCAGAGTCTGTGTGGGGAATTAGTTGTCTTTTGAACACTTCCTTCAGGACTGAGGCTACCTTAGAGAGATATTTTAGGTTACCTGGATTCTGTGAGGACTAGAAATTATTGATACATGGAAGGCCTTGTGAACTTTGGCAGGAGAAAACTGAGATGCCCTGGAGACTTGAGCAGTAACAGGGCAGGATCTGCACAGAAACTCAGTGTTTAGTGTGATTAGATGCTTGTAGGTCTCTGCAGATCCGGGTGTACCTCTGAATGTCTTAAGTAGCCTGTGGTGATGAATAGGAACATGGATAAGGTTCCCATGCACTGAGTATATTTTTCTGTGACTTACTGAATACTGCTAAAATTATCAGGGAAGGGACTTTGCTCTTTGTTAGGTAGCACAGGAAATCACAATCTTGGCTAGAGTTTCATGGCAGTACCACAGAATAAATATAGAATAATAACTCTCAACCAAAGCAGCACTGTACTAGATGCTTCCCAGACCACTGGAGAAGGTGATATCCCAGAAGGTAGCAGAGAAATTCTGATGATTCCAGTATGAACCATTTCTTGCCAATGCCTTCGAGAATAGCAGTTACAGCTCCTTCGAATCAAGATGCATAAATACAGTTATAACTTGCATTAATGGGAAATCCTTGCACCTGAGCACCTGTAAAACTGTTGGACAGCAGATTATTTTTGGTTCTTTTTGTGGCCAATAAAATGAATAGCCTGTTAAGCTTCCAGAATATTCATCAGTCTTGAACTTCTGAGCTATAGGAAGTTTTTGAAAGGGCCCAAATAATTAGGGAACTAACACACAACATTATGAAACATCCTTCACATCAGAAATCATTCACAAATTTGGCCACTAGCTTCATCTGTGGGACAACTGGATTTGGTTTTCTCAGCCAGTGTTACCCTTAGGGAATAATGCAGTACATGATTCAGTTCCTGAATTCTGAAATACAATTGTGGTTCTCAGTTGCCACACAACTTATTGTGAAGAGAATCTCTGGAAGCTTGTGCTGTGAAATATAAATCTACATAGCATACTTTTTCAAGCACTCATGAAAATGTTGTCCAAGTATCTGATGGCATGAATTCACAACTGGAGGTACAAGTTTTTATGGTTTCACTAAACCTTGGTCATATCCAGTTAAGTCTTCTGTACTTATGATTGTCCCTCTTGTATCTTTCCATTATTAACAATGCAGCCTACCTCAATAATGATAATTTGAAAGAGGGTTCTAGATTTGATTTTGCTGGAATTGTAGCGATAAAGCTCTTGTTGGTGCCTGCCTGCTTCTAGTTACACTAGTTCTAGACCTTTGTTTGCTTCTCTTCTGTACAGGTAACCAGAACTAGAATAAGAGTAATGCTTGCTAGAAGCAGAAGGTAATTCTGTGATTCCTTGAAAAATAAGGTTTACGTAGTAATCTATGTCTGTGGCTAATCTATAAAACATGTTCAAAGGGAATCAGCAATATTTTGGAGAGCTTTTTCTCCTACTTTCTTTTTGATCATTTCATTTGGAAGATAGGTCTGTAGTAAGTTAAGTGCAGTTTGTTTTCTGACTATGCTGCTTCATGATCCTATTTTAGTTTAGAATCTGATTTGCAAGAAGAGCTGTATTTTTCCTCAGTCTTGCTGTGTCAATTCAAGCAACTGTTTAAAGAAGCAGTTCCATAGTACAGAAAGGATTGGACTTTTTGGTGGGAAGGGTGACTGGGCAAACCTGAAGTTATCGGCAATAATAATTACGATCAATTTCTGTGCCTGCTAAAATGACAGAGGTTAGATAAGCATTGGGTTCTGCCACAAATTGAGGCTTTGCAACAAGGCTTAGTAATGTGTGTGTCTGTCTATCACAGTATTTGATACATGTCAGGCTCTTGCATAATCTTTTCCTTGAATAAATAGGGCACTTCAAAATGTGCCAGAGAGAATAGGCACTCTGCACACAGGCAGAGTGATGGACTTGATTTATAGCCTCTTTATATTGCTGGTTTTATTGGACTATGATTTGCCCTATATATACATAGCTTTACTGTCAAAATAAGCCACTATAATGTGCTGGCCCAAGAAAAATTATTTACAAGAGAAGGAACCCTTTTATATGCCTGCATTTCAAAAAATACCATTATAAAATACTGCTATTTGGTTTTGCAACTTTTTTATTTTCCAGCTACTAGACTGTATTTCAATTTCTTAAAATATTTTCTTCCCTGTTGAACAACAATTCTGCTTTTAAGCTTCCATTGTTGTAATTCACATGTGATTAAAATTGACTTAATATCCCTGTACAAAAGCTGTTTGTTTTCCCTGCTCCATAAAAGGAGTGTTTCAAACTAGATTGAAACTGTTTTCTTGCATATAACAGTGTTTCCAATTCACTTTAACACATGCTTAGTTTTAAACAACCTTCTGTTTGCAGATGTCATGACACTTCAGTCCTGTGAAACTGTTTTGCTGGCTACAAAGTCCACTGGAGATGGGTTGCTTAAGGCCTTTTTCACTCTACAAGTCACGTTCCTTTTTGTAAGCCTCATTGCAGATCAGTTCATTCAAGTGACACAGTAACAAACCTCCAGCACCTAATTATAGTGCTATCAACCAAAGGGGTGATCTTTCAGAAGAGCAGGATGCTAGTGATGGAACCTATTGTGTGCAGAGCCACTGTTCTGAGCTTTTATGTTTGTCCAATTGTAGCGTTTGTATTTTTTTGTAGCTGCCTCATATCTGCATGTAGAAACAGATCAGTTGCGCTTTTTGGTTTTTAAAAAATACATGGCTCCAACATGAATTGTATTTTATGGACGAAGTTCATTTGCATTAGGTTTAATTTTTGTTCATTTACCTACAATTATCACTGTAATTTCCTGAAAATTACAGTTTAGTCAAGAGGGACTTCAGGATGAATAATAACGGATGAATGAATGCAGCATGTATGTTGCAGTTCCAGCCATCTGCTATATGTTTATCCTGGGAGTTTCTACTCTGATTGAATCAATACTGGCAACTTTGTGATCCCATACAGTCTCTGACTATAGAAGTACATAGAGAAATTCTGCTTTTACATATGTCTGTACTTTTGGGGGTTAGGTAGCGTTGTTTGGTGTCAAGAGGTACACCAGTCTGAGCTCCAAAGTTACCCTACATGCATTATGTCTGTCTTTCTAGTGTGGGCATTTTCTTTTAAATGAGCTTTTCAAATATCTGTGGTGAGTCATCTCTTTGGTAAGGTTTGACAGTGGGCTACTATGCCCTTCAGAAAAAGAAATCTGCTGATATAATAGAGGAGAAACAGGCTTTGAACTCTGCTTGTGTCAGGGCATACCAGGAAACTGCTATCTGTTCTTGGTGCTCCTCAGTTTGGACAAAAAGTCTTGGAGCTAAAAAAAGTATGGAACTGCTTATGAATGCCGTATTTGCTGTAATAGTGGCATGCATTTTTGCAAGGAATAATTGCTAAGGAGCACTTTTGTCAGCAATATTATACCCACAAATTCTTTTATGGCTCTGCCAGTGGTTTTGCAGAAAATGAACTTGCACATCATGGTTGAGGTGAAAGTCTGGTCTCCTGCAAACAGCTTCCATCCCTAAAGCGGGAGGAAGAAGTAGTTCAGACATAATAGCATTATCCTAAGGGGTAGAGGGGAAGTCCCTCAAACCCAGGAAGCCTATAAATATACCTAAAAGTCTGATACTGAGCATTTCAACTCTGAGTCAAAGAGTACATAATTATGCTTTGAATTGTGAGCTCATCTCTAAAGTTAGTTCTGTAGCTGCCATGTATTTACAAGTTAGTTATTTTCCTGTCACATTCACTGAGATGTGTGCTTTATAATTTTTTTTTTATTCTAGTGAATGTTTAGATGCAACACAAACACAATGAAGCCGACTTCACAAATCACAACAGTGCAGGGTTTTGCTATTGATTACTGTTATGGCATTCCCAATTTTATGCAGTGTAGAATTTACTCATTTCTTCTCATGAGGACTTTTCTCCCAAATTATTGGTATTTTCTTAATGTAGTCAGATGCTTTCAAAGTCACATAATGGAATTCTATTGTAATAGGAAATTACTATCTTGGTTAAAATATCTGATCATATTATGTTCTTCATCTTCTAGTGTGTCTGATTTTTCACTTCTACAGACTCATTAATTTATAGATCCTTTTTTGATAAGTCAACACTACTTTTGCATGTGGTACAGAAGCTGTAGGTGGTAATATTTTTTTTATATTAGGAAAATTCTTTACTGAGAGGGTTGCCAGACATTGGAATAGGCTGTCCAGGGAAATAGTTGAGTCACCATCACTGGAGGTATTCAAAAAGCGCTTAGACAAGGCACAGCAGGACATGGTTTAGTGGGCATGGTTGATGGTTGGACTTAATGATCTTGAAGCTCTTTTCCAACCTAAATGATTCTATGATTCTGTGATTCTAATACATAACATAATAAATACATCTTTTGCAGTGAAATGTAATATTTTACAGCTTTTAATTAGAAGAAAAAAGCAAATAGTCATTTTTTCATGTAGATCTAAAATAACATGACGCATTTCAATATCTTGATCTTCACAGTGGCATCTGCCAAATGGGGCCTCATTTACTTTTATTTTCATAATAAAAGCAAGATCATATGCTGTTTTCTTAATACTCTAATATAAGTTTTGAATGGTGCAGCTGTTTTTGTTTGGTTCTATGCAAATCCTTGCTGTTTCTAGCAAATATACAATTGATTCTAAATAAATGCTATCATAGAGATTACTTGTATGATCAAGTATAATCAAAAATCTGTGGCCAAGAAAGCATTAAGTTAACAAAAACAACTTTCTGAAACTTGAAACAAAAGTATACCAAAACAATTACCAAATCTTTGCTTGAATACCCACCAAAGTGCTTAGATCCAAATTTCTTAATGTAAGAATTCTGTCTTAATGGATTGTCACTATTCTCTAAAATTCAACTGTAATGGCTTTTTTCAAATTCTTGTTCATTTAAGTAGTTTGCCATTGTGAACCATGTCTTGGAATTGTCTTGTTTCAAATCTTCTGCTGGTGAAGTAAAGGTGCAGAGAAATGATTCAAACCCCAGCCAAGAACTGTTGACCCATGTTAACAGTAGCTAATTCTCATGTTGACTAAATGATTTTCTTTTAGCATGTTCACAAATGGGAGCAGTAATAATATAGCTGCAGGGAAAGCTGTGTTAGGATAAGTATAGAGATATATACTAGTGTAAGATCCAGGGACTTTTAACTCATTTCCTAGTATGAAGAGTATTCTTTAATCAGCAGAAATACATGCTGAGATATGCATGTATGCTGCCTTTTTAGCCCACTTTCCTGATTTTTGCCTTAAGGGATCTTAAGAAGTATTCTTCTGTTTCATGCAGACTAAAAGTTGCTGTGCAGAAATAATCTTTCTTTTTTCTGTCTCTTTGGCAGCTTTTTTTAAAATGTAAATACATAAAGAAAAAAATCTAAGGGGAAAATAACACAAAGGCTCAGAAAAATGATTAATACCAGATCTACCTCTAGCAGCAAGGAGTTACAGAAACCAAGCAGGATATGTAAACTATCTGGAGAGGAGTTGTATTTCTTGCTTAAACCTGACTCCTGGCTGGTTTCTTCAAACTCTTGCAAACTTCAGACCAGAAAAGACCCTAGCCTCTAGCATAGGGACTGTTGGTCTGCATCCTTGTTTAGGACTGTCTGTGCAATCTGCAGGTCTCTGTCATGACATTTTGGGAACTGTCTTCAGACAGGTCTAATTGAGCTAGTAGCAGCAGGAGTGCCTTGCAAGCACTGTCTTCCTCATGAGCTTCAGTCTCTGTAGCCTATTGTAATGCTGTGCTTGGTGAATCCAGTGCAGGATTTTGTTCTGCACCTGCAGGTTAGCTGGCAAATCTGATGTGTGAATGGTAAATCTGTTAGGTGGGGTGGTAGGGTTTTCACTGCTGTTCTAGGTTTTATGGAAGATCTTGGGCTGTGTACCTTTTTCTTGAGTCTTCAGCAATGAGCCTGTTGGAGCTCCTTTGTCATGTTTGTTTGACCGCAGTAAATCGCTGTTCTGTCTGGCAAGTCTGAAGAGCAGAGGTAATTTGGCAGTGTGGTCTACTGAACACTTCTCCAGATAATTGGTTTGCAGGCAGAGAAAAGTCTCTTCTGCCCACTTTCCTTACTCATTTGGCTTTGTCACTTTGTCAGTGTCCTCTTGCCAGGTTTCAGTAATGCCTTCTTGGTGGGAAGAGACTGTAGCTGTTGACTGATGCCATCCTGGCAGTGCCACTTCATTACCACCCTCTTCACCACCATGCTTTCTCTGTTTGCTTATGTATTTGAGAACCTGATGCTGAAAACTACCTCAGACTCATGTTCTCTCCCTGAGACAGATACTCGGTTATGAAGAGGTGCTAATGCTTTCTATGGCACTTTGTGGTAATCTTCTTTTCTACAAATGGATTTTCTTGCATTGTAGGATTTGAGTTCATTCGTTCAATATACTTGTAAACCCACCACTATTCTTCTTGTGGGGATTTTCCCTTCCCAAAGTAAGCAGCAGTGCCTTGGCTTTGCCAGAGCCTCAGAGCTCCACTGCTGAGAGCAGTGTCTGGGCTCACACAAGTTTGTTTCATGGCACAGAAATGCAGTTGGTTTCCTGCCTAGCAGCCCATTAATCTCTGCTCATGTTTGTAGTCTTCCAGTATTTCATACCAATGTCAGATTAAAACTGAGTTTCACTGAAGTTTTTCAATGTAAAATGAATTCTTAAAGAAATCTATAAATACTAAAAGTGGAAGAAAAAATATCTTGTGTTAATATGTATGCTTGCTTTTTATATTTCTATTGCTTAATATTGTTCTCCTTGAGTAGATCTTTTCTTTATCATTTAAGCTTGCATTTACATTCTATCTTTTTATTATGTGGATGAGGCTACTGCAACTGCAGTGTTTATTTTTGCTTCTAACAGTGTTATTTTAGATGCTACAGTTCCTTCCTATTTTTTGTCCTCAGCAGTGTCATTAGCTACTCAAATATGCTTTACTTAAGCCTGCAAGAGTTCTTTGATTGTTTAACGTAAAGTTAGGGGTATTCATATAAAAGACTTGCAGCCTTCCAGTACAAACCACTTACAGTTCTCAATTTAACTGCTATTGTGTATTAGTCATGACTTTTGTATGACTGACTTACATATATTAGCAGATTTTTGCAAAAGTGTCCAGCCTTCCAGGTAGTAATGTTTCTTCTTCTTTTTCACTCAGTGAAAAAGTTACTACATTTATCATCAGTCAGTCTGACAAGTTTGAATGAATCTGTTTAATCTGTTTGGTTGGGGTTTTTTTCTTTGGTGTGTTTTTGGGGGGTGGTTTTTTGTTTGGGGTTGGTGTTGGGGGGGGTCATTTGGATTTTCGTGTTTTTTGCTTTTTTGTTTCAGTTTTGGTGGTCAGTTGCACATATTTTGAAGTGTTTGTAAAACTGATGTTATGTGAGTTCTTTAATTTCTTTGTGGTAACTTTGGAAACAATGTACAGCTATGGAAGGTTGTTTTTATAATTAGACAGTCATGGTATGTGTGTGGGTTGTTTACCTTGTCTGTGTTTTAAAAAATACAAGTAGATTTCCATAAATAGGTTGTCAAAAAATGCACAGACTGTTTTCTGGAACATTACAAAAAATTCATTAGTTTCTGTCATATGGCATATTTAATTGTCAGTTAATGTAAAGAAATTTCACTTCTGAGGATAAGCTGCTACTTCATCTCTTTACTGAGCACTAGTGAGAAATATACTTTCTACTTGACTTACATATTTGCTGTATGTTTGCAGGTGCTAATTTACACGTTAAACCTCTATGGGTTCTATTCTCCCTTGAGAACTTAGGCGTTTGGTTATGGGTCTGTCTCTTGCTGGAACTACTTGGTCCTGGAACTGTCTTTCTAATGTTTCCAAAACTCTTAAACAAAAGCAATTCTGTAATATTTCAAAAAAATAATGTATTTGTGCTTAAACAAAACTAATAGATTAAAAAGTGGCAGCATGTTCCCCAGAGCTATGCTATTTTTCACTAAATTTTATTTTTTAGGATGTTAACTCTCCGAGCGTTACAACGTATGCAAGTTTTGAATGTTTTTAAAGCAACTGTCAATGCAGTAGGGCACATATGAAATGCAGATGGCAATACAGAAGAATTTAGAAGTTTGTTCATGCCCTTGTTTTCAGCTGATTGCTGGACCTGTTACTTTACATGCCCCATATTCCATGTGAACTGTAAAAGGAGTCCTCCCAAAGCACCAACTGCCATTTCTTTCCTACAAATACATATGTGAACATATAGTGATTTATTTTTTCCTCCTGAATGACAGAGCAACTATTTCTGACAGTAATTGCAGCATATGGTTATTTATAAAAGTATAAGAAATAAGTCCTCGGTTTATATGCTTAATTATATAGAAGTAAAACTTAAAGTGTTTTTTTTCCAAGTCGAAGTTTGTAGGTGACACGTATAGTTGGTAGGGAAATAGATTAATATCTACAGGGAATGTTTTATTAATAAATCTGCAGATCTATAAAGACATTCTTGCAAACAAATTTCTGTGAATTTTGTTTTCATTTTTGTTCTTGGATTCTTTTCTAGTAGAGATCATGTGAAAACATGGTCGTTTACCCCAGTATGAAAACTGCTCTGAATACATGAATGCAGCTTTATCTGAAATTAAAAGAACAACTCAGCATTATGCTCAGATACTTCACTGCACAATTGATATGAATTTTTAAATTATTAATGTCTTGTAAGAATATAAACAGATATTCTTCTCCTTTGGAGCTATCAAGCATCATCCAGCCAATGTGTAATGGACAGTAAATGAGTAACTTCTTTGTCAGCCTTTAGGATGATGCTATTATTAACAACTTTGTCACATAGTACATGTTTCTTGATTCCCAAATAAGCTGTCACAGGCTATGTCTGAAAAATTACTCTGTGCCCATTACGTGAATATACATTATGAGAAGACACAACTCTGTCCTGGCAACACATGACTTCATCGCTAGCAGTAATCTTCTGAACATTTGTGGCAATATAGAGCTCTCATTTTCTTTGTTTTTTGTTGTTTTTATTTGAGAAGCTTCTGATACTAGTAATGTGTCCCTTATACTTTATATCACTAACTAGTGAAGAATAAACTGCTCTATGATTATATTCTCAAAAGTATTAACATCTGGGGTGCTGCATCACATCTGACCTTTTTTGAAAATAATTTTCTTTAATTTTATCATACTTCCCCAGTGGAGATGGGGGAGGAAGAGGAAGGAGGCAACTATCCAGATTGAAATTCAGTAAGTCTCAGTGTGGAGAAGGGTAGGCTTTTAATTAATTTCCCAAGAGAATGATATTGCAAGAAGGATGGAAGAGAAATGTTGCTAATGGCCCTAGTTATGACTCAGGGGAATGTAGCGCTGAACTTATAACCTGCAAACAAAATGCTGGTCTCTTGTCAGGGATCAGCTCTTTTTGGTAGCTGAACTTTGAGCTTCTTAGAACCAAGATCCTAAGTGGACAAACCCTCCTTATTCTAGCCTGGGGCTGGCTACTCTGTCAAAAGAGCAGATTCACTCCGTACCCAGTGCAGCTAGGGGCAAAGCAGTAGAGATTTTGCACCTCATGGGAAGAGGACCCATGACCCATCAGGGTAGTCGGGTGCAGGAACTGCAGTGAGGTAGGGACTGGTGCAGGTGGCAGAGAGCAGTCCTTGGATGCCTTCCTGGGGAGAGAAAAGTGGAGACAATCTTGGATGTGCAGAGCTGTGTCAGGTATACTGTTGTGCTGCTACCTCTGCTGCCGGTGGTCATGTTGCAAGGTTTGATTTTCTGTTTTTCTGTTTGTTTGGGTTTCTTACCCTTACAGGAATAAACATGTTAAACCAAATTGACTTGGCTTAGCACATAACTGCACTCAGAGACAGTACAAGTCATGTGTGATTTAGTCAAGACTAAACACCACCAGTCCTTCAGGCTGTATGTTGTGTGCATTGTGCTGCTTAAATTTTCAGCTGTATAAATACTTCACTCAGCTAAAATGGCTGGTTTTCCTTCTTCCTGTGACATCCTTAATCAAATGAAGTTTTCCAGGATGGTTTTGTCAAATTCATGTAGATTTTGGAGTGTCCAGGATGTTTATGTTCAGCAGCCTGTTTGGGAAAACGCTGTTTGTTGTAATGTCTAACATTAAACACTTTGAGAAGAGTCATTCATGACATTAGAAGCCTCTAAGGAGGAAAAGTATAAATCTGCCATAGTCCAGTTTGGCAATATTGGCTTTTGAAGGACAGAAGCAGTGGGGAGGATACAGGAAGACAGGACAGTGTGAACACCTTGCCTCATACAGAGCCTTTGAGGTATAGGGTGGATGTGCACGCTCCTGTGTAGCAGAGGTTAGGCTGAACTTTGAAGGGCTTTCTGCTCAGGCTCATCATCAGCGGAAAACAAAGTCATTTCACATATTTTCCTAAAGATGGCTGTTGGCTATATCAAGGCAAAGAATATCACTGTAACAGGAAAATATATGGGGTACTGGAAGAAACACTTATATTTTTCTATGCATACTTGTTTTTGGAATCTTCTTTCTGCTGAGATGGGCTCTAGCCCTCTATTTTCAACACATGAATGAGAACCATGAGAAGCTCTACCAGATGTGTGGTGTTTTTCTGTTTCCTGAAGCATGGGGAGACTGATTGCGAGACAGGACATCACTGATTAACTCCAGATGTACTGTGACAGTAGCACTGTGTGCTTGGATGTACAAATCAAATGTGTGTCATTAAGTAGGGGCAGTAGCAGTGTGGTGATGTGAAAAAAAATTTGTGTACTTTAAAATGATCAGTCCTGTGCTAACAATAGTATACAGTATGACCTGGTAAGAGACAGGTATAAAGCAGTTCAAGCAGTAACTCAAACTAAAAACTGATGGGTGAAGGTTTCAGTATTTTTCTTATGAACATGTATTGAATGGATGGTGTCCAATCCTCAGGTGTGTGCATTGACGCAGGCAGCTAGAGTGATGAGCCTTTACATGTGTTTAGGCCTTTAAAAACATGTGTTTATGGATATTCAGCAAGCATACCTGCACGATGAAAATACAATGGCTTGCAGGAGATGGATGGCACCAGAGATTTCCTGAGTCAAAAGAAAACCTGGAAAAGTAACCTGTCTGTACAGGTAAATAGGGCTCTGGTAATAAACTAATGCAGAAGTATGGAGCAGAGGAACAAATGGGAAAAACTTGTTTCCCAGGGACAGATGGCAACTCATGAACTCAGGGGTGATAAGTTTTCCATGCAGCAATAAATATGGCTGTTAAATTGTCATAATAGTGTATTTTCTCACATTTTATGAAGAAACATCTGAGATCTTTTTTTCATTCTCAGTGTATTTAATATGCACATACATACAATTTTATATGTAACATGGGATCTTAAATTCATAACAGAAAACACTAGTCAAAAAAATTGCGGTCTTCCAGTATCTCTAATTCTCTTCATTCCATGTTCTGGTGCACTCATTACTTCATTGTCAGAAACTGTATTATCTTATTTTCCCTTCAGTGATTTGTGTTTCTTTTGGCCTTCTTTAGATGTTAACTCTGTTTCTTTTGCTCTCTTTGGAGCTGAAAATTTAGCAATCCAGACAGGCAGGCTGTTATTAATTAACATAGTCATCTTCAAGATAACCGGTAGAATCTATACTTAAAGCAACAACGCAAGCCTGCTGATTGTAGATGTACTGATTAAGTATTTTAAACATAAATCTGGTAATTCTTGCTTCTGTTCTAACTCAGACTTAATGTTTTTTTGCTACCAAGAACTTTATAATAACCCAGCGAATGATGGATCAGATAGTTTAATGGAAACCAAGGGCAGCTATGTTAAAAAGATAATACTAAAGGTGGTAAAAGAAGGGATGACCAGTAGTAAAGAGCTGGAGTTTTTAGTTTGACATGTTTTACTGGAACTAACTTTTCCTCTTTGTCTTTTTTTGTGTGCTGTATTACTAGATGGCTCTGTTCTTGGTTTCTTTCTGCTCATATAGCTTGTTTGCTTTCTTTTCTTGGGAAGTTTCTGATGTACTGAAGTTTTATTTAGCCATTGCAGCTTGTTTTGATGTACTTCAACATTATATTAGATACTGAAACCTTTCTGATCTTAAACAGTTCTTGTCCTTTCTGTTTTTACTACAGAGTACTCCAAAAACTGTCCAGTGCAAGTATATTTACAGTAAGGTTACCTTATTTTTGTAGTCGGACGTCAGTGGTTTTTTTAGGTTTTATTCTTCCTATTACAGTAATTAAAAATGACTCGCATATTCTCAGTTGCCTTTATTCAGTTTAGTCATCATTAAGTTAGTTATTACTATTTATCACCTAAAGAAACATGGGATCAAGAGACTTCTACCTTGTAACACATATTGCAGATGTAGAGCATTATGTATCGTACCATACAGTTAGTTGCAAGCCCAATTCTGTCCTCTTCCAAGAGACGGGAGTTCCCTGAGGAATTTTTTATAGCTCTATCTCCTTTCAAGCCAGGCCACAATTTGGAGAGAAATTTTCACAGAACGTGACTTCTGGCTAGACTATGCTTATACTTTCCAGTTCCTTGGCTGATAAGCAGGCTTCTTCGAATTGCATGGAGTTGAGTGTAAATTAAAACAGCCCCTAGATTACTTTAATTTTCAGTAAGGATCTATTGTGACCAATGCACCGAATGTAAATGTGACTCTTAGTCCTTTTCCTCTGCTTGTGCTGGACAAGATTGGAAGATTTAGTCTCTAATTTAGGGTTGACAGAATTTTGAGCATCTGTTTTGAAGTGTCTGTAGCTTTGAAAGGGCCATTTTCAGTCTTACGAGCTGGCCAGCATAGTTCTGAACTTCCAGTGTAACTCCATGAAACAGATTAAGTACAATGGTGCGACTGAGTGAATATAAAGACAAATTAAGCCAGCTATTATGGTGCTTAGAAAACATCTGCTAAAGAAGGTAAACAGTAAAGATAAAACAACTGAGTTTTCTTTTCAGTTGCGGACCCAACTATTAAAGAGCTATCAGAGAGACCTGTCCATTAGTAGTCAATTTATGATCCTTTCAGAAAACTTTCTGAGGGAAAGTAATAACTTTCAGACAGCTTTCTATTCTCCCTTTACTTACTTTTTTTCCTGCAAATATTTTATAAAGCCTGATATTTGATGGCCTGGCTGGAGTGCAGGAATGCATCGCCCAGACTTTGTCCCTGTGGCTGAGTTTCAGCGGGCAGAACTGAGTGGAATGTAAACCTTACAGGTCTGCCTCTTCAGTTTGCATCTTTCATTGTCAAAGGGCAGATTGAATGCCAACAGACAATATGGAAGAAGGCATAGTAAATGGGCTACAGCATTGTTGGTTATGGATCTGCAGATTTTGATGCAGAGAGTGGTAAAGTCTCTCTTGGTAGTTCACAACAGTCTGGAATAAAGTTGTGTTCTCCTTAAGTAGAAGCGTAACAAAATACAGGCATTCCAAAATTTGTTTAGTTAGACACCCCCCCACACACACCCACCTTTTCAGTGTGAGATTTATGAATCTTCTAATATTATATTTTAGAAATATAGCATAGTGATGAAGTGAATTTATAAAAGAGAAAGAAGGTGTAAACAAAGGTGATGAATAGGCACTGTCTTAGTTCATTTCTTTCTTTTCCACAGTTTGTGCCATGAGAAAAATATAGACAGTTTGAGTCACCTAATCCTTCATTTCAGTAATTTAACCTCATTTTTAGTAGCTTAATCTTACCACTAGAGTGCTCACCCTGGAAGGTAAAACCATAGGAGGTAAGGCTGATCAGGCCATAAACAGATTAGTTGGCTCACGTATTCAGGAAATAAATTGCATTTGTCTAATGAGATCATTAAATGAAGCAGCATAAGGAAGTTTGGTGGCAAAGCAAGGGAAGGCTAGGTTGAGATGAAACCATAGTGAACTTGTTGAAACAAAGTAGTTATGTATATGTGCATATTTGTTCATTTAACAGCTACTTTCTGGATTTGGAAACCTGTTTTCAGACTTGTGAATGAAGTTTCTCTGAGTTATGTTTCTTTTTGCTGGATTTTGGGTTTGCAGAAAGAGGAGGAAGGCACCCTGATATCAGATTGGTGGACTACTTTATATGCGTGGATTTATTGTTGCTTGATGTGATTTGAATGCAGCAATACTGAGATACCAAAATAACGACACTGTCTTGATCAAAAGCCCACTGAAGTCAACAGGGGAAAAAAGAAAAAAAAAAAATCAGAGTTATGAGGTTTTGGTCAGGCCAGAAAACTGCCCCTTGTAAGCTTGAAACCTAGGTATTTTTCCACTGACCTAGTGCTAATAGATCTGTCGTTACACTCAGCTCCAGTTAGAGGGGTTGTTGGGAGCATTATTGCTCTGTTTCTACTGCATGTGGTGTTATCTTATGTCAGTTGTAGTGTAATCCCTGCCCTCGTGCATCGTCTAGTAAACCATGGTGATCTATGTGATGTGGGTTAATTGAAGGGAGAGGAAGTCCTGAGAACCAGTGGTAATAAGCATTAGCAGATTATAATGTTTTATTGGCTCTGCATTTCACAAGCTTTGAAATCTGAGGCAGATTTCCTTCCAGAGGAAGGGGGCTGGGAAGGAGGATCTGCATTTCGTATCAGCTGCTGTTCCAAGCTACCCTCAGGCTAGTGTATTTGCTCTTTCATTTTTTTGCATGTGTTCAATATCTCTCTGTCTTAAAATCTGTTTAATTTCTTTTTGTGTTGTAGCACCATTAATTTTTGCCTTTTGAAATAGTTTGAATGCAAAGTATTTTGAATGAAAGCAATGAAAGCCTGGTCCTATTTTGGGTAGAAACTCTTAAAGTTGAGGGATGCTGGAAGAAAGGACATCATGTAAAAGAATTAGGATGCATCATTTTTAGCAGCTGACATGTATCTTAATAACCCTTTGCTCTAATTGGCATTTTAATTAAAGATGACATTTTAATTGGTTATTTTACTGATTTAACTTCATTATTAGCATCAGTTACTCCTTCCATTACTGATAATTCATCTATGCATCCATACCCATACTAGATGTTTTCAAAGAGTATTTTGCTGTTCTGAAGAGTCTGAAATCCTTTTCTGTTGTTCCTCCAATGCATTTCTGGGTGCTTATACTAAAGTCTGCAGTGTATACCATTTTAAAAAGTGGACTTAGTCTATTGTAGTATCAAAGTTGAACAAGAAAAAAGTCTTAATAGCAAATAAATATAAATTAATTATCATTGTTGGTACATTAAGCCTTTTAAATGCAAACCAGCTGTCCAATATTACTTGCAGTCTACCTGCCAGGTATTGTTTGGCTATGCATTTTTCAGACACTTGAAATAGTCTTACAATTTTTTTCCTTCATTATTCTTAATCCATCCTGGTTTTGTATATGATTTCATTTCCTATTTTGAATTTTACATGAAGGAAAATAGAAAATGTACTGCTAAATTTGAGACATAGTAATGGGTTACATTTTCTAAAAACTAGGATAGTGCCAAATATTCGTTGGGAACAAAGAGAAAAAGTACTGTACACAACCCTCAAAAAAAATCCCAAACAACTAAAAACACAAGGATGAGGAAAAGGTATGCGCTTAATAGGGTTTAAGAAAAACTGAGATTTTTGTTATCTTTTTGCAAAAAGAGCCATGGGTTCATTAGGAAAGCTAGAATCTTCAAAGAAGCCCACATGAGCCCAGCTGGGGCCTTGAATGGGGCTTTGAAAATCCAAGCTTAAGAAAACTTATCCTCAGCAGCTTTAGGTTCTCCATTATTATATTTTGCTCTTTTGGAAGCTGTCACGTTGTGCCACAGAGGATAGAAGTGTGGGTGAAATGATTGTCTCTGTTCTTGAAATGCTTCACAGGAGCCTTTTGAGAGCTAATTAATATTAACCACTTGAAAATTGCCTGGTGAAAAGCGCGATATAAATGGAATATGAGAAGTTATTTATCATGAAAACAGCGAGTTATTTCTGAATATTTGTGCAAGACAACCTGGGTCTCTTCTGAGGTGCCAGATTGACAGTGCCTGCCTGATCCCTAACCCACAGAACATGTGCACCGTGGGCAGCCATACTGCAAGTTATCTTGCCGGTGCTTCTGCCCTGTCCTAGATGGCTTGTCTCCAGCTGCCAGCTCGCCTCTTGGCTCTGCTGAAACTGCCAGTTAATACCTGCTTTTGTGATGGTAGCTTTTTTATTTTACTGTGGATGGTTGCCTGCGGTGAACAGGATGGAGACTATCTTTCTCCATTTCATTTTCCATTCTGTGTTAATGAAGAATATGATGTTATATGGTTTATCCAGCTCAACAATTTTTATGTAGAGGAAAGAAAGAGCTCACAAATCGAGGTGATGAAATTTGAATCTTGTGGTCACCATCATCAATTCTTTCACCATTTCACGTGGAGATAGAAAATTGTTCAGCAAATGGCTGCTAAGCTGCTGCTTAGCATGATTATAAAAGCTGGAACAGAAAGTGGTTTGCTTATAAAACATGGACATTGTTTTGATGATGTTTTGTTGAAAATATTGTGTAGAGAAATGTCACTGTAGGTACTTAATGAAAACAATTTCAGATCATAAATTATAATATGGGTCTCTGCATTTTGACTTTGTTGCGCTACTAACATCTGTGGTAAACTGCACAGATAAGCTATCTTTGTTACTACTGCTATTTTTATGAAGCAGTCATGAAAATGGCCTGTGTTTATTTGTTTCAAGTCATTTCATTAAGGGGTAAAAAGAGAAAAGGATGGGGGAGAGGAGTCATGGCAGTTTTTAGTTTGCCCTTACAAATGAATAAGCTTGTTCAGGGTAAACAAGTGCATTTCTAATGCAGAGACCCTAACAGTTTAACCAGATATATTTTTTTAATTTCTTCAAACATGACTTTTGGTTTGGTTTTTGTGTTTTGTTTTGTTTTTTACTTGTGAACAACAGTGGCTTTCATGGCTCACGAGGAAAGCCTAATATTGCTCTCAGTGATGTTTGCTTTGTGTATTAGTTCAGATAAAGTAAAAGCAGAAAGTAACTGTTCCAGTGAATGTGTTGATGTTTTGTGTGGGTGTCCAGCACTGCACTGGAGTGCTAATAGCATCCTATGCAGTATAGCTAAACCTTGAGTGAATTAATATCTAAGTTATAGCATTAAGAATCACTTCCAGCCTGCAAATACTAGACTACAGTTTGAACTTATTGCTGGTACTAAGAAGTTAATCATAGATATCTAGCTGATATATCTAGATATCTAGCTGAGTTCATTGGTGCTGTTTTTCCCCCAATATTTGTTTGCAGTCTACAGGAGTACATTTTACTGCTTACAGAACTTGCTTACCCATCCCTTTCTCAAGCTCTTATAGAGCGCAGAGCCTTTTGCTTGCTTCAGTAACGTTGACTGACCAGGTCATGAATTTTCATGATGATTCTTGTGCAAAAGACTGTGTTCTGCTTCCTATTATCTAGGAATGTTGTGTGCACAAATGCATAGTTGCTGAGTTAGGCTGTTTTGCTTTTTGCTCTTGTTTTGGAGAAAGCTTATTCAAATACTTCTGTAACCCCAAATATTTCACAGCTTTCCCTTTTATTTCTGTACTTAAGGGTTCAATATCAGAGATCCACCTTCTACCAGAGGACGTCTGTGCAGAATAATCTCATAGCCAATCAATGCCACTGCTAATCTGGCAGGATAAAGCGGTGTATTCCCTTTCACTCCAGGGGACTGACTTCTCTGCCTGAGCGACTCCCCACCACCTGCCAAGAAAAGACCAGACTTGGCTTTGTGATACAGTGGTATGGGGAATTAGGCAGTGGGCTGCCAGGCTAGTAAAGGCAAACATGCTCAAATTAAACAGAGATGTTCTCGATTCGTGTTGCTGAGAAATATGAGAAAGGTCTCTATGTGAATTGCAGTATCTGAGCTAGCTTGGTAGGCTGCGTGATAATACTTGTTTCTGATGACAGCAGGCATTTAACATGCCGTAGGTTTAACGCTCTCAGGCAGCACGCTTTCCTCCTGGTATTGGTTTCTGGGAAGGATGAGCTGTCACCACTCTTGATGTGTGTAGAGAACAGAGGTCTCCTGAGATAAGGTTGTTCATTATGCTTCCTGAAGAACCATTAAATTTCTATCAGTGCAATGTGATCTACTCCTTGGGTAGAGACATTGTTTTCTGAGCCTTTTCTTCTATCCTAACCTCCACTTCTGTGATTTTTATTTTATTTTTTTAAATCTACAAACAGCAAGAATGTAGAAATATGTAAGTAGTAATAATGCAGTATTTTCATGCAGAATCTTACAGTGACAGGATGAAAAATTATGCATTCTTACTACACTATCCGGTATGTATAATAAGCCTTTATAAAATGAGGCATCATTCATATTGTGCTGCTTTGCATAAATTTGCTGGATTTGGGGTTCAGTGCTCTCTTTTAAAAAACGCGTCAATATTGTGCCAATATTTCAAGGTGGTTGTTAGTATTATACAGTAATAACTGTAACAGTCTTTATTTTGGTTGAGGTTGTTTAGGCTGCTTCATCTAAACAATTAAAAGGAAAAGTTGGTTTTATTTATGGAAAAGCAATTCAAGTAAATATAAATATTGAGATCGTATCTGAAATCTGTGTGCATGCTATGTAATAAGTCACTGAATTTGTGAGTTTGTAAAAAAACACGTGGAGTATTTTTGTGCCTAACAATAATATTCTGTGCATATTGACTGTCTTTTCAGAGGTATTAATGTGTTCAGAATTACCCTTTTACTCTGAAATTTTATTGGCTGTTGAAAATGAACAGGACTGGGACATCTTTTTAGGGTGAAACTTAAATATTTGCAGACAATTATATAATGTAATTAATTGTGGAAAGTTCTTCAGGCAGAAATTTTTTCTGTGATAGGCTATATAGTACATTTTACAGAACTGTTTCAATCTTCTTTTTGCCTGTCTGAGCATCTGGTGAACAAATTAATTAGATTTGGGTTTATAATTTCAGAAACCAGATTTTCTTAAAATACATACTCAGCCCAGCTGCTAAATGTCTCTTTCAGAGTTATTTCACACATGTTTTGTGATTATTTAGTAATGCTAATGGTAAATTCAGTTTATTATACAGATGAGATGCAGATATTATCCAGCTAAACACTGTTCACAGTCCTTAATAGACTCAGTCTGCATGTGTTTGATCACATGAAGTAATTGTGCTTATTTTGTCAATGTGGATGATCTCTGACCTTCACATTTGTTTATCTTTTGAATGATACATGTTCTGTGTGGTGATTACCAATCATGCCTGGGAGACTGACAATATTTAGATGTAAATACAGCAGTGCAAGCAGTGCACGTTTGTGGTCTCATTCAGCAGTGTGTTTGTGACATGAGTCACGTTTTAATAATTGGGAGGGCAAATTGCATGACAGCTGTCTCAACAGAGAAAATAAGAATTGTTTGCATTGTTAATTAGCATTTCTTTTTTCATTAATTACAGCACGTTTCAAACATACTTAGCTAATTTTTTGGTGCTTTTTGAAGGGCTGGAACACGTGGGGTTTTTTTAAACAGAGGAACATACCCTCTAGTAAGCTTTCAAACTGGGCGAGTTGTAGATCATCAGCATTGTATGTGTAGCTATTGTGGTACCAAAAGGGAAGGGAGATTTAGCAGTATTGTTCTCTGAGTTATTGGACTCATTGAGGAAAGGCTGTTAAGGGTAATATTGTTGCTCCGTATATGTTAGTGCTTATCTTTCTAAATATTTTTAGAGGCTTAGGGCTAAACTGTAGTAATTTGTTAATTTGAAACTTGTATAACGGCAATGCAAGGACAGGCTGTTTATGATACTTTTAAGGGAGGATTAAAATATTATTCCTAGAATGCTGACCATTAGCAAAGTCAATGGGAAGTCTGAAATAGCCAGACCATAGACTGTGTAAGCGTATTTCTTGAAAACCAAAGTGCTGCTGAGGTCTTGTGTTGTCTAGGCTTTATGGGCAAGCTAAAGTTATCAGTGATGTGGAGGTCTGCTATACCTTTTCACAGGGTGAATTTCACCCTAAAATGATCTCTGATGTAAATTAACATAGTTGCACTAGTGAGGCAAGAAACAGTGTCCTTTTTACAGTTGTTCTAGCTTTTAAGAACAGTCTAAAAAATTCATGTTTCAAATTTGGCCATACCTTTTTCAGGGACAAAAAGTAGGGAAAGTAATACTTTCTACGTAATAGATCCTATAATTAATTGGCATGATGGTGGATTAACAATCAGAAGCAATTCACTGTTAGAGCTTTCCTTTCAGGATCTGAGGAAAATCTGTGGTACTATATGTTTGCATGATGTTAAAATTTGCTTAGAACTGAGGAACAAAATAAAAAGTGCTGCAGACAACATTAATGTAATTTATGCAGTAAACAGTAGAAGATATTACAAATTGTATTATAAAACATGTTGCAAAAACAGCCTTTGATTTAAATTTCTCTGATCTCACTGCGTGACAAAGAATCCCAGAACCTTTATATGTAAACACAGGATATGGGTGAAGAGAAAACTTGTAGTTAGGTCAGGGATCCATATTACTGAGATACAAGGAGGGGGGGGTATCTACACAGGTAGAAGTCATAGGATTGTCACAGTTGCTATTGCTATTTTTCAGGGCAGGTAACTTGTATGAAGCAAAAAGGAGATGAACTTCACAGTGTTACAGAAATAGGACAAGCTAACTCTACCAAGAAAAGATTATGCAGAATATTTTTCTGACAATAAGAGGTAAAATAACTCTCAGAACTGTTTCTAGGGTTTAAAAGAAAATAGTGAAAGTCCTATTTTCTGCTTTCACAAGGTTTATCACTGCTTTGAGTAGCTGTACAATACATTTTTTTTTAAAACAAATAAAAACCAGGATATGGTTTGGAGTACTTTAAGAGGTGTTTGTGCCTTTCATACTGAAAAGGAAACAGATGAGGCTTTCTTGTGAGACTCTTGAAAAACTGTTTCCAAGTTAAAATTCAACTTTTAAGGAAGAAAAGGAATAGCTCTTAGCGAAGGGATTGTTGTAGAAAACTTTTTTGTGAAAGGAGTAGCTCACTCGCTGGAGCAACCCAAATTTTCAGCTGTGACAAGGCAGAAAATACCAGATGTTCCTGCAGTAAGACACCACTCTCCACTTTGATTGAAGAGATGCTAAAGGCTGGTAGATTACTTGTATAGAATTGTTTCGGTAGGACTTGATCAGATGTATTAGTGTGTTTAGGCTTCTTTTTTTTTTTATGGCTTCCTAACATTGGTTTGAATGTATCAACATCACGTATTCTGTCCCTTAAGAAGTGTAGTGTGAAGGAAGAGATTACTCTCACGTGATTTCATGTATTGGTCATCAAATGTCTGCCTTGCATAGTCACCAAGTTGTCTTTCTGGAGTCAGTGGAAAGAGGTAGGAATTTTTAGGTCATGATTCATTTGATCTATTTTGAATGAGAAGAATCCCATTCTAAAAATACCTATTTATTTCCTCAAACTACAGAGAGACCACTGAGCCATTGCTTAGACTTGCGCATCTGTGTGTGTTCAGATGAATCACCACCCAAGATGGCTTCACAGACACTGGGTACTTTGTTCTTCCCGGAGATGCAGATCTCAAGTGGAGTGTGACATTGTACTTTGAGTACCTTACTGTCTTGACATATTTTGGGACATTCAAGAGTGGACATATGCTCTGCTCTAAGTAGACACAAAGCCATATACTTCCCATAGTGACAAGGAGCTAATACATAGTTGGTGATAATCATATGCCAGACAGCTATATAAGATTTCTAGGATTATTTCCTATGTGTTGCCTCAAACCCTTTGTAATTCAGGAAAGCTTAGAATTGTCTAGATATTCCTGTGTTTCTAGTCCCATGTTATTTTTATTGAAAGCTCTTTCAAAGTAACTTTTGAATGGACTTTCAGCTTTGAGGTTTTCAGGAACAATTGACAAAGTGCTTTGACATCTTGAAATGCAGTTGTATATTTGGTATTCCCAAGGTCTAGTTGAGTTTTACTTGGGTGGATCGAGAACTAGACAAGCCAAACTTGAGCCTAAATAAGAGTTTGCTTAGATACTCATGGTAACAGAAGAAACTATTGAATATGTTCAGAACTGTAAGGATACGATCAGTATGTAAAAATATATGGAGTGAGCAATTGCCTGTGTTGGCAAAGATTTATACAGATTGTTTGAAGAATGTAAAATTCAGCTTAAAATTTAACTGGATATACCTAGCCTTTAAGAAACTTCCTAGAGCATTCAGACCTATTGGGCTGTTTAATATTCTCTGAGAAACACTGTAAGCTGTGTCACTTGGGAATTTAAAGTAATGGCAGAATGAAGCATTAGAAAATACACTGTAGTAACTTATTCTGCACCAGCACATCAGCAAGCTAGCTTACCTAGAAGGTCTTTCCCAGCTCAAATTTAAACTTGTTTGTGATCCTGTTATTGTGAAGATGAATAAACTTCCACCATTAAAGGTCATCTTCTTAGTTTAAGATGCACCAGCTACTGCTGCTTTTTGTCTTCAGATATTTTAATATTTTTTGTTACTTGAATCTGTTTCTATAAAAAAAATTTGTAATCCTTTTGCATTCCCCCCCTTTTTTTTCCTTCCCCTCAAATAGCTGTCTCATTTGGTCAGCTATATCTCTGCTCTGCAGTCTCTAGGAGCTGTTTGTTCTTTCAGCCACATATTTGTTTGAATCAATTGAATTAATTGCAAGAGACTAGTCTGGACATGGATAGAATACTGAGGCACCAGATGTAGTGGAGCATTGCTTGCAGCATTTAATCAGCACCCATATGTAATTTCTTGGGATAAGCACGGGGTTCACCTGAAAATGCTGCTGCTAAACAAATATTGAAATAATTAATTGGCAATTTTGAAGCACCTGTGAAATTATTAGAGACATGTTCTGCAAAGATAGGTATGATTTTTTACTCTATCACTTGTAACAGGCATAGAGTTAAAAAGGTTCTGAAAAAGCAGCTGGCTCTTTGATCCAGTGGAGTTATTTAGCAAGTCATGGTTAGACCAAGAGAGGCTGTGTGATTTTAATGGTGTTTTTAAGATTTAAGGATTTAGATTTATCAAAGTGGGGACTATAAGTCCTCATTTCCAATAGAGTAGGGGAAGTGGATTTAACTGTTTCATGCAAGAGTAACTGGTGAATCTTCAGTATGTTGTTTCTGTATCTGAATACATAAATTGGTCAAAACAGCAACATACGTGAAACTTTAGTCTATGCTCCTGTTTCTCTTACTCATAGCCTATGAATCAGAGAGAATACACCTCCCTTTGGACAGCACTGCTATTCATGGAGTGGTGGCAAAATTTTAACATATGTGGGGTATTGAGAAATGCCAGATATATTAGTCTCCATAGGACTACCATATATCTAGGTATTTCCCAAAGCACATTGCCTTGTTCTTTCTGAAAATTTTGTAAAGTGGACAAAAAGAAGTATTAGTAATTTGTCTGGGACTTCCAGCGTCTTGGCAATCTAGTTAGAGCAATAGCTGTAGATGACTAGAAGTCCCAGAAGAATGGTCACTGCTCTGGCATAGATCAGCTGCATCTTTTTTTCAGCCTGCAAATCAAAACTTAAAAGCAACAGAAAGGAAGGCTTAATAGCTCCCTAGGGAACAAACTTTCAAAGGTATGCAAGTTCTCTACTATTTTCGATTAGCCTTTCTCTTTCTCGTGAGCCTCACAAATTTATCTGTCCCATTAACTGAAACCATCCCCTTATATAAGAAAACTATTTAAGATCTGTATAGGTGTACTTGCATTTTTGGATTAATTTGTATTTTCTTGCCCACTCTTTCCATAGTATACCTGAATATGAGAATATGCTTTCTATCTTCCCCTTCATTTCCAGCTCAGTGCTGTCTTTTTTTCTTATATCCAGTTTGGATTGTTGGTAGGTTCTGCAGAGTTTGTATCTTCTTTTTCAAGGTAGCTCTTTTGTTGTACACACAGTGTTATAATACAAATATGGTAAATTATTTACCATGTACACTAATAAGGAGTATTCATTCTTTCTATTGGTTCCCAAACATTATAAATGTAAAAAATTACACCATATACTGTTTTCATGAGGAGACACTGTATCTGTTTCAACAGTACAGACAAACATTCAAACCAACTTTGGACAGCCATGGGAGAAGTTTCCCACTGAAATTGGAGATGGAACTGAGATTACCATTCAAGCTGGAATTCATTGTGGCACCTCTGCAGAAGTGCTCTAAGGTGCATTGAAATGTAGACATTTTATGTATTGCTCGAAAGATTGCATATGTAGCAGGACAGTGTTGGGTAAGATAACCAAATTTCATTTAGATCTGATGCTTGCTTATGTATCCTGGCACAGAGTACTGTGCACGCAACAAAATTGTCATCCCTCGCTTCGCAACTTTAAGACAGACTGTACTAAAAGGCTGGACTGGACTATATCTCAAAAATATACTTTATATTCCCATTCTTATGCTTTCTTTATCTCTGATGCTCAATGGCCAAAGAATTGGATGATGGAAGAGAGAAGGCATTCCTGTCTGGTACTGGTTCCAAGGCTGAAATAAAATTGACATGTAATAGCAGCTCTAAATTCTGTGCATAACATTCAGCCTGTTTGATGGATGTTGCTATGAAAGCCAAAAGGGTTTGAGTTGCTGTACCAGTTATAGCAATGTTTTTTGAGAATATCAGGGTCTAGAACAATCTCTTAATATATATTATATTTTTAAATTTTTTAACCTTGCTTGCAAAATTACTCTGAGCCAGTGTTAACTCGTGCATTTTCTGATGATGCAGAGGCAATCAGCATCCTGTTTTGCAGAACAACAATGAAAGATTTTAAGTATTTGATGCCCCTTTATTTTTTTCTTTAATGTGTTCAAATCTGAAAATAAATGTATTAATTTGCATTGGCTAGAGCCAGGGACAATGCAAACAACTAATTCTATCCTCACTGATAATGTAATGACTCCAACATAGCATGCTGTGCTGAAGAGTTTTGCCCTATGAAGAAATGCAGAGGAGGGGACGACACCACTTACAGAAATAATACAAAATGTTTCAGCCACACATGCACTTAAAGGAAATGCCATCTCTGGACTTGTCCTTATGTGGTTGCTTTTAATCTGAGTAAACACCATTGCATTGATTAGAAAGAGCCGTATACACTGCAGTATTTTGTATTGCTGTGAATCGGGAGTGTATTTGGACCAGTTTTACTGCTGTTTGGACCGGAGTTCATTTTGTATCGGAATAAATAATTCTGTAGGCAAGCCTCACTGCTTAGAGATATTTTGTTGGCTTACCAGCTGCCTTCCCAGGCTGCTTTTATCCGGTGCGGGCAAGCCTTTCTATGGCACTTCTGTCATATGTGTTTGCAGAGTACAGATATTGGCCTCTCATTCCAAGTGCTGGCTAAAAGCAGTGTTCTTTGGCATTGCTCTCAAATCCTCCAAGAGTCAACATCATCTTCTTTTCCTGATAACTCTTTGTGTGCCCGATCATTATGTTTGCAGTTAGACCCATACAGAGACCTTAAATGCTTTCTCCCTGTGGGAAAAGACTACAAAGAAAGCTAAGAAGCTTTCCTGATTAGAGGTAAGCTTTTCTGAGGCCATTGTGAAGCTACTGCTATGGCTAAGTTATTAGAGCCATACTGTGGTGCCATATCACCTAGAGGTTTCTTAGGAGCCTATCAAGGATGGAAGTAACATTTCTGATATCTCTGAACTGCTGTCTTCAACATGGAGCTGAATAACTACAAAACTTTGTAAAATTTTAGTGGCGAGCCTCATTTTTGTTGCAATTGCCTGAAGAATCAGCCCCAAGGACAGTGGGGCCGAGGATGCCTTGCTCAAGAATCTGCCCCACTGCTCATCTCAAGGGAGTCATGGGGCCTTGACATTCTCCCACCTCTTCTCTAAGCCATGCTGCCATCCCTGGCAACACTGAACAAGGAACTAAGGCTGGTTTGTATCTTGCATTTTCTTTAGCTGTCTGCAATTTACAACTAACGCTTGCTTTTGATCCTGGCATAGACACTATTGTGTGTGAAAGAGCTGAACAGGTATCATCTTCAATTTCTGCTCCCTCCTGGTCCCCAAATTCCATATCACCATTATAACTGCATTTAAAGTAGAAGCTCCATTTTGGTAATGATATGTTAACACTGAAAATCGGTATGGTTTCCCTCTAAAATTTGCATGGCTTTTCATATCAGCACACCCAGAAAATATTTTCTCTATCAATACTTCCAGAAATGCTTTAATGAAAACATAACTCTCAAATGCTCTTAACCATAAAACCTTATCAGTGCAGCTGATAATACTCAGGATGCAGTTCAGGAGGCTTATCCTGTACACAAACAAAAATTGAAAAGCACAAATTACAGCTGTGGTTTCATACCTGCACTTGCCTCAAGCTCACTGCAAAGTCACTTTAATGGTGCTGCAAAAGTTGAGAATGTCCACGTGAGCACAATAAGATTCTGGAGAAGAGGGTAATCCATAGGAGCTCTAATGTACCTCTCTTCCCCATTCTTGCCGACAATAACTACCACAGAGCAGTGTTTTAGTGTGCAGCCTCCTAAGTAGTGATCACAATGCACCTTATAAAGTCATGGACTTATAATACATGAAAAGGCCACTGGCAATGGGAGGAAATCCAGGAAAAACCCCTGATTATCTAGATTTTTCCTAAAGTCATAGAGCAACTTTTTCTTTGTAGAACTATGAAAACTGACCAAGACACAGTAACTGCTTACAAGTCCCCCTCCCTGTCCCTGTTCCCAACCAGGCTAACTTGTGACATCCAGAATCTCTAAAGATATTTGTTAACTTCCACCAAATATTTAGTGAATGTGCCACTGAAGGGAAAATAATAAAAAAAATATGGAGGAGGCCTTCAGAGAGCTTGAGGATGCTGGTTACTTCCTGAAAATCCTGTCAGTGTGAACTTTTCAAGAACTACCTGTGTTGTTAATAAGGGTAGTATAGAAAGGATAACTCTGGTTAATTCTTGGAATATAATCTCGGGTTGTTCCCCCTAGTCTGAGTAACCTGTAGCTCATAGTGAAGTAAAACAAAAAGTTCTTTCAGGCACATTTCACCTGAATTAAGTCCATCTGAATTTAGGCAAGTAACAGAGGTATCTAAACCAGAAGCTTATTCACCCTGAATGCTTTCTGTGGCGCATCTCTAGAGGAGGAAGTCACTAACCCCCAGTCAGAAATAATTCTGCAAAATATTTTCCTCCTTGTGTTTAACAGAAAAGTCGAAGGATGCTCCTAGCTTGCATAGCTTGCTCACTTCCTTTAGGCCTGTGTTTGCAGTGCTGAATGCTTAATCTGCCAGACTATTTTATTATGAGTATCTGTAAATGATTAGAGATTATTGAATGACTGTTATGTGTCTGTAAAGGGAATAAAGTTGTAAACCAGCTCTAATTCATCTTGCCTTTACATTTGTAGATGATGTAGTAAAATCTATGTTATTTCTTGTGTGATCATTAGGATTTCTAGGACTTTTTGGATATTTTATTCTGTGACTCTGTATGTCAGCTATCAGTGTAAAATGGTGAATAATAAATCGTGTGCCACTAAAAAAAAATAAAATAAAAAAAATTGCCAGCCAAGAGCATTTAATTACAGATGTTTATATTGAAAAGGCTGAAGACCATGGAACAATGTGCTGAATGGAATGAGTAAGAATTGCCACCCTGTGCTTTGGATGTTAAAAGTAATGAGGGCAGTCCAAACAAAATTATTTGCATTCTGTCCAACTCTGGCTAGAAAACACCATACAGTTCCACAGAATAGCTTAATTGCCTGGTATAGCATAATTACCAGGCATGTGGAGTAATATAATTTACATGTCTGACCATGAAATGAACCAGGGAAACTGCTGGTTTTTAACAGCTTGATTTTGACTTACCTGAGCTTTAGGATTATTACAAGTGTAAATCCAGATGTTGATGGCTGCAGCAGTACCTCATGCTTCATATCCCTGCATCCTGGCCTTATGGACTTGTGGATTGTGTGGATGCCTGAAACCATCCCAGGTTGTGGCTGTGCAGTTCTGGGCAGGGATGGGGATGGTCTGTGCCAGAGTGATGTCTGGCACGGTCCTGCTGCACCTCTATGGAAACAGGGTGAGAAAAGTTGGCTGTGCTTGGGGAGGTTATAGCATACTACTGAAGCTGATCTGCTGCTTAATCCAATAAAAGTTCTAAGTTTATGGAAGCTTTAACAGTGCAGTTTTAATGACTACCTTCTATTTTCTGGGCAGTTAACATGCATTACAGTCTTGTTATTTATTTCAGTGACTTCCCCAGGATGCTCTAAATAATGAATAGAAAGATGCTCTCTGAGCATTTGAGTCTACTTTCATGAGTGTATTTATAATATAATGCTTATCTGTGTCATTTTCTGGAGGAAGTGATTCTCAAAAGTTAGAGTAGCAAGCAAAATTGGTTATATGCTTAGGTGAGGCATATCAGGCTAAAGCTGTTTGGGAATCAAGTTTCTGCCTGGGTATGCATTCTCTCATGTAGCAGCTTCGTGTACAATTGTTTATAGTCCCATGATTTCACAAGGCAGGTGCATATTCTGCTTGCTTCTAGTTATTTTTGGAACAGACTTGTCCTAACTGCCTGATTAGTCCTTTGTTGATATTGAGTTCAAATGTATGTGATGATAAATATGGATAAGTAGATGCCTTCCATTGTGTTATTGAGAATAATCAATTTTTATTCCTTGCTGGAACACTATTCAGTCTGAAGGAGATATTGTATCTCATAGGGTAATATGCTGTTAGTGTTTCTTTGTATCAATATTGAACTCCTGATTTTTTTTCTCACTGTTGCATTTATCCCACCCGTGTGGAATCACCCAACATGTGGTAACAGCTTAAGTCTTTCTCCTGTTTATAACTGGATCACAAAAAGAAAGCTTGCTATTTTAGTGCTGGGATTAGGCATTTTTGTTTGGTTGATTATTTTTTGTTTCTTTGTTTTTAATTCAGTGTTCTCAAAAAAGGAGATCCCTCCATGGACTACAGCATGTTTTGCCATTAAGTCCTGGGTTAAAAATGCAAATGTGAGAATACTCAGAGAAATCCAACATACCATCAACAACCAAACCAAAAACTAAGTTGAGTTGTTTGGCATGGCATGAACCTAGTGACATCTTCTATTAAAAAAAAAAGTGGCTTTCATTGCAAATACACAAGATTAGTTCAGATGCTCCTAGAAACAGCTGTTAGACTTGACTGTCAGTTTGCAGTCTTTGTTTTGAATGTCAGGTTTAGGCATTGTTGTGGTTTGGGTTTAAGCCCAGCCAGCACCAAAACCACCCATGAAGCTGCTTGCTCATTCCTTCCCCCACCCTGCCTGGTGGGATGGGAAGGAGAAAATATAAAGAAAAGCTCCTGGGTTGAGAAAATGACTTGGAGGGATCACTCACCGATTATGGTGGGCAAAAACCAGATTCAACTTGGGGAAAAAACAAAATCAGTTTAATTTACTACCAAGCAAAACAAAACAAGGATAATGGGAAGTAAAACTAAACCTTAAAACTCCTTCCCCATACCACACCACTGGATTTCTTTCTTTGGAAGAAAACTTCAGCCATTGGGTTTACAATTTTTGGCCCAAGTATAAAATCAGTTACAACAGAGTAACACACCTTAGATCTGATTAAAAGATAGTTTAAGCTGATAATAATATCGGTAATGACTCCTGAATTTTGCATTTATTTAAGAGAAAATCTCTTCAATGTCACTTTATTAGAAACAAAATGCATGACTTAGCACATACCATTCAATACACCACCTAGGCATCTTTCTTATCCCATATGCATTAGTAAAGGCATGTTGTGAACATTATGCATTTAAAATGAATCAAAATGACATTCAAATTAGTTTTCATGTAGGCTTCATCTACTCAGTTAACTCGGTTTAAATACAACTGGCTTTCAATTGCACCGAAGACATGAATATTCTACGATTTTATTGTGAAAAATGACAGAAGAGGCACTGACTCTTGCTGTTAGCAGAACTCTAACTTTCTGGCAGACAAGTCTTGCTTGTAGTTTTTTGGTTTTGTTCCTCCCTGCCATTTGCAGCCTTCAGGAGAACTACTTTGGGGGAGATGTTGGGTTTTTTTTTTAAGTTGTTGTGTTGACTAGGACTTAGTATTCTGACTACAGGTTTTCCCTGTCTGACCCTGTCAGTGTTATACTGGCTATTACTTTTTGAAGGCACTGAGTAGGAAGTAGATGATGATGATGAAAAATTTTAATCTACGCTGCCTTTAGTCAGCTCTTCTCTTTCCTTTAACTTTTCCTTCATGTCTGTAGCTGGAATTCACTAGCTGTTCTCAGTAAATACTCTATGTGCCTGCACTGATGTAGAGGGGGACGAGTGGGATCATGCACAGGATCATCCTGCCATGTATTAAATCAAAACCCAGTATTAGTTATTAAACAAACAAAAAAACCCCAAACCACCATCAAAAAAACAAACAAGGAAAAAAACCAAAACCATGACAAATAAACTAGCACACCCCTCCCACACTGCCCTCCACACACCTGAGGAACACAGATAATCAGTTCCAAAGAGTGACAGCAAATCACAAATCAATCTTGATTTTTTTTTCTCTCAACAGGTTCACAGTCAGGATGTAACCTTCTTTAAAATGGAAACCTGTGAAGCAAGACACAGATAGCAGTTGGAGATAAAAGTAGTGGATGAATATTTCTCTTCTTAAGCATCAGCTTTTTAAAACGCTATGGTGGTTTGGAAAGTCTCAAGAGTGAACTGCAAAGTTTTCCTCAGCTCAATCAATGGGTTTCTTAGTCATTTCTCCAAGTCATTGATGCTCAGAGATGGTGTGTGATGGAAAAAACACCATGTCTCTGTGTTTGTAGCCCTATTTTTTGGATTAGTTTGCAGTATTGCTGAACCAATTTCGTTTTGAAGGGCAAGGAGTGAATGTGATGGATTTATCTTCAGAGATGAACAAACATGGAAGGAATCCAGTAAGTCACAAACTAGAAGATCAAAAGAAGGTAAGATTCTTTTTAATTATACTTAATTGTATTTGAACCACTTGCAAAGTCTTTGATGATTTTTAGTAAACTGGAAACTAATGTGCTTTTGAGGATAAAGTAGTCTGCTATGCTCACACGCTATTTTGAAACAGTGAACTGCTGTTATGGGACTCAATTTCTTCATTGTCCAGTAATTTTCTTTCTAATACTGCTTGATTGCCTGGTAGTCTTGTGTTAAAATGTGCCTGAATTTGTCTAGCAAATTTTTTTTGGCAAAACCTTTACTCCCTATCAATGCTGAGTTCATGGCAGAGATCTGATCAGAAGTAAGTGTCTGACATCAATCTGATACTGTGTGAGATCTTCATACTTTACAGAGGATGTGTGGATATACCCTTCTTATATTATCCTACCAGTAGTTCTGCATAATTTGGCTTTCTGATAACTTGAACAACAACAACAAATTTTATCCTTCAGTACCCAAGGCAGTTTAAGCATGTAAATTCATATTTCTACAATATGGAAAATACTTTCGGAAATTCCACTTCTGCAACAGACTGTCCCAAAAGGCTCACCTTCCCAGTTCATCTGTTTTACTCATACTATGGCCTGGAAATTTTTCTAATGCTTATTTCATGAACTTGGATTTGATGCTTTTTAACATCTTCAGGTCTTTCTCCCACACTCTGTTGATCTGTTGTTACATTCATAGATTATTTTTTTGCCTGAAAAAAAAGTGGGGGTTTATTCTCCAGTTTATTGGAAGTTCAGAACTCTGATACTTTTAGTTAGATTAGGAGGAGCTCACCAAACTCAAGTTCAGCAAGTATGTTTTGAAAAACCCTACAAAGCCTTCTTTATCACATTCATTGACCTGTTTTGTTACTTATCTCTCTTAATCTTTTCTTACCAGACATGGTAAGATCTGCACATAGATAAAATCTCCACCAGTGATGCCCAACATGCTTCATGGATTTTTTTTTTTTAGAACACAACTGTTTGGGAGAAACAAGACTCAACCCCCAGGCAGTTCTGAGATTACTTATAAGAATGTTTCATTGACTTAGATTTATTTCCTATTCATCTATCAGCAATTTCTCTGCACTTATGTGGCCTTTCTAAAATAGTTGACCATAAGGATCCCCAGTGTGTGCCTGTTTCTAACAAAGCTGTAATTCCCTGAGTTTTGATCCTGGCTCCATGCACTGCTGTCTCACCTGTGTATGTCTGATCCGGCTCAGGTGTGAGCATCGGTCACTTTTATGTTGAATCAGACAGGGTGCCTGACATAGGGTTAACATCAGATTAATGCGCTTTATGCTAGCTGAGGGATGAGAGGCTTGGGGCATATTCTTCCTGGCCTGCCTGGGCTCTAATGTAGGGTCTGCACCAAATGGCAGCCATCCGAGAGAGTGCATTCTGGTGTAGCATTTTGTGACTGTGGTGTTCTTCATACTAGGCCTTAAAATGAGATTTACTGGCCTCTTGGAATTACTGCATAGGTTAAATGGGGCTGTTAACCTGCACTCTAATACATGATTTTGTTATTATGTACTTTAGTGTTACATAGGCTTGTTATAAAAAGTGCTGTTGGGTTAGGGTTTTTTTTTCTGAATTTTGGTATGAAAGCTGCTGGCTAATGTTTTAAATAATTTTGATCTTGTTTGGGAAAAGTACAAATGGGAGGAATTTATGGGCAACATAAACTAAACAGTTTTAAGACCTAGAAAATCAAATACTTTGTTTTAGTGCCTCTGAGATTTGTATGTGCTAATCTAAGACATTTGGTTACAGCCAATAACCTTGTAAAGTGCAGAGAACTGCAGGAAATATACCATGATAACACATGTGGTGAAATTATTGGGAAAATGTATTTAGCCTTTGAGCAGGTTTTTTGTAATGGAAAAGACACAAAGGTATATGATAGCAGATAAATAATTTAGAGCATAGGAATTTCTTCAACTCATAATTCCCACTATTCTGTGGCACAAAAGAAAAGCTGAGAAATGTTAGCATTAATCTCACCAACTGGTGAACTGTTTTCTGAACCGTTATCTGATCTGGAATTGAGTATGCTTGAGTCCCCTCTTTCCCCCAACCCCCCTCTTATTTTAAAAGGAATTTTTTCCCCTTCATGTCTAATACCTGCAGATTCACTTCTAGAGACTGACTCTTCAGATTGCTTAGGAGGAGAAAGGTTGTTTCAAAGAAGATCTGTTGTACCTCAAGGTCAAATGTTTTCTTTGAGCCAGCCTGTGGATATTTTATCCAGCTGTAGAACTATGCGATGACTGCCAAAGGCTCTGCAGCTGCTAAAACTCTGCTCCTGTGGTGTGGTTGATGGTGAAGAACTAAATGTGATGATAATAAACAGAAGTATAGTTAGTTGTCATTACATTCAGGAATCCTTACTAGTAATTTAATATCATTGATATGCTAGTATCTGCTTCACTAGTACAAGGCTAATGTTATATTTTAATAAAATAATGCTTTAAAAGTGGTGGGGAAACATAAGTAGTAGTAGTAATTTTGCTATTTCTTTATGCTGCATTGATGTAAGGTAAATTTTCAAATATGTTAGACAGAAATGAGTGAAATAAAAAGGGATCACTTCAGGAAATATTGGCTGACTTACTGGCTGACATGGATGCTTTACTAGTACTCTACCTGGATCAGAGTGGGCAGAAGTAAAGCTGAATCTCTTGGATAGCTCGTGTTCTATAAATAAATGAAAAATACTGTGTTCTGGGAAGACTTAACTGTTGTGTTGCTGCAGAAGGTATTACCACTGGACTGTTTTCTGCATGGGGAATTCAGGGGGGGGAAAAAGTCAGAAAAAACCCTCCATGTTAATTAATGATATAATACTTTTCAAGTGGTTTTGAAAATGCAGAATGTGCTTTGGCATTTAGCTTTTCTAATAATTTCATAGGATAGTACATGCTATACAGTTACTTTCCTATGATCTGAATTTGGGCCTGGACAACTATATTTATGTAACTTTCATTTTGTTAGCATGTGAACTGTCATGTCCGTAGGACACTCAGATTTGCTCATCTCAAAACCCATCAAAAGCAACCAACGGATTTTAAATTGGTGCATACTCATTTTATGGCTGCAGAACTATCAAGTTCCTTAGCACTTCTGCATCTCCAAGATGTAATTACAGTTTTAATGATTTCTGTCAATAGTCTGCTTGCTTTTGTGGAATTAGCAGGTGTCTTCAACTGGGCTGATACGCACGTGTTTGACCCTCTTATGTAAAAAATGAGGCTCAGGCCCAGAGTGAGAACTTTTGGTGGCTGTATGGAAGCAGTAGTCCAATTTCTGTGGCTGAAGTGTTGGGGAAAGAAGGGAGGCAGGCTAACAGAAGGCAGTGCAGAGAAGGAAAAGAATTTAGAAAGATCATTGTAATTGATTAATTTGACCTACAGAAAACAGGCATAGGACTTCCCTCTACAGATTCGTCTAGCTGGGTGCAAAGCCTCAGGAAATTAATGAGCTGGAACAGGCACTTCTGGGATGTCCATCAGCTCTATCTGTTTGAGGACCATGTGTCCATGGTATCTCTGTCCAAAACAGTCCTTCCTTCCTCTAAGCTGGATGTGATCAGCATACAGATCCATCCAGGTAGAGCTTAAGTGCTGTGCTATTACATCTATTTGCCATTCCCACAGTGTACTGTAAGTTGTTATTCTAAAAGTATGGTAATCAAGGCTTTAGGACACAAATGCCAGCAAGTAGCAAATGCTTGTATTGCTGTTTACAGTATGGTGTTCATGATTTTAGCACATGGTAAATGGTAGAGAGTGCTACGAACTAACAGTTTGAATAACAGGTTTCTATAAGCAACTTGCTGCAAATAACCGTTTTAAAACCCCGAAAAGACTGCCTTATCTGTCTGCATTTTATCATTCAGCAGTGTTCTGTTTTCAAAATCAACATAAAAATTTGTAATCTGCTGCCACATGCATGGTTTATGATAGTCAAATCTGTAAAATACATATCCAAGATTTCCCAACTACTCCAGTCATTTAATTTTAATGTTTCCCCCCACAAGAAAGTCCCATTGTGGCCATTTCTTTGATGCACTATCCGGGTTACTTGGTATCTTTGAAAAACACCTGCTTGCTGCAGGCAGGCAAAGCCAAGCCTTTGAATGATGCTGCAGCTGTGGCCTTGTTAAAGTCTGGAGACTGGGGGTAGGAGCCTGACAGTGTGCTTCACTGTGGGCGTGCAGATGTGTGTGAGGCAACACGCAGGCAAATAACACAGGTTGCAATACCCTTAAGTATCATTTATGTACTTGACCCTGTGTAAACCTATAAAATTGTTTCAGAAATATAGTAATGTACAAAATGCTTCCTAGCAACAATAGTACTCCATCCCACAAGGTTTTGGCATACCTGCTTTTTCTGCTAACCAATTTACTGCTTTCTGTTCCACAATGTCTAGGGTGTTTCAGACAAGCCCGCTGAGTCCCTATCCTGACTCACACCAAAGGATGTGTGCCTAGATTTGAAATCCATCATGCAGAATACAGTTGTAATGATATTCTTGCAGAATTGCTAGTTTCCAAAAAAGGAGAAACCTTTGCACCTCTGCTGATGCTATGGACATGTGGCTTGGAGTTCTGCACACCCAGAATGCTTGCTATGGCCACAGGGGTAGTTTTTCATCACATTTTCTTTTAAAGTCTCTTGACCATAGGCCTTGGACCTTCTGTTCAGAGGCTGATCCAAACCAAATGAAAATGAAGGGAAGTTTTTAGTACTTCACCACCACCCTAAATGTATGCTTTAAAGTTAAATATGAGAAAGTGCAAGTTGCTTTCAGAACAAATTGCATTATTTCCTTCAGCCTTTCTTTTTGAAGGCAGACGAGCCACTGAACTCAGTGGGGATTTTCATAGACACCAAGACTCTATTACTGAGCAGTAATTAAGTATAATTAAAAAGAAGGAATACCAAACAAGCCTTGTCTACTGTTGAATGTTTTGCTGGTCTCCCCAGTAGCCATTTGGAGAATAACTAAATGTCCAATAAGCAGCCAGTTTTTGCTTGACAAATAGTAAAATAGTGGTTTACTGTCAAAAGCATCAGGCAGCCCTTGTGTGCAATCAAGAGAGAAGTTTTAAAAGGGACAGATGAAATGGGAGCGATTGGCATGTACATCACACTGTTCCTCCATCCCCTGCCTGCTTCATCTTAGTCAATATTCAGTGCACAGAACAACATTTTGGGAAAATCGGATGTTGTCATCATGAGGCAGTTGGGCCAGGAGCGCAATTTGTTCTCGCTAACACGCTCATACTGCTGTGTCTGTGCTCCCCATTTTCATGCTTCAGTTCTCATTTTTATGACTAACTCTGCAGTCACCCAGCAACTCTTTTTAAAAATAATGGCATGAAATATGGGGCAGGCCGGGGTTGTTGATATTCTTATTTAATAGCTCATTTTCATTTGAGGACCTAGGATCTGGATACTGCTGCTTATCTCAACAAAAGTTGTTTTCTCCTATTCTGTTTTTATTTCTCCTTCCAAGGCTGCTCTAACTAAGCTTTTTCTCCCTCCTGTTCTCCCCAGTCCCTCCTACATACGTATACATATATATGTATGTTCTGTGTGTTCTTTGTTCATCTGCCTATCAGTGTCTCTGTCAGGGGATGCCTTGCAAACAACTCGAGGTCTGAAGATCTGGTGAAGAGTCAGAGACTCATTAAGCTTGCTGTTCACTACTATCCTGTATCGCAACAGCTGGCAGGTTGGTTTTTTCAGGATGTATATTCAGTGTTTTAACGAAAAATACTGGGGCAAAGGGATAGTGAGGAGTCTTCAAGGCTGAGGGGAGAGGTTTGTTCTCATTCTATTTTGCTGCTGTTTTTTCCTCAATACCTTTGAATTAGGCAGAGATAGGAAGAGCCCACCCAGCTGATAAGAAATGGGCTGGGGGAATAAAACTACAGTTGCTTTCCAAATTCTTTGCTATACCAGCCTGTCATATGTTACTGCTGTCTTTCCCTTAAGCAGTCTCCCTCTATACTCCCTGAGTTTTCTGTTTCAAAATTTATGCTAGAAAGACTTGAATTATTTCCTTCTCTGTCAAACCTCCCTGGGGCCCCACCACCTGACTCCTCTTGCTTGCTGAAATTGTTCTGTGCACTCTGTTAGTGCAGTTGTTCCAATTTAAAACCAAATATCTTTACAGGCTCAATAAATGGTGTTAAATATCATTTTATGAAATATGAAGCCCATATTTAATAATTTGTAAATTCATATCCTCTGCTGCATGTTTACAGGGGTTTTTCCCTCCTGTTAGAGAACCATGATGTAAATAAGTTAGTACACATTTTTTTAATGCTTTTTCTTTTTCCTTACCTTCCCAATGCCACTATCTGCAACAGTTTCACTTACAGAGCAGTATTTTGACCCAGTAGTGCTGTACCAAAACAGCTGAGAAATTAAATGCTGATTAATTAATTCTTCTCTTAAAAGGATACTGGCTGGCTGTATTTTATATTTCAGTAGCATGCCTTGGTTTCTTAGCTCGTTTTTTTTTCTTCCCACTCAATGTTATCCTTGAGTTGTTGCTCTTAATGCATGCTTGATAATTGAATAAAACTTGTTTAAGAATACCAGGTAAAAGTTATACAGGATGGCATCACTGCCTGGTTGGAAGGAGCTCAGCTGCTTTGCAGTTGTTTGTGCTGGCAGATTTTTGCGTAATCAGATAGCTGAAATGAATACTATTTTGTATGTACACATATGACATGATTTTGGATATGCTCTACAGAGTAGAGTGAGAGGAAGAAGGTGGCTTTACATTTGGGTTGGTTACTCTCTGCAAAAGTAATACTATTACTTACTGGCCTTGGCCTTTACTTACTACTAAAGGCAGTTTCCCATTTCTACCAATTACGTTGCTATGAGTAAATACGCAAAGGTAGATTTAAGCATCTTGTCTCAAATGGTTTTACCTAATTTTTGGAATAAGATACAATGTCTAAGAAGCAGAAAAAAGTTAAAGTCATGGAGCTAATATCTCATGATTATACAGTTTGCTCTGTGACATGTTGATGGTTACAAACTGTCTGCAAGGTTTTCATTTGTCAAGTATAAAAAAAAAAGACTGGAGGCTTTCAACCATAAATTCTGTTTTTGATTGCTGTTGCTCCTAGCTTTTTCAAAGAAAGCTCTTGTTAGCCTCACTACAAAGAGCAATTTAAGTGATAATAAATAGCTAAGCTAGTAAATAAAGTCACATGGCTTTCTTTTTTTTTTGTTGTTTCTCTGCAGTGGTATTGCAATTCATTGTAATTGTTATTTAATTTTTTCCTTCTCATAGTCTTGTTATTTTTTCAGTGTTACCAAATAATATTTATTTAGCTGCTTTTGTCTCAAAATCATAATCTGGGAAAATCTGTACTTCAAGGATGAAATGTACATTAGGAAAGGGTTGAGCTGCCAAAATATGTAACCTTGTCCTGTCTTTTCCCTTCTAAGAAGGAGCAAAAGCTTGAGAAGCAGTTGCACAGAGCACTGTACATTGGAGGATCTGAACTGAGGCTTCTAGGTGATCCCTTGTCTTGCACTGTGACATTGTTTTGGGATTTTTATCACCCAACTTCATGAAGATCATACCCTCAAAATGCTTTTTGAGGGTTTTGCAGTTTGAAGTCTGTTCTTTGCAATAGGGATGGTCCTATAATGAGTTCATTAGGAGTCAACTATCCTGCTTGCTGACTTTTAAAATTATTTTCTTAAATCTTGTGGATGATCCTGTATCAAACTGCAATAGAGTAAGTGCCTATTTTCTTGTCTCTTTTTTTCTTGAACTTTGAACTTCCTAGGGGAAGACACTTTTTTCACTTTGATAATTGTTCTACTTTTTCATTAAGTGAAAGGTGCTGCTGTGTTTACAAAGTAGTTGGGAAAACTTGATGTTGTTGCTTTTAGCACACTTGCATTGAGCTAGTTCTCTAAATCACTCTGTATTGTTACCTTGAGATTTTAATTGGAACCTAAATTTAGGTCAAGACTCTGCATCTTCCTGGTTATCTCTGCAGTCTTGCAGTACAAGTAAAGCATTGCAAGTGTTGAATCTGTGTGTCGTGGATGGAAGTCCTGCCTATTTGCTTCCCTAATTCCCCTGGAACACTAACTGTTGAAACTGGAAAGAGAAGCAGCTGCTGCTGCTGTATCAGAAGTAGTAAACCAGTGAGGGACTGTACTACAGTATGCCTTTATAAAAGGCATATAAAGACCTTTTTAAGACTACATTTGTAAATGCTAAAGCAAGAAGTCTCTTGTGAGACTGTATTGCATGCCCACTTATAAAGTGGAGTTAATAAGCTTTTAAATTCATTCTAGATAGGTCTAGCCTTAAGCAACATATGAGAGGACAACCCTGTCTGGTACTGTGGCTTTTAGCTTCTGAATAGAAACCTCTGGTGGAATCATTGAGCGATTACCAACAACAATTAATACTCCCAGATTAAACTGGATCTTTTTTCTAAGATACAGTATGTAAATATGCATTCTGAAGAGAGAAAACGAGACGGGGTTGACAAAGCTTGGTACAAATTCAGAAGTCATGTGCAGAAAAGTTTAAAGCCTGGCTTCTACAAATGAGTTTTCTAGGAATTTTGCATGCTTACTGAAGGAAATGCATATGGAAAAAACCCCGAAAACCCAAACCTGTAGATTTAGGGTCAAGGTACATTAGTTTGTCACATTAGTGTCATAATGCAGGCAGCCCTTAAATGTGAGTCTCTGGAGTCTGGGTATTGTACCAGAATCGAAGACTATGATTTGTTACACCTTAAACTGAAGTCTCAGGGTGAAGTCATGCTGCATTCCAATAAAAGAATACTGCTGGGAGATGCTTTATTTTTATTTTTTAATGCCTAGCTTGTGTTATTAGCTTTTCTCTGGTACTCAAGTACAAAAGAATGTAAAGGCAGGGAAGAACTCTGGAAATGCTTATTATTTTCTTCTTAGTGTAAACTTCCTTTCTTTCACAGTGAGTTACTGGCAAGCACATGCATATCCATTTTGATCTGAATATAAGTATGTGTATATATACAAACTAACATAGTTATGCCATATGTTTTCTGCAGGTAAATGCAGAAGATATTTTTTGTTAGAAGAGAAGAAAAAGTTGATAGAGCTACTAAGTTCAATACCAGTGTTTCCTCTATTTCACAACTCTGGGTTTTGTGTTTGTTCTTTGGGCTTTGTTTTGGTTTTGTTGATATTTTTTGTGGGGAGAGGGTGTTTAGACTTCAGAATACTCTACCATTAGTAAAGTGAACCTTAGAATGTTATAATTTATTTGTTTTCTTTTTGTAGCTGTTAAGATGTAATAAAATAGTATCTCAGTAGTCACTGCTGTATGCAAAATCCATACTTTTTTAATATTAAAAGTTCTTGATGTCTTCTAGTATTGTCAGTATCGGGCACAGAAATTTGCCTTAATGGCTCTTTTACCTGAGTGACCAGATATAGGTTTTGCCAGGGAAAGGAATAGCTCCCAGCATTAGCTGGGACTTTAGCTGAAGGTATATAGCAAAGATGCTGTTGTTCCAGTTTAACATTAAGTATTCTTGAAGGAAAAATAAACCTGTAGTTTAAATGTAAGTCAGCAGGCTGTCTTTATTAGTTGAACACTTGATGTTTGGGGTTTTTTTGTCTGCTTCTCCTTTCTTTTTGTTGCTGTTTTTTTCCTTTCTCTGTCAAGTGTATTCTCCTTACCTGTCATGTTCCCTCTATCCTTGCTGCATTTTTTTTTGCCCTCTATATGTTTTCATTTTCCTTCTTCCTTGCTCAAATTAACTTGGCTTATTGGGTTTTTTAGTATAAGTGCATATAAAAACATGCAGATAATTGTGTGTGTGAATACGCATATCTATATGTATATTTGTGTGTACAAGTATTTTGAGTGGGTTCTTGCATATAAATGTAACATGGACAACAATGCATAGGACAATCTCTAGTATCATCATATGTTAAAATGTTTTGCTTTCTCCATATTCCATTTGTTTCTTGATTTTTTTTTTTTTTTTTTTTTTTTTTTTAAATATTACCCTTAGCTCAGGGTCTTTGTCACCCTGTGGACCTCTGTATGCCTGTGAAGAGCTTAGAACAGGAGTCAGTTGTCTGTAACTAGGGCCCCTGAGTCTTTTAAAACAATAGTATTAGCAATTATGGTTTAAAAGTTTTATTTAAATTGGGAATTTTACTTAAAAAAAATAATCTGCATTTCTTAAATTCTGTTGTTGAGAAATTTGTGTATTTACTTGTTTCCTCTCGTAGAGTCTGTCAGTGTTCTCCAGCTCAGTCAGAAACATGGCAGTCCGAGCTCTTGATGGAAGTGGCATAGCCTTAAAAAACTATTAGTCCCCATGTCATCTGACTGACATGGAGCAGGGGGAGCAAACGTCCTACTTTATCTGAATCACTGAATTGATGCCATTAATAAGTTGCATGGTAAGTCCAGGACACAGCGTGTGGTTATTCATAAGTATGGTGGAGGCATTGTAGAGATAAGAGGACTGGGGGAAGCTGCCAGTAATTTTTTTTTTTAAATTGCCTGATGTAAACACTGTGTCCATAGTTTGTCACTTGGAAGGGATAATTTCCAGTGAGTGTTCTTTTTGGCTCATTGTAGAGGTCAGGTGACTTTGGATTTATTGTTGGCATCATAAATGAGAACCAAAGGGGACTATAATACACAAATGCAGAGGGATTCAACATTCTAACCTCTAGAATGCTAGCAAGTATCCATAAAGCAGTAATAAATGCCCAATGGTGGGCATCATTTCAAACCAGCTTTTATCTATGTTTACTATGAAATATGCTCAGATATCTTGAATCTATTTGTTACTTGATGTGGAGTGATTGACTTCTTGACAGTGATCTCTCTTTTAATTTTTTTTTAAATATTTTGACTACTTAAAAATTACTTTAGACACCTGTCATTTTTAACACTGTTCAGGTAGCAGATCAATATTAATGCCAAAATTGTGGAAGGTGGTTATTTAGTTTTCCTGAACCTGCTCTGTATTTAGAGGGGAACAGTTACTGCTTTGTGAAACACCTTCTGTATCTTTAAGTGTATATGTGTTATGCAATAGCTTATTAATAATATAAATATGCCTATTGCTATATGACAGTTGCTGTTTTATCAGTTTTAGGAAGGATGTTGTAAGTAAAGGTTGAGGCCAAAAGGCTAACGGCCTGTTTCTTCTCTAGCTTTGTCAATTTTCTTCATACCCTCAGGGAAGTTGCTAAACTCAGTTTTGTCTATCCGTAAAATTAAAAGATTTTCTGAATCATTGATAAATTATTTCTCTTACAGCATTGAGATCCTCAGAGGGAAGGTCAAATATATTTGCCTAGTGTTTAAAATAAATACACTGCACTCATGGCTATTTATTTGCAATGTGGCAGAGGGCAGGATTCTCAGTCATGAATCAGGATGTAGCTGTGCTGCTGCTGTAGGAACACAGTAAAAAAATTGTTCTGTCTGGCTTAAAGACCTTACAGTTTGCTTGTCATTTCCCTTGATTACACTCTTGTATTTAGTCCCTGAGAGTGGAATATGTCTCTTTTGTTGTTGTTAGTATGTGATCTCCTATACAAAACTACCCGTTATTTAGGAGTGAAGCTGTACTGTGTGAGAGAGGAGGGAGAAGTTTGTGTATGCAAAGGAAGGAATACACAGGCTTTTTCTTTGTCATGCTTGCCAAAAACTTATAATGCCTTAGCTGTTACTGCATTGTATCTATATTTTCTCCTAATTTCCCAATTTTTCTTCATCATAGTAAGCTAAACATGCTCTCGGGACTACAGCAGCCCATTTGGCTGTGCATTAGACAAGGGAATACATTCTTAATTTGTTCCATTTAGGTGGTAGCTAAAGTAGATGGCACTTTCTTGTCATTGTCAACTGCTACATGATGACTACTTACAATGCCACTTACTCTTTCTATATATTTCCAAATGGTCGTTTAAAGAAATCATTGCAAGAGGAGCAAATGGATCAGTCGGGGAGATGGAAGAAAGAGATAATAGAAGAAAACTGCAGTTTTCCTAACATTTTCCTATGCCAGTTTAGACAACTGGGATTTTGTTCTTTTCTGAAAGCAGATGGAGGTGGTTATAATTTTCTCCCGATTAGCATCAGTCCTAGTGTAAAATGAGCTTTCTGGCTCAAAATCCAAAGGAGTTCCCTTCTTAAAGTACCAGTAATGCAAGCTGATTTGCAGAATTGCCATACATACAAAAAATAATAAAATGATGCATAAAAAACAACACTCATGAGTCAAAGCTGTCTGCTAGGAATTAACATTACTTCAAGATTTAATTTACATCTCTTGCAGAAAAACACTTCAATATTCCATGCTATCCCACGCTTAACAGTAATGAGCTACAATGGTATGTAAACTTTATAAACAAAGATAATCCAAAGAGCAAAATTCCTAAGTGGATCTGTAATTCAAAAGTGCCAAAGAGTGATTATGGAGATCTTGGAGCTGATTTTAGCCCATGATAAGCAGAAATAGTGCACGCCTTCTGCTTTGTTCCCCTCTCTTCTCCCTTAGTGTTTTTGTTCCCTTTTGGTTAGTATTGCTATAAACAAACTGTTAAGCATAAAAAGACATGTAAAATACCTTTAATGGTAGTTAATCTTTTTCTTGTCCTTTACTTATCTGTATATGTCCATCAAATGATTAAAGCAAAGTCTTTCCTGTACAACATGTGTCTAATAATTGTGGCCAATGCAAATTTGATCTGTCAAAAAACTTGTGTTATCTTGATATGTCAGTTCACGGCACAGCTAGAAAGAAAGGAGGAGTTGTCGTTTGTTAGCAGAACAGCTGGCATAACAGACTGGAAGTTGTGTTCTCCAGGAATTAATTTTTTACCAAGGTAAGTTCAGTCACAGATTTTAAACTGTTAAATTTGCAGCTCAGACTGGGCTGCTTGCCTGGGTAACAATAGAATTTCAGAGGTAGATAAAAGGGAAATGATGGAACATATGTTTGGGGGGGTGCTGGTCTTAATTTTTGTTTTTTTCCCCTGTAAAGAAGGTTTCTGTGACTGAGGCTGATTGCTCTGACAGCTGCCCAGGGAAACCAGAGACTCTCCTGTGTAGAAGTTAGAACATGTATACTATATAATTGCTTGTTTAGTACCTGTTTTGTTCTTTTTCTTAGTAGGATTTTTCTTATTAAAACAACTGAAACCTTATTAAGGTGGGGAAAAATGAATCTAATACTGCTATTTAATATTTTCAAGAAGTACCCATTTCTCCCTATCTTTTGTTAAGACAATGTATTCTGAGTATGCTGAACTCCATTTTTTCCCTTCTTTCTTTACTAAGTATATGTTTAAGAATGCTATGGACACAGTATTCCTAGAAGCACAGCACTTGAATCAGGAGGGCTCAAATAAAGAAAAAGAATAAATGGTTGCATGTTCTCCATGGCAAAAAAAAACATTTGTAGGCCTGAATATTTATTTTTCTGTGTGTTTTGAATGCTGTTTAAAACTTTTATCCTTCAGTGCCATACATGGTGATTGAGGGGCAGGGAAGCATTTGTTATATTTGCAAGATACTCTGTGATTGTTTTGGTACTCTATCTACAAATGTATTCTGGTAAATGCTCCAGGCATGTGCCATGAGTGTTTGTAACATCATATTTCTTCTAGTAAATTATGCTATGAACCAGTTCTCCAAATCGGTAGCTGCGCATGAATTTTTTATAGAGGTGTAGTATTGGTGGCAATCTCATGGTTAAGGCTGTGTTTAGATTTACATTAAAGTACTTCACAGTTATACTCTAAAGGTGTAACTACCCAGACCTCTTAGATAACAGTGGGAATATTTCCAGTGATTTTTGGCAGGCTTTCTGTAGAGCCTTTCAATTTTTGATGTAACATCTTTTTTGCAAAAAAGCCCTTACTAAATTGTAAAGAAAAAGCAATCAATACTGTCTATTTTCTTTCTTTTTATTTTTTCTTGTTTTGAAGAAAAAACAAAGCCAAAACTCCCCCCCAAAGCCAACCACCAAACAGACCCAAATGTGGCTGCTCACAGTGGGTGAGAATCACAGCCATTAGCTGCCAATATATGTGTGTGCATGCAGATTGTGACAGAACTTGGGCCCTGGGGTCACATTTGAGAAGTTAAAATCAAAGACATATGTAGCTGTTGACCATGTTGAGAACAACCTCAAGTCGGTTTGTCAGACAAAGGAATGTCAAGTTCCCAAAGCCACTGCAGGCCCACCGAAGTCTGCGCTCTTTTGTGCCGCCTCTTGGAGAGCGTAGTTCACTTGAGTGGAAGAAAGATTGTCATACTGAACCAAAAAATTCAACCATCCAAAAACTACAAAGGGGGGTCCTTCATGGCTTTGTTTTTAAAGCAACAATGCAGATTGCTTATAAAGACTGAAACTCTTTGAAATGATGTTTTGTTTGAATGGGGCCCCTAAATGAGACTGAGTCTTCAGACAAGGATTGGATTGGTTGAATTGCCTCTGATAGTGTTTGGATCAAACACTTGCTGACTCTTTCAGAGGAAACATTTTTAATGTTCCTTAAAATTCTTCATTGAATGTAGCTTGGGTTTAGATTTGTTTAACAGAAGAGCCAGAAAACAGAAGCTCAGCTTGTACCCAGGACACAGGATGATATTTGGATTTTGCTTAAGCATTATTTCTCATACAGTCACTTCGCTTCTGGAATTTTGACAGATTTCTCCAGATCTACTGGCTGTTATGTTTCTGGAGCTTCCCATCTTATTTTTTAAAGATAGACTGCACTGTTTCCACGCAGTGCACCCAACCTGCCTTGATAGAAAAGAAAAACCTATTACCTAAATTGAAGGGGTTGACATGGCTCCGGGTGTTAGAAATGTTATTCCAGTGCTGTGAGCTGGGGGAAGAGACTGCCTGGGAGGTACCTGTGCTCTCTATGCTCGGGGGTGCCCCCATCAGTGGTTACCCCACAGCCCTGCTATCTGGTCCTGCCTTACTCCTATGTGAGTAAAGGCTAACGTCGTCTTAAGAATGAGAGTCTAGATGACAGCAAGATAGAGTAGAAGTTTTCTCAGTCATTCATCCTCTTATAAAGGCCATCTTTTTTTTTTTTTTCCCATAGAAAAAGCTCAGCTGTCAGGTGCAGAATGAGGAAAGTGGATGAGAAATTTACGCAGATGAGAGGTTTTATTTGTTTTTAGAATTTGTGTAGAAAGACTGTTGGAAAAGTGCTTATACAAAGTTCAAGGTAGCATAATGAGGCTTGTGTTCTTAGAGACAATTATAATCATTCCTAATTTTCTTAGTATCAGACTGAACTTTTTGTACAGAATTTTTATTTGGTTCCCACTCTGTGACACTTAAATTATTGCACTTGTTTTATTAGCATTTATTAGCTTCTAATAAAAATACTGGCTTTTTAGTCGTGTAGAAACTTAGCTTCTGAGGAGTACTGAAATTACCTTGAAAGAGTTCGTGCCACCAATATAGTATCAGCTGCTGCCTTCTTTTTTACTTGCACATGTATTACATGCTAGCTTTGAAAACCCAGCTTTAGTGAACCTCAGAGCTTTGGTACTACAGATTACTCTGTGTGTGAAAATGCACTGGTATATTAATATTTTTTTGGTAATTTGATACATGCAAATGCTAGGTTAATTGTTTTCTGCTTTCACAGAGTTTTTTTTGCATGAGCTGTAAGTGTCCGGGTTTCCATTCATATAGAAACAAATGCAGGAGGTGAGAATATTTGTTCTATAGTTTCATGAGGCTGATTTCTAGTGAGTATTAAATTAGACTCTTTAGACAGTGTGGCTCTAAAGGCCACTGAATAGAAAATCAAGCAGTAGATTATCAGGAAAAAAGAACAGATTGTCCTCCGTAAATTGAAAATCTAGAAAAACTGTCATTTGACATGCATTTCATGTCTTTACAACCTGGAATTTTCAAATGAGCTTTTACCTTTTTTTTAATATTGTTGACACAAATAAGGAAGTATCTGATTATTTGGTTTGAGTAAACTTTAAAAATTGTGAAAGGAAAATTTGTTGTATTTAGAGGCAATGGATACTTGCTTTTCCTCAGTCTACTATCTTTTTTTTTGGACTAATAGATGCCTATAAATGGTCTTGTAGTACTAATTTCAATCAGTAATGCTGATAGTGTCTTACATTATTTATGTGGTATTCAGTATTCCCATTGTTCATTATTTTGACTGAAGGACTGACAAATAAAAGGTTTGCTCTTCACAGATGATGGGAAGGAATATATATAATAGGGAGAGAGATTGTCTACTGATAGAATCAAGGAATGGGTAAATGAAAAATTAGAATACTAGGCATAAAAGTAGCACCTCTGAGTTTGTGCAGTGCAGTACCTTGTGTGACTGAGTACACTGACAAAATGAGGAAAACCAGCAATGCCTGTATGTTCCCACCATAGCAGAACCTCCTTGAAATTGTTGTAGTTATGATAATAGTTGTAACCTAGGCTTGTCAAATGTTCAGCTGACTATTCTCATCTCAGGAGTATTAGTCTCTTGTTACTGCATTCTGTTTTCTTTCTCTGTTTCTTCTTTTTCCTCTTAGCTCTGTCTCCCATGGTATTCTATTATTCTATCACAAACTGAAGGTGCAGGCTCTTTGGGACAGTGATGTTCTATTTATAGCATGTCTAGGCAGTGCTTGGTAAAACTAAGTCTTCAACCTAATTTTTTACTTTTAGTTTAGAAAATAGGATTTATTTTTTAATCTTGTTAAGGGAATACAGATGGATACAGCTCATTCATTATTACAACACAGGGTGGAGTTCCATCTATTTTAGTGCTGTTATTTTTGATGTTTGCATGCCACATGTGAATACCTGTATTTGGCTTGGCCTTGACAGCAGCTGCCCCAGGGAAGAATAAGTAATTACTAGCATTATTGTTATTTCATAGTAATTTATATTCAGGAAGCTCTTTGGAGTTATAATCAGGGCCAGGAAGTGCTATGGTGATAGATACTCCTTGAATATGTACAGATTGTAGGTTGAATTGAAAAACTGTCAATCTAAACAAAGACAAGCAGTGTATTTTGAGCCGCTAGTCTATGTTAGAACCTTTCCAATACCAGACACCTTTTTACTTGAAATTCCCCATACCCTCACTGTACGTACATATGCGTGCTTGTAAATGCCCTGAATAAAATGTAGTATTTGAAGGCCATATATCTAGCCATAAACTGGATATATTCTAGCATATTTTTAGTGTAGAATGTTTTGACAATTAAAATCAAGTCAGTAATTTATAATGCTACAGAATGACAATTTGGTGGAGTTCATTAGTGCATGTGTAGCTGTACTTTCATTTAGAGACATGGTCAAAGTAATGGAGTAGAAATTTCAGCTTTCTCTGGGGAAGATAAGATGGCGTGTTCAAGACTTGCACTTACCAGATTTTCACTGATATGGCTATTCCAAAGGCTTGCCTCAATGTTTTAGCATTTCTTCTACTTTGTTTTATAAAATAAAACAAGTAGCTTAATAAAAGTATCAGTTAATGTTCACTAGTTCATTGTTTATTTCCCTTTTTGTTTTGAAAAATGCCTTAGCCTCTACTTTTCCTTTCTGTTTTATATTGCACAAGTATTTGACAGTATTTCATATGAGTGTTCAACATTAACCATTTCAATCACAGAATAGGCTTTGTTGTTTTTTTCCCAAAACAATAAATGTACTTAGAGGATATTTGAGACATGACGCCTTTCATGTTTAACTGTAGTGCTCTTAGTTAATGCTAAGATGCCATAAAAATATTTTTTCTCCTCCTTTTTTCCTGATGTAAGTGAGGATAGGTGGTGGTGATGATTAGGCAGAAATAGACTTTTTGAAGGAGAAAATGGTAATATACAGAAAGACTTAATTACCTTTTTGGGGGTTTGCATTACTCCAGCAATGTTTGTGTTACAGTAATATCTAGCAGCCCCAATCTAAAGCCTCACCACATTGTGCTTGTCACCATACAAAATTATATGGAGAAAAGTTTTCTGCACCAAAATCAGTGTCAAGGCCAAAATCTATGTGAGCAGATTGGGAAATCATAATTAACATCTCTGATTCCTCAGAATCTTTGCTTTTTTTTTTTTTTCAGTGAATGGATTGTCTCAGTCATGATGCAAAGGGGTGGCTTCAGTTGGAGTCTGAGAAATGAAAATGCAGGGGACTTTAGGTATTACTTTGAAACCAGTAACCATGATATGCTTGAGCCAGCAGGGAGGGGAGGAGGGAAGGAAAACTCAGATATTGTGAAGAGACAGTGTGTATGAACCTACTGAAAAGGACCTTTTCATTTACCTGTTAGAGGACAGGTTATGGTTTGATGGCCATCCTGTATTCTCATGACATTTTACCACAATTAAAGTGACATCTGTTAGAATATCAACAAGTTTGATGAACTTGTCCCTGCATGAATAGGCAGCTTTTGTGTTTGAAGGGAGATGACCCCTGAATTAGAAGCATATATAGATGTTTCTAAGAAATTCAAGGGAAGCGAAGATTTTTATAATGAAAAGGAAAATTGTGGTATGTTGTAATGTGTTCTCAGCATAAGAGTTTCTATAGAGCAAGAGAGAATTATATTGACATTAGTTATATTATTATCTTGTAGGTATTTCTAATGAAGGTTTCTTAATCAACTTGTGATTTGTTTATGGAGCAGTCTCTCTGAGTAGTTTCAAAAGCCTTGATTCAATTTAAGCAAGCATTTTGGTGGCTTGGGACTTACATAGCAAATTCTGTCAAATATTTTGTACATCATTCTTACTATGTTTTCTTCTCAGTGTTCTGAAGGGTGGGAGATGAAGTCATGATGTTGAATAACAAATCATGTGAAGCTGAATTTGGGAGAGCTCAGCACTGATGAGAATAAAAAAAGCTTCTGTAGGTTAGATCACAGTATAGTTCAGATGGTCAACTGCTTGTAAGAGAATCTGCCCTGATAACAGAAGACAGAGACACCATTATTACTCTTGTTTGCAAGTGTCTGCATTTTTGCTGCTCTACGTTTTTTTTAATTATTGATGGTTGTACAAATATAAATGAAACTGCCATTAATGTTTTGGCTTAAGCATTGTTGTACAGTGGCTCCTAAATCAATGTAGTCTGTAGAACGGTTGGTACTGCTTTGAGAAAACTTTGCCTTTAGCTAAATCTGTGTGATTGCACTGGAAGATAAGAACCTGTTGTCTGAGAACAGCTGAAGTCAAAATGTAAAGACCTTTAAGTCACGCATATGCCACTGAGTAAAATTTGATCTGCAGAAGTTATTTTCTGCAGTTGGTGTTGCACAAGCTGAAAACAAAAAATGCTTGATTTTCAGTTTCAAGGTGGTATGTAAAACTCCCCCCATCCCCACCCCATTTGATGTGGATATCATGGGAAAAGGACAAACTAGATTTTGCTTTCAAAAGTGTCAGTAAGCACTGTCACTGAATGCAGCAAAGGAAACATGTAGTATTTAGTATTTCTAGCCCTTCTAGTGTAGCAGTGCTACCTAACTGAACACATCCACACTGATTACAGAGCCTGTCCATGTACTGTATGAAAGTTCAAATGGAAAATATTTTTGAAGGACCTTTTGGGTGGTTCTATATTTTTCATGTTGTTTTCCTTCTCTCCAGTCAGGATGGTATATACATGTGTATGTATAAAGATTGCTTATTATCATTTATCTAAATGGCTACTGAATGAAAGTGTATATACTTTTTATAGTTCCCCTGACTCCCATCCCAGGAAAGGAGAGAATAAAAAGGAAATGAGAGCTTTAAACACTGTTCTAGGCCCCTAACATTTAAAATAGTGGGGTTTTTGACCTTTGAGCAAAAGAAACAGGGTATTAATACATATGCACACTCAACTATTTTATATAGGATTTGCTTCCGATCCAATTGAATTAATGAAATAGCAGTGAGAGTGGGCTCCATGTATTCAAAGTAAAAGTTTACTTGGTATTTTTAAGCTAGAGAAGTTATTCTTATCTATCTTCATGAAATTTAGTCTTTTGATTTAGAAGAGTTTTATGTTTTCAGTTTATTTTTTCCCCTGAGGCTTGATAGCTACAGTCCAAATTGTCCTTTATTAAATGAATTTAACTATCAATTTTCCATGCTTTACACTATATTTGAAACTCATCTGTATTTTCAATAAGCATTAATCTGGAATGTCTCTTTCTAACAAAGATATAATGTTAACAATCTTCGTGCCATACTCCTAATCCAGTTATGTGTGGCTAGAGTCTCAATGAAGAAGAAAGATTGTCTTTTTCTATTTTTGGTTTTTGCTGATAGCCTTTTTGATCTGATATTTTAAACTTTACTATTAGTTTAAAAATGAGATAAACATGGAAATTTCAGCTGTATAAATATTAATTTTAATCTTTCTGGAAAATTCATTTATAGCTTTAAAAATGCAGTGGTTACTGTAGTACTAGTCAAATAATTAAAATTATAATAAGAGTACTTATTGATCACTAGCAGATTTGTGATAACCATTTGTTGTCTTATTCTATCAGTGTACATGTGTATATTTATATATATACACTTAGATTTGTGTGTATATGTAAATCTGTGTAATATTTCTTTCTTTAATACTGCAGTAAGATATAGAAGTCAGTCAAAGTCTTTCAGCTTAACTGTGCTACCAGTGGTGGTGGTGGGTGTGCTTAATACAGTACAAGTTTTTTGATTTAAATGTGCTCTTTGGAAACAATTCTATCATCAGACATGAAAAATAAATGCATATAAAGAAGAAGAATTGACAGGAAAAGAGACATTTGGAAGGCACTGAAGGAGAATGACTCAATTTGTTTATGCATTACTGCTATTCTGATCTTGGGTTTTTTTTAATGACTTTCAAGCTAGCAGCTGATACAGTGAGAAATTCATACAGGCATATCACATTAGGCCTATTCACAATGTACTCATAAAATTCATAAATATGATAAGACTCCAGAATTACACAATTCAGACAGTATACTCTATTTTAATAGACATGCAAATAGGATTAGAGATGTTCAGGATCATTGCTTTCCAACATCTGTGATCCAATGTAAATAGCAGGAGCATCCTTGGCTGTTACAAGGTTGTCAGACCGTCTCCTACTGCCTCAAGTCAAGTGGAGAAAGGCTGTACTGGAATGAATCGCAAAGTTGTCTTGTGGTGCTCCTCCAACTGTGTGATGGAATGAGGATGGGAACCCAATGTACTAAACAGCCTGTAATTTATCTTACTCTGTACTAGAAGTAACTGGACAATTTCTTCCACCCAACAGAGGTCTGTCTCTGAAATACTTCACCCTGAAGTTTTTATCACCTGTGACAGTGAACAAAAAGGATAGCACTGGCTCAGATGTTTCTCAGAAAGTTACAATTTTGTACCTATTTTAACTGTTCAACTGTCTTGGTTTTGAGCCTATATCCTGTGGGTGCTTATATCCAGGCACACCATTCAGACACAAATTCAATGACTTGCCTCAGTAAAGAATCCAAAAGAGCAACAGAAAACTGAGTTAATGGATAAATGTGTCCACTCTACAACATAAATGTGAGGCGTTAGTTGTGACCTCTTTTTACACTGCCTCTGCTAAAAAGAAATCCATCTTGCAACCTGTCCTGGAAAGCAACGAAAAAAATTTGAGCCACTGGATTCAGTAAAGGGGTAGATTATAAAGCCGTTGAGTTCCCAAAGTGAAAATTCAGCAGAAACTTTCCTCTTGTTTTTAACTGAGTTGTTCAGTTTGGGCAGTACAGGTGGGGAAGAGAATCAGAAAGGGCCTGAGGAGCCCTAAACCAAGGGAAACTTTGTAGTTAATCCTTATCTTTAAACTCCAGATATGAATCCTCAAGTAAAATAGGTTATTTTTTTCCAGGCTGTTTCAATGAATTGTAAGTACTGTAGGAAATGGATTGTGTCAATGTAACATGCATTCTGGATCATGGTGACTTTTCTCTGAGAAAAAGGTTGCAATCAAGGAGCAAGAAGTAAAAATCAGAACCCTCTTTAACTGGGCAGTGTCAGAGGAAGATCTGATCAAATCAGTGCAGAACTGCTCTGCTTTCTAGAAGAGCTGATATGGTACTCTTAGGTACTGAGCCTTTTCTTAGGCTGGAAAAAAATTATTTCTGTGGTATTAGTTGCTCTGTTTAAGATCGGTTTACATTTTTGTTGCAAATAATTTTCAGCAATGAATGAACCTACATATAATTTATTCTAAACAAGATTTAAGCAGACTTTTGTCCTGGAATGGATGTTTGACCAGAGATAACTTTTCTGAATTGGTGGTTGCTTTGGATAGTATCGCTGAATCCTAGGTTTGCTGTTTAAATACTGAAAATAACTAATTTTTCATTGTCAAGTGCCAAATATGCATGCAAACCTATGAAGTGGTGTAAAATGTATCCCTCATCTGGAAAAGCGTATGATTTCATATACATTACTTTCGGTACAATCAGCTTAAATGACGGATTTCTATATCAGAATTCAGAGACTTCGGTTGCTTTTGATCTCTCTAATGTTTCTAAAAAGTTACCCTTGATTGCATTGTTCTTTCAGTTGATCTTGTCTCGTATTTGTTCTTATTTAGGTAGAAGTTCTCACATTCTTCATTCCTTTTCCTTTTCTTCCTGTATCTGTGCTGCTGTATTTCAATGTTTGTGCTGCAAGAAGTTCAACAGTTGTGCCTGAGCAAATAATGTTGGGCCAGACCCTTTATTATTGTTGTTGCTGTAGCAAGGCTTTACAGTTTGCCGTCAGTGCTGCACACCTCAACAAACCCAATAACTTTCCACATTCAAACTTCAAGATCTTCTAGCTGGTAAGGGCAGTGTCACCTATCGATGGTGGCAGCTCAGTGAGGTCTACAGCCACACATACAGTTGTGTTGTGGTCAGTGGCACAGCTTCCCTGGGTTTTCTGCAGCTAGTTTTCTGAAGGCATAGCTACATTTTTTTGTTTGTGCTTTGATCTGGCAAGATACAGCTCTGGATTAGCATGGCAGTGTGCCTGTGTGATTATATCCTGCAGGTACAACTAGGCTCCTAAATGCCATCTGTCAGGGCTAAGGGGCCAAATTCTATCAGAGCAGCCAGACGACAAAATGGAAAAGGTTTCATAGTAAACTTGCTTCACCTGGTTTTGTGTGCCTTGCATGCAGACACCAAATAGATTGTCTAACATGAATATAAGCATTACAAAAAAGGGCATGGTGAGCTGCTCAGCCAGCTGATGTAACCTTTAGCTTAAGATTTTCCAATTCTGTGATGATATTCATAATGTTGCAGTTACATGTATTTATGCATTTAATTCCTTTTTTTTTTTTTAAAGTACTGCTTGCCTAAAGACCTAAAATCTCCAGTCTCTACTGGAGCTGGTATGTTAAGACTCCTCTAAAACCTGAGCCATGGCATGTGCTTTTTGAAGTCTTTGAACTGAACATAGCTTTAGTTTGAGCTCTGTCTACTTCAGAGGGAAAGGAAACACTTTCCTATTCTGCTCACAGACAGCCTGTGCTGGAGGGTTGCTGCCTCTCTTCTCACAATGACTGCAGCAGCTAATCATGTGTAATCCCTGTGTTACTGCTCACAAAGAAAATCTGTGGGGCATTGGAAAAGCATAAATCAGTGGATATACACATTTTATATGGGTAGATGCTTATATTTTACTTTATAAGCCATATTGTTTTGGATCGGCCATTATTCTGTTTTTTATGTGGCAGATAGCATAATTTCATTTGTACTGCCTTGCTGTTGTGGGTTCCTTAAACACATAACTTGTAAAGGTTTATGAGACATAATGCTTTTCCTTTCTCTTTAATGAGATGCTAATATTTTGGGGGGAGTTTTCACTTTCATTCTTTAGGATAAAATGCTGAACTGTTATAAACTGTTCAATAATAGAGATGTTATATGTCTGGGTCTTCCAGACATGTCTCTTTTTTTTTTTTCCCTTATGCAAATACTGTTCCTAGATATGTCTTTGCTGGGCTGCCAAACATCTGGGAACCTTGGACAAATAGCCATTGCAAGTGAATTGACTGATTTTCTGTTGCAGTGAGTCCAAAACATCAGTGTTTGTCGAAGTTGCTGTATATGAGTTACGCAATGCATGTTTCCACCTTTGTATCCAGCATTTGCCAGACAGAACTGAGAGTCCTATGGAGTATGATGGATTGCACTTTAACTTACAATTTCAAGGATCTGGATAGTTTTAAACTTCTAAGAAAACGTGGGTGCAAACTTTCACCATTTCCAGATGGTGATTTAGATTGCCTATTATTTTATTCCAAATTGGGCAGAAGCAATTTTTTTTTCTTGATTACGTGGTAATTTGCTCACTGATGATACCAAAACACTAGCTAACAGTTGGCACTTAAGCATGCACTCCTGCTCGCTGCAGAAAACTATAAAACAGGTTTTCTCACAAAGATGCAGGGAATTTTTTTGCTTAAGTATTTTGGGATTTGTTTGGGGATTTTTTTAAATTTATTCTTTCATTGTGTCATTGAGTTGTAATCTGTCCTTTTGCTGTTGCCAACAGCCAGGTTTGTCAAGAGTGTCCTATGCTTATTTAAGAATTCAGATCTGAGACATAGATATTCACAGAAAGATACTTGGATCCTGTACCAAAAAGATCTCAGACTATATGTTCAGAATAAATATTATGTTTTAGCATTGTGGATATTAACAATAAAGATCCATCTGTGCATGCAGAAGTGTACATGCGCTGTTCTTCAAAAGCAAGTTGGGAGTGCTGCCAACTTGTAGTTCATTATTGTTGCAGTTTATGAATACTTCAGGAAGTCAAATAGGTCTAATTTATCTCCTCCATGAAATCTGTCACTTGCCTTTAGTTAATTTTTAAATTCTGGTTTTAATTGTGATTTGGGGTTTTAATAAGGGGTAGCAGAATGGTGATTAAATCTTTCTGTCCTCTTTGAAGGGGTTAAAAGTTGATGGCTTTTCTGTTTTACAAGCAGTTTTCTGCCTATTCAGTATTTAAATTTTCACCTCTTCTAATGACAGCATTAGGTCAAGCATGTTTCTACCCTATAACTACATTTGTAAAAAAATTCTTGGAAGGGTTTGAGGCATAGCTGACAGTCTGTTGAGTCCAAAGTTGCTTTTGCCAAAAGCAGACTTTGCTGAATACAAATTTTCTATTATCTAAGTGAAATTAAGGCAGAGGTGAATATTGTTTCAGCTTTAGTCCAAATCACGTAGAAGTATTTTTGACAGGTGAACGGAGTATTTGTAGATGACAGAAGAGTTAAGTTTGTTCTCCTGAAAGATTTTTACCAACCACTTTCAATAAGCTGAGCAATTTATAAGCCTTGATGAATACTCCCCGTATTTTTTCTAAAATAGATGCTTTAAATATGTCCTTAATTGTACCTTATCTGTAAGGGTGACCTTTTCTTCCAGATCAGCCTTAACAATATTTATCTTTGTCACAGCCAGATTGGACTCTGTTGTTCTAGCCTGAGTTTAGCAACAGCTAAAGGCCATTCAGAAATTCTGGTAATAAGTCATCTTTTTTGCTTAATCATGCCTCATATAGATCTGTGCTCTGCAGATAATGTAGCTGATAATTCATTTACAGCCTTTTGAATCTCCTAGTAAAAGAGAAAAATCAGGTCTGCTGAGATTCATTATAACAGTGACTAAACCACTGAAAATAAAATAAAATGAGGAGTACAGTTGGCATGTATTTATTTACAATTGAGTCTGTTATTCTGGGTAATAAATAAAGTGGGATAAGGAAGATAAAGCAAACCCACAAATTTAAAGCGTATGTAAACTAGCTGCAAGAGCATTCTGTATGTATTATATTTAAACATGAAATGAAGATATGGAGTGAGGTTAAAAATGTAAAGAAAAAGGTTTAGGGTCTTTTCTGCATGTATGATGGTTAGTCTGAGACCTGGATAGTTTTTCCATGACTAATTGAAAATTGACTATATTTCACATCTGTTTTGGCTTAACTAAAATATGCTGACTACTACTTGTATTCAGTGCACAAGTTATTTGTATCTTGTTCAAAGGTGTACTTTACCTATGCCATATTTGTTACATTCTGCAGATTGGAGTCCAGGCCTGCATTTGTTCTCCTTTTCTTTAGCTATAACACATAACCAAAAGGATCATTTTTAACCACTGTCTTTGATCCATATTCCTATTTTTGACTTCTGTAGTTCTAATATCTATTATAAGGTACTAAAGCAGTTCTGTTTTTCCTGTTAAGGCTATCTTTACAGTACAAACAGACTGTTGTTAACATTGGTAAGGAAATCTTTAGTTTGCATTACCAGGCAGATGATGCAAGTTGGCTTTATTAATTTACCCCTGTCTTTTTAAAATCACTCATTTTCTACTTGTTCTTTAGATACTGCAAATAATGGAAGACTGAAAGGTAGATTATTTTCAAGATTTAGACTAGGACATTTTGCATTATTTTCTTGACGTGATCTAATTCAATTTGTGCTTCTCAGATGCTTCAGTCATAGTCACAAATTGTGTTATTGTCTGCTTTTCAGCCAAGACACGCTCACTTTGTGATAGAAAATTCAGGCTGTTCTGTAGACACTCTTCAGAATATACACAGTAAACATCAGATTAAAAAAAAATTAGTTTTAGGGGATATTTTAGGGTGACTTTCAGTTCTGTTTTAGAAAGAGCCTTATGTTTTATGTGAAGCTTCAGAATTTGCAGAAAAAGAGCAATCCACTAGTCCAGTTCTGCCGTCTGTGCTGGGGGAGAGGTGTGGTACTGTGTTTTGTAGTGCAGGTGCTGTCCTCAGGAAGGGTCATGGAGGAGGTGGAGGAATTGTTGACGTTCAGGGGATGATATCAAGGGCTTCTGACTGCTCAGTCTGATTAAAACTGTAATTGCTCTACTTAAATATTTCTTGCTGAGATGGTTGTTCTTTTGTGTCTATTAATCAACTTCAGTATGTAACTGTATTCATGACTTTTCTGAACTTTGATACAGTTATCTGGTATTCTGTCAAGTTGTGGTAGCTTCTTTGCTTACTGAACATCATTTTCTAGAAACAGTCCAACCTCTGCTTGCTAGGGAACGTCTATGTATGCATATACATGTCTGTGACTCCAAGCTAACTCTGTAGGGAAATGTGAAGGAGCTGTCTAAATTAATCATCTCTCAGCAGCTCTTGTATCTCAGACAGATAAAATGTTTCTGAAAAGGTCTGGAGGAAGGAGGTGGGGAGAGATTCAGACAGTCATTGCCTTTGCTGTACCTTTAAGTAAGGTGCAAAATCAGTATCTGTACTCCAAATCCACTTCAAAGAATAGAGGACTACTGCAGTTCACTGCTGGTTTAAGGTTAGGAAAGAAAAAAATAGAATCTCAGTTTAGAGGCAAAAATGAAGAGAAGATGGGTGGCCTCTTGTTCTGCTCTCAGTTATCCTGCGCGCTCAGAGCGAGCCCCCTCAGACTCACCAGGCCCAGAACAAGTACCTTCCTCCCCAGACCCTCCTCCCTGGGCAGGGCTCAGGAGTGCTTAAGCCTGGGTTGGGGCAGGTGTCTTTCCAAGGAACAGCACCTGAACAGGCTGGCTGTATCACGGACTGAAATCAGGCGTGGGGCAAGGGAGAGGAGGCCTAGAGACCTAAAGACCTTGTTCTTCCCCACCACTTTTGCAACATGGTGTGACTCTGAGTGAATGAAATGCACGGTCCTATACTAGAAACGCATCAGTGCCCCCCTCAGTTTGGGTGCAGCGAGCCTTATGCATGTTTGCCTCTCCTAAGATCCTGGTTTAGCCCCATCCCCTTCCTGTTATAACTGTGCTGCCCCTCATCACCACTGGGATCTCTGAAGTGGTCTGTGTGTGCTTCCCTCTATAATCCAGACCTTTGTTCAAAATACACAGTGACGAAAAGATGAAGGTGCAGGCAGATTTATTTCATCATCTCTGTGTGTGTGTAAAATACGAGGATCTCTGATGCAAATAGCTGTGCCTTAGTTTTGAGTTTCTACAAAACAGAGAAATGGTCAATCACCTATCAGGCATGAAAATTATATTGATGTTAAAGGTCTTCATGGATCAGATCAATGGAAATAAAGCATCTCAGAACTTTAGTTCTTCATTTTTTACTCTTGATGCCAGACTGTGGCTTTGATTTCAGTCTGACTTCACTGGAATTATTAATGTGCCTTTTATTATGTTGCATGTAGAGCATAGGTGATACCTTATATGAGGGCGGCCCTGCTTTTTGTAACAGCAATTTTTGGAGTATGTTTTAATTCTGTCCCAAATAAGCAATACTATAGAAAACTATTCATTTCCTTAACTGGCTACCAGCAAACCACAGCACTGGCATTTGATCTTTGCACTTACAGACATAGTCTTTTTTAATATAAACTTGAAATCCATAGAAATTATTGTTCTGCACATTGCTTAATCCATATGACCTTGGGCAAAGACTGCAGAGCTGCTATTTTCAGACTCTAGAATTAAAGCTACACAGCTTAACATCTCCAAGTTTAGGAAGCACTACTTAAATAATTGCCTAGTTTTAGATTGGAAAGATGGTATGTTTCAAGAAAAAGAATGTTTTAATTGGGCAATCTCTAACAGCTACTGTTCTATGTTATTGGAGCCACTATCTTCCCCATGTGTAGATCTCTTTTCGGAAAGGTTCACTCAGAAGGCCAGAGGTGAAGATGTATTAATCTTTAGAGTTTTAAAACAACTTTTCTGCTTTGATTTAAAATAATCCTTTCTGTTTATATAACAACTCTGTTCATAGAGTCAGTAGTTATTTCCAAATGAAGCTTTTGTAAAGTTTATGTTGGGGGGCCTTTCTGATGTTGCCTCAGTAGAGAGAAGCAGAAGTCACTTTGTATGGGTGGGTGTGTATCCAGCTGTAAATCCTATGTAAACAGAAAAAAATTCTTTGTAATGAAACGTGGTTTCACCCAAGGGGCTTTCTTCCATCCAGCAGTAAATTTAGATGGCCAGGGATACAGCTGAAGCTGACTACTCCACTGTTCGGGAAATTCACGCCATTTGGAAACTCAGACATTACACCAGTGCAAAAATCAATGCAAATACATTTTGATTCAGCCAACTCCTTATGAAGTACTGACACTAACACTACAAATATGATTTCTTTCTAGCTAAAACTGCTCTGACTGATGAGAATGGAACAATTTATTTTATTTTCTTAAGGGATCTTTCCCCACTGAGATTAGATGCTCAGGGAAATTGGGTTTTTTAGTTCTCTTAATAATGCAGGGAATGGTTTTGTGGAAAGCCAAGGTTATTCACAGTCCTGGAACTTGCCAGGAGAAATTCCAGCATGGAAACTGGACCACAATGCCGGCTGAAATAGCACAAGAGAGGATGCCTTTTTGCAAGTGACAGCTGGAAGAAATCCAGGATGCAGAATCAACAGCTGTCTTCAGTTGTCCCAGTACTATATTTCATCACTGGTTCAGAGTGATTCTTGTGTTTTTTGCCAGTCTCTCTTAGTGTGGGAGAAAATGGCTATTTGTAGGAATGCTATAGCTGGACGTTTTGGGGTCCTAGGGAGAATCATATAGTGAGAGTAGATTTTTGGCAAGGCATTTGATGCTGTCTTACACGACATTCTTGTGTGAGGGTGTTTGTGGTCTGATGGATGAAAAAGTGGTTTGGATCATTGGGTCCAGAGAGCAAGGTTAATGGGTGACACTTTGCCTGGAGTCTAGTGGCAAGTGGACTACAGGGGTCTAGTCTAGTTTGTTCAATATCTTAATGACTTGGAGGAGGCAACGTAGCACTTGCTCATAAGGTTTGCACCAAACTGGACAGGGTGACCAGTCAGTACAGTTAAGGACAGGGCTGTAACCCAGAGGGGCTTAGAAAGGCTAGAGAGGTGGGTCAACAAAAGCTTTCTGAAATTCAGCAAGGACAAATGCAGAGACTTGCTCCTGGGAAGAAATAATCCCCAGCAGAGACACAGGGTGAAGACTGCCTGTCTGTAGCTATGTGGAAAAAACACTGGGGCTGTGCCAGGTAGCAAGGTGAGCATGTGCCAGCAGTATCTTCTTGGCAGCAAAGACAGCCAGCAGTCTCCTCAGCTGTGTGAACAGGCATATAACCTCAGTTCAAGTGAAGTGATTATCCCCTTTACTCAGCACTCCTTGTATCCTATCAAAATTACTGCTTATGGCTTTGGGCCCCTCTGTACAGGAAAGGTGTCAATAAACTGTAGTGAGTTCAGCAGAGTGCTACCATAATAGTCAATGCTGGACCACTTACCATGATGAGAGGCCAAGGAGCTGGGGCTTGTTCAGTCTGGAGAAGAGATGGCTTTGGGAGGACTTAACAACATTCCCTTGGCACCTACCAGGAGGTCGTCACAGAGATGGAAACAGGTTCTTTGTCTCTCGTTTTCCTACCATGTTCAAAAGGAGTAAATTGAGGAGAGAGAAGCTGTGCTGATGCAAGGAAAAGCTTTTTCACCACAAGGACAATACAAGTACTGGAAGAGAGGGCAACTGCACAACCCGTGCAGGCAGTCCTTGGAGAATTTCCATACCCATCTGGGAACAACCCTGAGCAACCTGATCTGAGCAGACCTTGCTTGAAGAAGGAGATGGGACTAGAGCTCTCTTGAGGTCTTTTTCAGCCTGAATTATTGTGTGATTATCCTGAGGGGACAATTTATGGAACAAAATGGAACAGCTGTGTCCTGTTCTCACCATTTAAAAAAACCCAAAACACAACAAAAAAAACCAACCAAAAAACCCCCACAATCTCCTATGGAAAGGCAGGGGCATGAATAGACTTACACATCCCCAGAACAGAATGAAGAACTCGTTCCCCCTCAAGGGTAGTTCTCCATCCTGTTGCCAGCCATGCAAAATGAGAAACAAACACAGAAGAGCTCTGTTTGCAGCATCTGAAGAAACTCCTAACAGAGTCTTTGTCCTTGCCCTACTCACTATTCCATAGGCATATCCCTCACTCTGCATGGAGGGTTTTTTTTCCCTTTGGATCGGACTCTTGTTTTGTTTTTTTTTTATTAACTTTGATCACTACCATTTGATCTGACAAGAGCTCCCTCAGGGCCTTTTCCAGGACCATGATAATGTAGTAAGGTCAGCCGTAAGGAAGAATGAAATTAATGTGTATGTATATGTTTCCTGATTGGGGCTCTGCAAGTGGGGGGACAAGGAGCAGGACATAGCTACTGCAGAGTCCTGAATCTGTGAAGAAAACAGACACAGAGTGCTAGAGAAGTCAGTCGCAGGCACTGAGGATGCATGTTCAGTCTCATCTCATCGCAAAAGAATGTTAAATGAAGATGACCATAAGAAAAGACAAGCGATGCCACAGAAAACAAGATCCAGCTATTTGTGAAGCATATTAGGAATGCTGATCTCGTACACCGTCTTGTGTTACTGTACCAGAGTTCCCATGCAGCCCTCCCTGATCTTCCTGCTACCCCTTGTGCAACTTAAAGCATTGCCTCTATTGACAAGGTCAGAGTCCCATCATCTGTACTTGTGGATTGCTAAATGCAAACCCAGGAGCTCCATTTATTAATGAATGAGGAAAAGTAATTTGTCTGTCAGAAGCTAGCTGTGTATAGTGGAGCTGAGGTGATAAAGGTGGTAATGAACTTTCATTGCAGGGGCAGAGTACCAGTGAAAGAGAGCGCAATGTGTGTAATGATTTCTGCAAGGGGGGAACAGCAATTTAAGAGTTGCATCTTTGTCCTGGTGATGGCAGTTAAGAGACAAATATTAATAATGTGGAAGGGGTATGATCAGACTTTCCAGATTAAAAATACCCCCCC
>JANZLQ010000065.1:5680857-5694710 GCA_026212715.1 Elanus axillaris
TTAAAAATACCCCCCCCCCCCCCCCCCCAAAACTCAAGCACTTCTTGCTTGGATAGAACTAAATTCCTTATCACGGTGCTCTGTTCATCAGCTATTTGATGAACACAAGTACCTAGACTTTGGATTGCAATGGAATCTGCACCTGGATTTTTCCTCATTTTTGTATTTTCTTGCCATATGGCAATGATAATAGAGTGCCTTGTGGCCTTCTCCTGCTACCAGCACTGAGAATACAAATTGATTGATCATCTCTCACAATGCTTCTTTCAGGTTCTTCCTATTGCAGTGTACATTTTCTGCCTATGTACATTTTCCACTGATCTCCAGCAGCATACAGAAGATAGAATACAAATCGTGCTTATTGGCCTTTTCATATTACTGGAGAGAGCTGCTATTGCTGAACACATTCAAAACAAAGTGACTACCACTTCACAAATCCTAAAAAGAAATTAACCATTGAGATTTATTTTTTTTTCCCCTTGACTTCAAGCAATGTCTGAATTCCCCCAGGAAAGCTCTTGGGGTAAAAGCCAAGATGGTCATGTTTTTACAGTACAGTATTAAAATGATCAAAGAAGAAATACAGTGTTATCTGCCAGAATTTTCTGTAGTATCTATCCCAATTCCAGCTTTTCAGTTTCACAGGGAACAATCTTTGAACCTGTATTATTGTTCTCCTTGACTTATTTCGGAGACAGATGTGGTGGTACTATTCACCTATTGCAACTGCTCTCTGATAGCACCAGCTCCAGTCAGATGAGATTGTCCAACAGGGAATTTTTCCCAGGTTAGGTCTAATGTTATGCCATCAATTCAAGAAAGTAGATCCTGCCATAGATGAAGGTCACTTCCCAAGATAAATTCAGTGCATATTTTTCTTTTTGTTAGGTGTAAGTCCTCTTGCTAGAAGTATTATCATAGAAACATAGACTGGTTTAGGTTGGAAGGGACCTTAAAGACCATCTATTTGCCACCCCCCCTGCCACGGGCAGGGACACCTTCCACCAGCCCAGGTTGCTCCAAGCCCCATCCAGCCTGGCCTTGGGCACTGCCCGGGATGGGGCAGCCACAGCCTCTCTGGGCAACCTGGGCCAGGGCCTCACCGCCCTCGCAGGGAAGAACTTCTTCCTCACATCTAATCTAAATCTACCCTCTTTCAGTTTAAAGCCATCGCCCCTTGTTCTATCTCTACATGCACTTGTAAAAAGTCCCTCTCCAGCTTTCTTGTAGACCCCCTTTAAGTGCTGGAAGGCCACTATAAGGTGTCCCTGGAGCCTTCTCTTCTCCAGGCTGTGCACCCTCCTCGCTGCCCTAAGGATCTTGAACTCCACTACTTCATGGTCACTGCAGCCAAGGCTGCCCTTGAGCTTCACATTCCCCACCAGCCCCTCCTTGTTGGTGAGAACAAGGTCCAGCATAGCACCTCTCCTCGTCGGCTCCTCTACCACTTGGAGAAGGAAATTATCACAAACGTTCCAGAAACCTCCTGGATTGGTCATGCAATTGTCAATATCAAAATGAAAAGGTCATGTCTCCTGAATGAGATCGTACTAACTGGTTCTTAACCACTCACATAAATTCATCAATGTATCATATAGGTCCCCTGATACTGACCCATACGCACTGTTTGTGGCAGACATCCTTTCTGTTCCTTATTACTGGCTTTTTGGGTATTTCATTTGGACTCTAATTTTGTCTTTCAACTGAGAAATGCACAGCTATTCATGTCCCATTGTAACAGTTCTTTAGATCATAGCCTGGTGAATGGTGCATTGTACCTGAATTTGTGCCTTTGAGTAGTAAAGCCTGCTGAAATGACCAATCCCTATAACAAAATTTCTCTTAAGAATTAATACCCAAGTAATTAGTTTGTTTGGTTAAGCAAATTAGTTTTGTATTCTGCAGCAAGAGAATTCTCTGAAGTGGATTACTATGAACTAGAAACACCATAGTATTTTCCAAATAGTGAAAAAAATCTTTCATCTGAAAGAAATTTTATATACATCAAGTCATTCCTATTTGCCATTGACAAACTGATTGCTGTCCCCAAGGCTCAAGAAAACCAATTCACATATGTAAACCTCAAAAATCTCTGGTTTATTAAAAAAAAATTTTTTTTTTACTGCTTTTGCTTTTTAAAAAAAATTATGAATATTTTTTAGGTTTATCTGGATTGCTGTGGTATTTGCTTTACAAATACATCATTATCCACACACCTTTAATGAGAACATGAAAGGATTATTTTATCTCCTGTACTACTTTTTGTGCTTTATTTCCCAAGGCTTCTATTGATTTTATTTTTTTTAATGCAAATAACTTAAAAGGACTTCATTTTAGTTGTTGCAAAGCTATTACCTTTAGTTCGACGGGTTTTAACTGTGATTTTTCTTGAATGCTATATTGGAATTTCTTCTAGCAGTTCATGAAGTTTTTGTGTTTTGAATGAATTAATTATGCATACTTAAAAATATTAAAAGGGGTTTTTTATTAGATTTTTTTAATATTATGAGGTCTATACTAGGACTGTGTGAAGACTCCCAAACAGTCAACTGCTTTGTGATGAAATTTTTAACAGATGTGTTTCAGAGGTACTGATTTTCTTCATAGCCTTCTACAAACTCTCTTGTGAACAAATTTATCGATAGTAATTAGCATTAAGTAGTCTGAGGATAAAGGCTATGAACATATGCTTAATGATATGGGGATGGGTTTTTTAAATTTTTTTTGGAAAATATCAATTCTCATAGAGTTCTGAGACAACTGGTCGTGTCCTACAGCCATATGGAGAAGCATACAGTGCGTGAGTTGCAGGGTGATGTTTTATAACTACTGATGTAACTGGGTTTAATGGTACGAGTACATTTTAAAGTTGTATGGAAAGCTTTCATTGCTCATCTGTAAGGATCACATTTCTTAACCAATGTATGTTCCAGTAACTCCAGGATGTTCTCACATGAGTGCTCCCCTTTGCCTTTTCAGCTAGATCTAATTGCCTGAAATGACACTATTGTTCTCCAGAATCCTCATTCCTACAGAGTGAGAAAGCATGGACTTCATGTAGGACACCAGAGAGTTTCAAAGCTGTTCACTTATGTTTGCATAGTCTGAATATTATCAAATATAACTCTACTATGGTTTTAGGTATTTCAGATTTTGCTGGGTGATTTATCTCTGAAATAAGATATCCTCTATAAGAATAAACAACGTTATTGAAACATGTTCTGCTGTATTGAAATACTGATAGAGCTCGATTCTTCTCACATACCCAAGTCATCAGTTGACACCCCTGTCTAGAGTTGGGGGGCTCTCAGTCTCGCAGAGGCTGAGGAAACATGGTGATTACTGGAAGTGCAGGACAAAGCCACGCGGTATGCAGACAGGATGGCTATCCCATGCAAACAGCTGAAGGTGCAATTATGGCTGCGCTGCTAAATGGGCAGCAGGAGTAGAACGCCCAGCAGCCATGGCCCAGCATCAGCTGCTGCTGTTCGCGGTCAGCGTGTTGGGTCTCAGTCTGTGCCACTGGCCGCTGGGCTGGGTGCCAGGCAGCCCGAGTGAACCCATGGGCTGTGCTCTGCTGCCCCAGGTAGAAGGATGGTTATATGTAGGACAGGAGGGATAGCACTGATAGCTGAAAGCTCTCACATGTGAGATTTGTTTCAAGTGTACATGCTTCTTTTGATAACCACGCAGTCAATATCGGTATCTGTGCCCCACATTCAGCTTTCTTGGATGAGGTACCAAGGACAGGTAAACTCGAGTATGGAGCTACAGATAGTCAGGGCTGTATCCAGAGCCAATGAAACACGGCAATCTCTAGTAGATGATTGGTGTGGGACAGGAGCACCTAAAATGGGACTAATGTGGGGTAGAAGCAAACAACTCAATCTTCTTCTACACCTTCCCCCCCCCCCTTCTACCCCAAATACTAAGATTTTACTTGTGTAAGACAGTGAAGAGCTTTGCACCAACTCTCTTCATTGCATCCCTTATCCATAATGCAATTGTGGATTAAAAGGAAAGTATCTAAGATAATACAATACATGTCCTTCCTTTTCAGAAATGCTGTTCTTTAATGACCACAAGTAACCAAGGCCTTATTTTTTATGGCTCACTGTGGAAATGGTATGCAGCAGTACAGTGCTCTGTAATAACATTCTTGGGGTACTGGCTCATGCTGGATTTATGGTCAAGAGTATGACCTGCAAAGTTGCTAGTGTATGTTCTGGGGCACTGTTGTTACGGATGCACAAATAACCAAATCCAACAGAAGTTAAAGCTCACGTTTATTCTTCAGTGAGAGTTGGTTAGAAGTCCAGTAACGTTTTATAAAACCACAGGCACGATGGTGTAAGAGGAATTAGTATTGCACAGGCGACTTAGGAATCCTTGAGATGTAAAGGGAGGGCTCAAAACGCGTGTATCCCTCCCCTACAAGCCGAGGGCTCTTCTCTCCCTCAGGAGTGACCTCGGTGGGTGCCCGACCCGAGGGGAGTCCCTGACCACAGACCCGCTGCTCCCAGCAGGACCGATCCCCAAAATGTCCTCCGGCGGGACCCCCTTTATACCCCTGTTGAATCTGACTGGGGTCATTAATCCCTGTTGGCCAAGATGGTCAGTGTACCTAGCACCTCTCCATTGGCCAGTTCAGATTTTAACCTGCGGCCTCCAGCGTTTAGGCTTTTTTTTTTTTTTTCTCCTTCCCCTTCTCCCTGCCTGGAGGAGTTTCGTTTCCTGCCAGCAGAATGGGGGCGGGAGGAGCGTACTGCCACAACTGTAGATTTCACCCAACATGTCTTGCAGCCCAGTACTACCTAAATTCTGTCTTGTTTTTTCCCCAACTTTTTTCCTTTTTTTTTCCTAGAGTCCCACAGCATCTCTGAGTGCCCGACCCTTTCAAATGCCCTTGTCCTGCAGGTTTGGAGTCAAGGCTCCAGGGATCCCAGTCTTTGTGCTCGGTCTTGTTTCTCTCTGTCCTCCCCTTCATTGTCCTCTACTCGACCTTTTGGTCCTAAACATCCTTTCTTGAAACAGGGCTGAAAGGTCCTGTGCTAAACCACACAATCCTTTTGGCGAGCTATGTCCTGTGCTCTGTATACATTGAAGGACAGCATTCTCAGAGCAAGGTGTTGTGGGGGGAGAATAACAGGGGACTTTTTTTACATAACAGAAGCTCTCCAAATATTAGTTTTATCTGAGCACTTGCATCCTTGGTGAATCAACTGTCCCTCTTAAAAGCCACTTTTCCTTCAAGGCTATGGCTTTTATTTTTGAAGGAGCATTTTGTCTCATTTTGCCAGCCATTTCCATTCTCCTATGTTGAGAAGCTTTGACAATATCAGTGGGCTCACTGTTGTTTCAAAGGCAGCTTATTAAGGCAAAAGGCATCTTACTGTTTCTGGAGAGCAAGCTACTGTGCTGTCTGTAGCTACTGTTTACTTTCCTGCTTAAATGCAGTTTGTCTCATTTCAAAATGACCCCAATCTCCTTGACAAGAACCAAATGCATAGTATGCATGGGATTTATGGATTCCTGCAGAGCAGGACCACATGTCTCAAACAAATAACCTCCTCTTTTATTGAATACAAGCCAGGAAAGGGTGAAAATTCAACACTCTTCAGCTTGTTACTCTATTCGTCTTCTGCTAACAATAGCGTACCACTGAAAAACTGCAAGAGCTTAAATAGGTTTGTAGCTGACCTCTTGATCCCAGAGAAGTGGCGTTTTGGGTTTTTTTTTCCCTTACTTCTTATCCTTGATTATGAAAATGAAATGTAGGTATGGTAGGACAATCTCAAAACTTTTAGGAAGCCTCTAGGATGCAGAGCATTAGTGCAGATATTTGCTCCTGCATTAGAAAAGCTATCATTTCTCTTGCTTATGTTCAGCATATATTGTTTGTGCTCCATGAAATATGGTATTTAGTGGATTATTTTTTTAAGTTGTGTGCATGTCTCAGCACCAGTAACTTAAACTCCTGTCGTGTCTTGTGTTGCATGTGATGATAATGATATCATGGAGAGAGGATAACAAGTACTTTCCTTCCTTTCTGTAGGCTCGTTGGCTCTAACACTGATGTAGAAATTGCTTTCTGCATCTTTTACTCCTTAGTCTCTCCACTAGTATTTGACTTTTTCTTAGTAGTTAAAGAGATTCAGATCTCGGGATATGCACTTCCTGGAATATAGGTGTACTGCAGGTATATGCTTGCTCCATGCACATTTGTCTACCTGTAGCTCTGATAAGTAGTCTTAAAGTAGTCATTGGGATTTTTTTGCTATGTAAATAAAAGTACACATGGGTGTGTAAATGTCTGGACTGTGACTCCTACACAAATCCAATGTTGTGGTAAGATAGTGTGTGTATTTCGGCACAAAACTGTCCATGATATTTACGTAAAGCATGAGGATAAGTGCGTTTGGTGTCGCTCACTTAGTGATTCCATTTGTTTTCCTCAAGATTTAATATATCATACAAACATAGGGTTTTCAGAAGGGCTTTCGTTGGTGTAAACTTTGCTCCTGTCAAAATACTAGGTATTAATTTAAAAACCTCCTATGTTGCTCAATATTGTTTAATGGTTTAAAATTCAGAAAAAAAAGAAGAAACAAGGGTAAATTCAACAAAGTTTATATTGGAAGAAAATAGATGTTTGTTCCTTGCACCAATACTAGCTGGTTTCTGCCAAGGGAGAGACAGTTCTGTGGAAAGTAGGGTATGTTTCTGCTAACTTTTAAGCCCATTTCAATACAATGAAAATTTGTTAATACAAAGCTGTTTCCCACAACGCTAGCCCAAAACCTAGCTGTCACTGAATGGTGGTTCTTCCTTTGCTGCCCTCTCTGCGTTTGGCTTTTGAATAGATACAGCATCTTCAGAGGTATACCTCTGTTAGCCTAGAGTACATTTGGGGGGGAATCTGGATGCTTGCCAGTGTGTCCTAGTTTTAGGAACTGTTGAGAAGGTGAGGACTGAATGTTCTTTGGTCTCAGTGGCAAATGCCTTGTTTTTAGCCAGATGGCTTAAGCCAGCCCTGATTCAAGCCCTGTTGAGGTACAATGCAAAAAAAATGTTTTTATAGAACATCAGAACAGATAATCAAATTAAAATATTTGATCCAGAGATGAAGAAATCAAAGAAAATAAGCTTTATGAATCCGTACTCATCAGTGTATTCTGAGATCATCTAAAGATGGCACTTTAGATTAGGCAAGGGTGTGCGTTGCTTTCGTTTCAGATGAGCATGAGAAGACAATGTGGAGTCCATCTGTTTCATGCTAGTTATGGGAAGACAGACAGTACCTGGTTTGAGGTAAATCCTGCTAGTACAAAGCTGGAAGTCCACACTGACTTTTTATGAGTGTCAGTGGCTATATCAAAAAGGGAATTTTGAGATTACACAGACACAAATCTGTTTCTGGGGACCCTCTTCTTCTCCCCTCCTCCTGTAAATGAAGGCCTGAACACTATGTGTCATTCTTTCTTCTTTGACAGTGCAATTCCTGTTTCAAGAAACAAAATAATTCACAAAAAATTAACAGAGACACTGACAGTAAATTTGGTCAGAATATTCTCAAGTGGCAGTTGATTAATAATTTCTATTCATAGCTATACCATCATTTTCTAGCCAACTCTGCTCTTTAAATGGAGGTTTTTTAAAAATAAAATCTTTAATGAAGATTTATGAAGAAGGTAAATTCTTAAATTGTTTGCTCACAATTTATGAGCAGCAGAAAATGCAGTATAAAAATCTGTGTAAATAAATATACTTCTCTGTGTTTAGCAAGAAGATTGCTATCAGTGATTTTTCTCTTAAAGTAAGCATTTAGATAACTTATTTTATGGAGGCTGTCTGAATTTGGTAGATAGCAGCTGTATCATAATTTCTCAAAAGTGTAATAGAAGGTGTCTCCCAGCTGGGATGTTTGCTTTGGGAATAAGTTTTGGTAGGTCACTATGAAGAGGGATTCTATAAATCATGTGTGAGTAACTGTGGTTTTGGTGAAACTCTGGTAAATATTTGGACTTGCTTTGTGATTTAGTAAAATCATTTATGTAAGAAAAACATATATTTGTGCAATTAGAGAAAAAAAACCCTGCATGCTCTACCACTGGTCATAAGCTGGGGTGAGAAAAACATGAAGACTCTACAAGCTGGTAGCTAATTGAAGACCATTGGTTTCAGAGTGGTAAATCTGAATGCTGCCTCTCTGAAAGATCAGAATATAGTAATTTTGCCATTTTTCATAGAAGTACTGAGAGAAAGCTGTCCTCAATTTTATGAAGGGAATGAAGTGTAGAATATAGCTCTACACTGAGAGATGATTACATTGAGGTAGAGACAGGGGATTCTACATCTTTATTTTAATTTCTTTCTTGCTTGTTTACAAAATGTTGCTTATGTTCTACATTAGAATTCAACTTGTATCATCTGCCTTTCTGAGTGGCTGTGGTTTAATCATTAAATACACAGAAGAACAGCAACCAACTATTACAATTTGCCTGAGGAAGGAGTCTGCAGTGAAGAGTGTTTAGAGCCAAAAACTGTCTTCACTGACATCATGGGAATTGCAGTCTAGGCTAGAAAATGCCACTGATCACAAGGTCACGTAATAGACATTATTTATCTGAAATGTAGTCCTTAAATCTCCTTAACTCCCCAGACAGCTTTAGAACTGCAAATTATATTATTTTGCTTTAAAATCTGAAGAAGATTTCCTGTAAGCCTGCAAATAAAAATTTTGGGTGAGGAAAAAAGAGCAACAGCAGCTAAGCTCTATTTAATAAACCAAACAAGTCCTAGTTAGATAGAAAATCATCTTTGCATATAGAGATTTCAACTTGATAGGAATGTTTAGTAAACTGGATATTGGCAAAAGTTGGGAAATTTGTTAATTGCTGACTACCTGATCATGTTTCTGGTTTGGTTTCTCCCCCCCCAGCCTGTAGAGGTATAGCCAATAAAACTAATTTCTTTTCCCATACCCCACACTTATCAACATCCACACCTTAGACTGTCTAGAAGCTTGTTATTTTATGACAATACATAAAAAGTGTAATAATGCATGAAAGTCAGGCTGCTGTTCATCAGCTTTCTACCTGGTATTGTTTTACAGTGCTGGATATAGCAGTTGATGGTTGCATCCATTCAGTCTTACTCATTTTGTGATAGCTCCTTGCTCTCTTATTCCTTTTAATATTTCTTATCACTCAAGCATTTTGCTTGTTTCTTTAAACTTTCCTAAGCTTTACCTATGTTTCTGAGAATGCTGATGTTACTATGGGACAGGAATTCTCAGTTTGATCTCTTGAGGCTGTTTTACGCGTGGGAGTTGGTACAGGTGGAAAACCAATTCCATGCACACTTTATGGTCTGTCGCACCCGTTAGAGGCAGATCTGCTTGTTGGTAGAGCAGTGGCTGTAAAGTTAGGTCAGGACTGCACTAAGTCTCAACTTTAAATGTCTGTCTTTGGATTTGTGCCTCTCTTATCATCCGTAAGCTCCTGATATGGAAATTTGGGATACAACCATGCAGATTTATAATTTTTAAAGACGTGCTGTATGTTCAGGTTTTAAGTACTTTGATGATAGGCCCTTCAAAAACTCTTTAAATAATCACACTTTAATTTTCTCTTGAAACAGAAAGCAGGTTACACTACTATGCTTATTTAAGCTATAAGACATACTATATATTGGTCATTGGCAGTTTCAGTGGACGACAGTCTGTTCTTTCAGGCTATTTTAGATAAAAATGGGAGCTGCTGTACTCAGCATCTGTGAAAACAGGGGCAATTTCAAATTATCTGCTGGCTGTTGAAAGTGGGTAAAAAAGCATATCTCCAAGCTCCTGGAGGTTAAAGGGGGGTCAAATCAATGGTGAAGGTAGAGAGTTTAAATGTCAACCAGTATTTTTTTTTTTTCCTTAACACATTAACATAAGACAAATATTGCAGATTCTAAATTATGCATGGATTAAATAAGATGAAAAATAACAGAGATCATAAGATCATGAATTTCTGAATATTTAATTTCTGAATATCAGCCTAGCTGTATTCTGCTTTTTTTTGTCTGTCCCTTTGAATACAAGAGTAGGGCAGTCTGACCTCCTAAGAAGGGAAAACAAGTGCACAAAAGGTTTTGGCAATAGCACTGACAGTGTATTTTGCTGCAGTGCAATACAGAATATTATCTGTTGCAACCCTAACAAGAAATGTGGATGCTGTATGTTCTTTATGACTATTTGGGCTTCATGATGTGAAGGTAATCTTAATTTCAGATTGAAAGCAAAATTGAGACGTGGTTTTTTCACCCTATCAATTGCATCTGATGCATTCTGCTGTTGAACTCAGGACTGTAGTTTCCTAACGTCATTATAATCTTGTCAATGTTGCTTGCAAATATGGAAGTCCTGTGGGCTTTGCTCAGTGATGTATTCCGACTCACTTGTAGTATGAGATCAGGTAATAGTAATTTTAGTTGGTTTTTATTCCACCTTTGTAGAAAGTCACAAATCCATTCATTAGCTAAACTAAACATTGAAAAGATACCATATACAAAAAGCGAAAATACCATTTGCTTGATGATAATTACTAGTGTTCATTTTCTCACTTAAGTGATAGGGCACATCACGCTGTTGCCATAGCAACCCTGATTCTGTCCCATTAACCGCCTAATGTGAATTTATGAATGCAAGTTTCAATGTGTGGAAAGTGGCTCAAAATAGGGAGTGATTCATCATGTACAACACAGACAGCTGAGTTGCAGGCTAAGTCAGGGCTGTCTGATTTGGTTTTCAGTGTTAAAGTGGTATGCTGTGATGTAGGTATCCAATTAAAGATGAACCAATTTGATATTTAGGGAGATTTAAAGTGATGGTTGAATAGCTGTTTTAATTTTTAAAATGTTCTGTGCTGCATTACAACATTAAAAATTATTTTTTTTAAGTGAATACTGAGGAGGATACTGGCTCTTTCATAATGCTTTAACAGAGCTTTGAGACATTTCAAAGGTGAAACCCATTTCAAATTAGGTTGCTAATGCTGAATATGCTCCTGGATCCAGTGCTGTAATGGGTTTACTCCCATACTTTAATTAGTATTTCTCCTTGTTTACACCTCAAGAAAACAAGCCTGTGAGTGAGGAACTGAAAAGAGCTCTGGGTTCAAATCTTGGCTATCCCATAGACTTCCTGTGTGATTTTGGGGTAAATGTTTAAGTCTGCTTCTGTACATGCTTTTCTCTTGTAAAATAGGGGGACCCCCCCCACCTTCCTAGTCTTTGTCCTGTGTCATAGCTATTTAGACTCGATCCCTGTGCATACTTGCAATTTTCACACCTGTGACGAGTTTTAATATATGTATCAGACATTGTAGGAATAGTCATCTAGCTAAAATAGAAAATGTGTCTCTACTAACAGTCTGTCTGCTCGGTGGCCAACATCCTGTGGCTATACCATTCATTAGCTGGATTCAGTTTTGAGGGCTGTTATGAAATGGATAGTATCGAATGCAGAAAAATTGCATTAAGGAAATGGTATCATGAATACAACTCCGATCATTTAGAGATGGTCTTAAGGTAGCTCATGCAATTTTATTTTGCATCTGTATGATGGTACAGTCCTTTATTATATGATTATATACTATTTTTAGCAAGTTTTTTTGAGTTAAAGATGTGCTGTAAGTCTTTGAAAAGCATGTTAGACTATTCATTAGCAAGTACAAAGGGATAAGAATAAGTGTTTAGGTTTACTAGGAATAAAAGAAATGCAGTTCATTTTACATTGGCTACCTCTCAGAATTAAATTCATACTACAGGAATATATGCTCAATGTTTTTTGAATAGCACAGAAGTGGAGTCAGACTCCAGACTTCATTTTCATGCTTTGCTTTTCTGTGTATTGTTACATTACACTGAATCATTCAGTTCCAGAGGAAGATTTCTGCTTTATTGTAGTCGAGAAGTTTGCCTTTCAGGGTTGTTCTGTGTGGAAGTGGAAGACACATGATCTCTGCTGTCATGTCACTAATACATTTGGTCAAACTAAACTTGTTCCCTTCATCTTGCCATTTTTCATGGCAAATTTCCATTGCTGTTGTGCTGCTCCCATATGTACCTACTCAGCTCTTCCAGCCACCACTGGCTACTGATAACACCATCTAGCAAGGATGATCCCCCCCCAACATTACTAGTCTTCCAGCCAGAAAGGCCAGTTTTGCTTATAAATCCTTAAACACAAACTTTATTTTGAAGTTAGCAGTATCTATACCAGGAAAGATTAGACACTTTAGGAGCTGATGATGACGTGTGGTTTCATAAACGTGTAGTGTCCCCATTAAAGAAAAATAAACCAAAACCAAAAACAAACTGACCCTTTTAAATCAATCTCACGTGTTTACATGGAGGTTGAAACATGACTGATATAATCATTAAAAGTCTGATATGAAAAACTCTTGTAAATTACTAAGATGCCAGCAGTAGTGGATTTTTATCAGAACAGATGTTCATCCTGTAAATCTTCCTTAACAAATGTGAGAGAGGTAATTGCAACTACAACACTTAATCTGTTTACATAAAAATAAACAGGGGTAAAGTAAGCTGCGGACAACTGTTGACTGATGTGCAGCTTCATGCAGAAAGGAATCTGGAAGCAATAAAAATCCATCTTTCTAGTGTTAACCTCTTCTACTGAAACTTGAGTGTGTGGTTTTTTTAAAAAACCAACTCAGACCTCCAGCTGATCTGGTAATTATTTTTCTCTCTTGAAAGATAATGGTCTATGGGTCTTTTGTTCATTCAAGTGGGAACCTGTAAATTGAAAAACAACATTTCTCTTTAAGGCATCATTTGGTAGAGAAAGAGAAGAAAGCAAAAGTACTTTGAAAACTATACTAGCAATAATCTATTAGGAAAACCACTAGTTTGGTTCTTTGCTGGTTGACTGAGTCTAGCAAAACAGTTGTCAAGTTGTCAGAGAATATAAAATTGGACATATGAAAATGATTGTCTGAATTGGTAAAGGAGAGAAGAGTGTGTTAGTAGCAAAAAGATACTACTTAAGTAGTTTCTCTATCCACAGTGCCACTTTACAGTGCAATTGAATGGGAGACTTCCCACTTCCATGTATGATACAAGATTGAGTCTCCTAAATACCCCAGAAACACAGGATGTTGGTATGTTGGTCTGGATTCTGAGAACCATGAAAGTTGCAGGAAACAGGGAGATGCTTGCATATCATTTCCCAAGAGTGAAATACTGCATTCTGGGATGGTCTGATAACAGATACCCTTACAGTGCTTATAGATGGAATTAGGCCATGTTTCTCTTCAGTAAGCAGTAAATTAAAAGAAAATTGAAATGTTGTAGATGCTGAAGCCACATATGGACCTGGTTTGGATTTTGGTCAAAAGTTTAAAGTCGATCAAGAAGATTTCTTTTTAATTCGCTCATTCTAAAAAAACTCAAAATAAAGCATTTCATTTCAGAAATGCTAGAACAGTTCATACTAGTTTCATTTTAACAAGTGTTTTAAAGTTGGTTTTGGAAGTACAGTTCTGTTGACACAATTAAGAGAATTAATTAGTTCCAAGTCGTCCTAGAAGTAGATCCCCCCAGTTTTTGGGGGTTCCATTTTGCAGCAAAATAAGCATAAATGCATACCCATTTTGAAGAAATCCTAGCTGAAATCAGTTTGACAGAACCATTTTTTAATCTCTTATTTACAGTTTGAACCACTGAATGAAAACAGGATCTGTATTTTGCTTTGCCCTTTATGTCCATGTCCTGAATCATCTAGAGCTTTGATGTAGATGTTCCTAGACCTTCTACAATAAATGCCTACAGGATGGGGGGTGGGG
>JANZLQ010000065.1:5694810-5756369 GCA_026212715.1 Elanus axillaris
GGTGGGGGGGTGGGGGCAGACAAGTTTTAAAAGAATATGAATTCTAAAAAAAAAGTACCCTTTGGAATACAGTTCAAAGTAAGTTTTCATAGAATCAAAATAAAAAAAGCCACAACAAAATCTTGGTCTTTTGTTGTTCTAGGGTTCAGCTTCCAAAATTGTTTCCAGTTTACTTTGTGCCTTTTTGAGATTTGGCAAACTCAGTCCAGTTTGCTATGGGTGCAAGAACATTCTTCCCCTTCTCTGAATGGCAGCTCTTACTCTTGCAGCTTCTCACTTCAGCTGTGATATTTTTCTCTGTTTACACCTACCTCTTCAAGAAATGCATGCCTTGAGGTGTATCACAGGTAAACAATTTTCAGAAATCACAAATAAGCTATTATTTCAAATATACAATTTCTGTCTGTCTTGTTGCCTTATACCTCCCAATCAGCTTTTGGGAGTATAGAGTGGGCAGTATCGACAGAAAGGATTTCTGAAAGATTTGTTCCCTGGTGATACAAGGGGTGGAAAGATTGCTTGAGAAGAGAAGCAATTACAGCAAGTTCAGCTCATTTCAGTAGTGGTGTCTTGGGAAGCATTTTCTCAGTTATGTAGGAAAGGTCTTGTTTTCTTTAACTCCTGAACTAGGAACTGCAGCAAGTGCTTTGAAACCTCTTGCTGTCAGGATATGCAGTGAAAATGTGTCACTGCTTAAAGGGTTAGAAAGTCACATAGTCTTAGGTGGCTGTTCAGATTTCCAGATGATAATTAGGAAGAGATATTTATATCTTTGGTAACTTGTTGCACAAAGGCCATGATATTACTGGAACACAAACATGTATGGCACATTTAGGCATATACGTTTACATGTGTAGTTACATATATAAATGATTGCTGATATAGGGGATCTATGCTCATCACTTTTTAACAAAGAAGAAGCAATTAATTAATGTAAATTTATTGGCTGCTTTGGAGTGTGAAACGTTGAAGATTAATTGCAGAACACAGATGAACATGCAAAATATTTCAAAGGTTAACAAAGACATTAAAGGGAAGCCCACTATTTATACAGAGAAAATGTAGCCCTTTACTGCTAACTGGGTGGCCTGCTGCAATGTATTGACCTCATAGCTAACATCTTGACTGCAGACAGTTCACAAGGCAACAACACAAGGAGTTGTTGAAAGTATATTGGAGTTGAAAAGCTGAGAGGGGAAGGAAGGAAGTAGGGCATGTTCTAAGAAATGCCAGAGAATTTCCTGCATTTCAGTTACTGGAAATTTTGTGGAGTTGGTTAACAAGAACGTCTGTTGAGGGTATGTGCTTGATGTGGCTTTTATTTATTTTTAATTATTGGAATTGACATCAGGAAAAAAAAAGTTTAAAAGTGTAAAGACTGGCAAATGAATTGATAAGTTTTAAACAGCACATTTTCTACATTAAATACTCTCTGAATACTTAAGTATTCTGCTTATCAAGATTGTAATAATTCTTCACTAATTGTTATCACATTTATCTTACAGACACATCATTTTAAAGAAGAAAAAAATGTTCTTTTTCATGTGAAAAACATATCTGTATTTAAAACTGCTCATACTTTAAAAGTATGGAGAATACCAAATAATAAGGGAGCTGCCAGGTACGAATTCATAGGTTGAACTGGATTTTATGCTTGATTCGTATCCTATTCAGTGTATCTTGTACAGACAAATAATATTTCATCTGCTGCACATGCTCTTTGACAAAAGATGAGAATTTATAAATGTTTCTATTTAATGGTGTGATTTAAAATCAATACTCAGTTCTATATCTTAAAAATAAGTAAGAAAAAGTAAATGTGGACATAATTTTTTCCAAATACTCTTAATGGTAGAATAACGCGTATCGCCATATTCCCATTAAATTCTCCTACCAAAATCTAACAAATCCCTTACACTTACAGAATTTTTATGAGTTCCTCTTCATAACAGAAATGTTTTTTTCAGTACGAGCTAAACAAGATTCTTCCACAAACAAGCACAGTAAAAACCATGACCACTTTTGACGAGTGTTCTTATAGGTCAGTGTGTTCAGTGGCTTTAGGTCATCTTCAGGCAACAGTAACAGTGCCTTTCAAAATGGAAGTTATTTTTCATGAAAATTATTCCAAATTACCTTAATGTCCACCAAGAACATTTGCAGCTTTCAGCAATTTTAAATGGAGAGTTTCTATGTGGTTTTTTCAATAGCACGTTATTTTTTCCCGCTCTTGTGCAAGGTACATTCTATTATCCATACATATGACTGAAGATACCATACAATTAATTCTAAGCATCAAAACTATCTGTTGCAAATGGTCCACTTGCTGGTATGCAGAGGAATGAGGAGAGCAAGTGAGTGGAAGCAAGATGGGAAAATATAGATATTGAGATGGGGCGGCTGGAGAAGGCAGCACGGAACTGGATGTTTCATCTTTGTGAAATGTTCAAAAAGCACTTTTCACTTAATTCAGTAAATTACATACTCAAAATTATAAAGACTAATCCTGAAGGTTTTTATAGGAGGTAGCAATAATGACACCGCAGCCAATACCTCCTCTGAGGAATGTTAAATCTGAAGTCTAAGATTTGGTGAACATGGGGTTGCAATGGAGGAAAGTGCCAAGTGATTATTAGCACTGAAGCTGTGAAAGCTTATGAACACCTCCTCCATCAACAAGCTCTCACAGTTCTTCCCTGGCTGGCTTTTCCACTTGCATCTGGGTTTAGAGTTGCCTAGTTAAAGGGAAAACTTGATTTGAGATTGAACTTATTTCTTAGCCCGGTTGACGCTAAAAATATTAAGAAGTCATAGGAGGTTATGCTAAAATGTTTGGACGGATCTCAGTGCTTGCAGAGACTGGGAACATAGCTCAGCATTAGATTTGCTCTCCGAGGAAGCTGAGTTGAAGTTACACCGGGGCAAGATGTGCTCAAAAGGGAGTGTACATATGGGTCATCTCCATATTCAGTGTTTGCTGTAGGGCTGCACGGAGCAAGTCCGCAGCTGTTCAATTGTGTTCGTCTCTTCCAATGCCTCTTCTGTGAGCCTTTGATGCTAATACAATGCTATTACGAGAGATCTGTGTGGCAACAGAAGTCCCTTATTTTCAGGTTCAAACTGAAACTTGAGAGGAGCCTGTACTTTTAAAAAAAATCAATATGCTAGGAAGTAGCCATGTGTTCTGCAGATCATTATCTTTATTGAAAAGAGTGTACAGCAATTTTAAATTACAATTAGTAAATAAAAGGTTTTCACAGATAATGGGTTTCCTTTGATAAACCAAGGAGAACCTTTGTCTTGCTGCTTTTTCAGCTTTTGCCAAGTTTATTTGTGTAGTATAGCGTAACATAGACTAAGATCTCCTTAGGGGTTTTTTCAGCTAGTGCCCGTTAATTGAAAAACTCATTTCAGATAATCCCTGTGAGTGAAATTAATCTCTTGGTTTCGATGAAGTCATACATGACCAATTTCATTAAGAAAATATATTTTACATTTATTTTTAAATGTCAGATTTGGATGCTTATTTTTTCATTAGATATTATGACATTACATTCTTGATACTTTAAAAAAAAGAATACTGTTATTGTTTCTTTAAAATAAAAGCAGACTATAATTCTTTATGTTTTTACTGTATCACAAGCTTTGCAAAGACTCTAGCTGCTCTTGCTTATTTTCTATCCCAGCAAAACTGTTCCTCAAACTGATTGATGTAGTTACCAATCCATTTTATTCTCAATGTAAATTACCTTTTTCCACCAATAAATATTTAGAATTAAATCTAGAGGGGCATCTTTAATAATTCCAGCATAGGATACAGTAGGGTACTTGGGAGGATCCCTCTCAAATCTGTGGGGAGAGCTGGTATCCCGAAGCAGTCAATGACATGTAATTATTTTGTAAAAATGAGCAGCAGTGCTTTCTTCTTCTCCTGCCATGTTTTTAAATGTGTTAAAAGCACTACTGTGTGCTTACTACAGTACTGTATGTATGAATTTAGTATCCAGTGTGGTGTCAGATGACTGCTCTTTGGTACCTTGCAGGTAGGAGACCAACAAAATTCACACTTTTGGGACTACGTGTAACATATAAACCAGTTGCATTCTAGTTGCCCTACAATTTTTATATAAAATCAGATGTTTACACATATGTTGTCATATTAAAAGACCACTGTCAAAATAGCATTATCATATAATCAGATGTTAGCAAAGATAACAGTTAAAGCTGCTGATTCCTGTGAAATAACATTGCCTAGGCTTCCATGGGCCCAGCAGTGCTCTCTGAGAAACTAGTTGCACATTGTTTTCCCTAGTGTCCCGTATCACCCAAAGAATGAGAGGACTGCTTTTCTTGTGACTTATTCTCTAATATCTATCATTACAGCATCTGAATATTTGCCCTTGCAACCTACATTGGTAATAGTCTAGTGAGGGGAGGGGTTTTTTGTTTCTTTGTTTTTAATGTTTTACGGGTTAGTACCTGAGGGGCTCTAAGGGCAGCATTTGCTTATTTTAGAAGTCCAACTGGAGATGCCTGGGCCCTGATTTTTTTGTAATATTTAGAGTTACTTAGGACTTGTTACATTCAGAGGATAGACTTTGTTGTCTTCCACTGCAGCTGTGCCAGCTCAGCACTTCTGTAGGCCAGACCTTATGGTGTACATCCAGAAAAGAAGGAATATACAATTAGTGAACATCTGCAAAGGGTTTGATTTATCTTACGTGACTACCAACACACAGGAACTTTTTGGCACAAAGGAATAAAAGCCAATTCTCCAGACAACCTGACTCCTGTAACCTTTCCCCAACTCCTTGCTTTATTCTCTACCATCTTCCAGTTTAGTCATCAGATGACCCCAGGGAATGTGAAAATCAGTTTATCTCAGAGTACATGTGTAGGTTCAGCAGTTTCCATCCTGTCTTGGTACTTGCTTTTCTTGGAGCTCCCACATACCCTCCGCACACTGTAGTCACTATTGCTTACTTTGCATGTAGCAGCTTATTAAGATATGAAAGTACAACTCTTTTCCTGTCGTGTTCTTCACCGCATACCTAAGAGCTTTATTCAACGGAGAGTCAATTTTAACCTCTAGAGTCCTTGTACAAAGCATGCATCTTCTTAGTTGGTGGTGTGTCATTTTCTCGTGTTAATGATGAGGTAGATCTCGGTAGGACTGATATGGTCCAGAAAGACTGAGAGCTCAGGAGAATATTTTTGTATAGTGTTTAGATTTCTCAAGGCATGAGGCTGCTCAGTGAAAATGGGATCTTGGAGAGTGTCACCAGCAGTATCAAAGTTGTTTCTAGTGTGCAAAACCTGATTAACCTCATTGACTCTGAATAACAAATTCTGGCAAATTTTCACACAGAAAACAAAGTGTGCCAGCTTCTATATTAATGCTCAGAATTATGAACACTATGGAGATCTCTCTCTAAATGAGACCTCAAATTATTCTAATTGAAGAAAACAACCCTATCACTTAATGCAGATACTAGTGAGGAAATTTTCAACCCCAACAGCTCAATTTTGACAAAAGTACATACAATTAAAATACAGGATTTGTAACAAAATTCAGGCAACATTAATACTCTATGCTGCCTTCCCCATGGTTTGTATCAAGTTCAACTTCAACCACAAAGTCCTGTCAGTAAGATTATATTAGAATAAAGAATTTATGAAGCCAGTTTGGGTAATTTTAACCAGACATGATATTGGCATAAATATTTGGTTATGTCCTTTGAATCAGAGGCTGAAGGACTGATTCCCAATCAGGTCCTCACTGGTGGGTGCTGTGGCCTGCACAGAAGCATCTGGATATCAGAATTACCACCTGAGTTCGAGTATTGATACGCATCAATGTGGTCACAGAATATAGGGATGATACCATTTGACACTGTACATTGTCATGATGATTTGTAGGTAAAACTGTATAGAAACTGTCCTAATTTTATTATGCTCTTAGAGGGAAGAGACTGAAATAGGACTAGACATTATGGTTTCTCTGGAAATACTTTGTCTGTAATATGTTGCAATAAAAGGCAGTTTTGCTTATGTATGAACACATTATGACCCCCTAGCAAGGAAGATTTGGACCAGAGGCAAGAGGAAAATTTTGTAAAATATTACCAAGTAGATTACTGTTATCAGTGATATACATCTGACTTACCTAAGGCTTACCTTCAATAAGTTCAAGGCTTGTAAAAATGTCGAACGGAAGTAACTACCCTTCATGAATGAGCGAATGAAGCGACCGAGATGCTTCTGGCTCCTAATTGTTTTGGTTATGTTGGGGAGTAAGGAAGACATCTCATTTCCTTTCACTGCAGAAGACTGTGGCATTCCCAATTTGCTAGTGCTGAGAAGACAATATAGGCCCCTAGTCTGTAAACCTAATTAGAGAGCTATTCTGCTCCCCTATCAACTGCCAGAGGCAATCTCATTAGTGTGTGGCCTGCTGAATGCAGACAATGCATGTGCCTTTTCAAGCTGTAATGCATTTTTGCTGATAAACATACTCCTAGCAATTATCCTTTTCTCTATCAATTTTGTGGGTGTCTAGGGCTTTGGAATATTAGCTCTTCTTTATGTCTGTCACTGTTAAGTACATTTTAAAGAAATATAGCATGTCAGCCTTTGGCTCATATGGAGCTGATGGCAAATTCATTGTCACTATCTAGTCTGTCTGTGTTGGTAATACAAATGCTCCTACATTGATATATACAGTGTAGGTGTGTGTAAAAGTTTTTCAGCATTGAGTGTCGTATTCAGAGGTTGTGAACTTCCTCCTACAGTTCATTTTTTGGATACCTGAGGTAGAAGTAAGGTCTTAGAATCACAGCATACCTGTGAATGCTATTGAAAATTTTGACATTTATTTATCATTTTGATTGCAGAAATAACAGGTAGCTTTTGCTAAAAGCACCTGATTTCTTCAAAAAACCCCACCACCACAACCAAAAAAACCCAGCCAAAAAAACACTAGAAAAGTCATTGGGCTTGTATGCTTTTTAACTTCCCTTTAGTACCAACAGAGTTATTTTTTTGAATTGTACAACATTGTTGACACAGCAAGAATATATGCTTGCAAAATGAAAAAAGGAGCAAATACAAATTCATCTCCTACTAGTAGCTATTCTCAGCTCTTCTCAGTGTGAATATTACAAGAAGTTTTTTTGCAACTAAGAAGATAAATTATTTTGTTTCTATTATTTGATTTATTGTGTTCTTTACTGAAGTGACAGAAAATGGTATTTACAGGGCTAATTCAATTAAATAAGTCCTTCTTAGTGGATTAGAGAAATGCAAAATGTGAGGATTTCAGAGGAAAAAAAGAAAAGAAAATGTTATTAGTGTCATAAGTAATGCATAAACCAAAGGCAGTTTTATAATAAAATTTTATGTAATTATAAGAGCCATATGTAATTTTACTACAAGCAGTGAAAATCACAGTTTCTTCTTCTGAAGACTTTTCATAGCAGCAACATCCATCTCTCTGAGCTAATAGAGGACCAGCTTTGGTAATAAGGTGTCCCCAGAGATTCCTCTCTTGTAGCATACAAGACTGCAGGTGTGCTAAATTTGCTTTGGTTTTTCTCCTATGGTAGAAACTTCTTAGTATCTTAAAATAGTTAGGCACTAAACTGTAACATTAAAAATATGAAATTTCAGAATGGATTTTCACCTGCTAATGCTTCCCTCTGATCTAATAGTGTATTTTTAAACAAACACTTTTGAGGCAAATACCCTTTACATTTCCAATCAAAATCTAGCTTATAATTTAAAATCTTGTTAATTTGACAATATTGCTACTGGTTGCCAGTGATAATGAAAGAAATATTATCAACAGCAGTTAAGATCTCCTTAATTAAACCTGATTCTTTTATCAAATTAATTGTTACAGATAAATTGGTTCGTCGGTGTGCTTTTTATTGCATGGTGGAAAACAGTCCTCTTAAACCTTGGGTTCCTTCATTTTTTTTATAGTATTTTTTTACTTAGGTGGAGACACAGCTGACCTAAGCTTAGCTGTGTAAAAGTTAGGTTTCTAGCCTGTATTTGTTGTCTAGCATCTCTACATGGCAAACACAGAAAGATGAGTACCCTCAGGGGGTGAGTGATTCCACCTCCTTCTTTCCATTAATTGTAAGAAAAGCTTAAGTATAGATGTTAAATTTTTAGGTGGCTGAAATTTGATAAAATGATGCCATCATTAGTGCTGGGCTCTCCATATTGATATTTTCTGCTTTTCCTACTCAGCCTGAATAAACACTGAGTAGAAGTAACATGATTTGCTTTATCTTTCCAGAACAGTCTGCTTCCCATGATGATTTCAGGGCAGTCAAACAGAGCAGCACCCGAGTTCAGTTTTCTAGCTTTCTTGTGATGTTGAGCCTTCTTTCAAATTTTGCCTGGGCCGTTGTGACTTGTGTAGTTGAGCTGATGATATATGCTGCGATAGTTTACAGTCTTTTCCTTTCTTTCTGTATTTAGAATCAACGTGAACACCATAAAACCCCAAACCACTACCAACAACAACAAAAAGATGCTGCAGGTTATTAAAATAATTTTAAACAACTCTGTTGACTCAAAAAGAACAAGATGGTAGTGCCTAAGGATTCTGACTTTCTCACTAAATTTTTGTTGGAAAAATAATACTAGGTTCAGGCAGATTTGCTTGAAAGTGCTGTTTATAGAAAGCAAGCTTGCTGCTTCACTGTTGTATCTCATGGTGGATCGTAAAGCTGTTTTTATACTGCTCTACCCATTATGAAGCTTGTTACAAGATAACCACACATTTTTTAAGGAAATAAGTGATGACTATATTAAAATACAGGACCAAGCTTATTTTTAAGAAAATAGGCCTTTACCTTTCTTTCCCCCCCATTCTTGGTTTAAAATGTTACCCAGGAGTGTATGGCTTTTGCTGCATAGAGAACAGGTTCCACACTAGGGTCACTCAGACCCCCAAAGGGGGAAGCTTAAGGTGCCCTAATAATTATTTTGAGAAGTTTTCTAATGAGCATGTCTTCTGAAAAATGACTAGTGAGACCGCACTTCTTTCTGAGAAAATATTCCTATTGCTCGACAGGAGGGAGATGTCAACTCCCTGAAAAGACGCCTTGTCTCTAGCAGTTGGAGGGTGTTTGCCGAGCACTGTCTGGTGGGGCTTCTGCCTCCCTTCTGGGGCGCGGAGAGCAGCCCCTGAAGGTAACACTGCCACCTTGGGCTCCAGCACAAGCGGGAAGTTCTGCCAAAAAATTGTTTTCTAACACTGGAGAGCTGCTTGCTAGCTTAGGGCAGGGAGACACAAACCCTGATGTCTCCTCTCAAGCAGAGGGATGTATCCCTCCTCACAGACGGTTAAACAATGACTCATTACAGTGGGATTTTCTTCCTCTTACTTTAATGGTTTCTTCTGGATGCTTTGTGCTGCCTTTAAGAAATTGCTCCTCAGTGGATGTCTACAAAGAAGTTCTAATAGCTGTTTCATTTCCAGCATCTCTGTAATTTAAGTGAGTCTGTTTTTTCCTGTACCTTCTATAATCTCATGTTTTACTGATTAAAAAACATTTTTTTTCTTTTCTTTTTCTTCTTGTAATACATAGATGGCTTATTTGCCTTAAGTTTGGATGATTGGTGTTACAGCAAATGGTATGTGTATAGGCAGAGGTTTGTAAGGTTCTGCTTTCTAAAAGTTTCACCATAGGAAAAAAATACCTCTTTTTGAGATGAACTGTCCAAAACATACTTTGGGTGATATATTTCTATGTTCATCCCATAGAGTATATAGGAAGAAAAAACAAGTTAGCACGTCAAGATTCCAGGTTCACATTTGGCTTTGTTTTTTTTATAGACTGAATTATGTCTCATGAAATTACTCCAATAGCTAAGGGTACATCTACTATATTTCTAATTATTAAGAAGATATGGGGAAAAGTAAGGATAAGCACCTCCCTCTTACCCTTGCCCCCCACCCCCATGTATGACTAGAGTAGAAAGGGGTACACTACATCAACTCCATGTTGGAGAAGTTGAAGCATCAAATCAACTTCGCTAGCATAATTCCTCAAAATTTTGCATGTGTATTATTTTACCACTTGCTGTTTGCACTGTTCTGGTTGTGATTTGTACCTGTGAATGGTCAAGGGCAAAAGATGAGCTGTCTGCAGTGGAAAGTAATTACTGGGGGTGGGGTGTTGTACCTGATGCAGTTGGGGGGGGAATTAAAGGTCAGATATCTAATTAAAGACACTAATTGCCTCTACGAAATGGGAAAAAAGCACCTTTCCTCTGCATAGTAAAGCATTTTTTTCAACTGCTCTGGGAAAAAAGAACATAAATTAATTCCTTTCAGAAAATAAGTACAGTTTTCATACACTGTGTATAAATGATCTTTGGAAATTTCCTCATCTTATTTAAAAGGGTACATGCATGGTTTCTGTATTTAGTTAAATCATACTCATCATCTATATTCATGTTCTACGAAAAAAATAATACAATATAAATACTATAAAAAACCTCTTGCACAAATCTTATGAAATCTATTCGATGGGTTGATTATGCCTAATTGCATGCTTGTAATGAAAGCGAGCTTCAGCATTGTAGCTAGCGTGATACAATAAGAATATGTATCAGAAATGAGAAATCTTAATCTGTTTTATAGAAACAGTAAGCACTGCAATGGAATAAGAAAAAGATAAGCATTTGCTGTTCTGTATTTTGGGACAACTATGAGAAAAATTCTGAATTAGTAATGGGGAGTTTTGACCTGTGGCTTGCAAAGCACTCACGAGGGAGTTAATAAACCATTAACATGATGTTCATTTTTCTTAGGCTGGTCATCTTTTCACTTGAGTGCCTGAGACAGTCTGTCCCTATGTCACTTAAATAAGCCATATGTTTTATTCATTCTCTTAAAGAACAGACATTGCAGTTACTCTCATATGTAAAAAGAATGGTGGAGTGGTGACATTTAAACAGTTTTTTACGATGATGGAGATGTTTAGTCACATTTTTGTGATTTGGCAGATACTACAAGACATCAGTCCTATAGCTTGAGACAAGTTATGTTCATGTGTGGAATAGCAAGTTGCAGCTATCATTTTAATTGGCTTCACTTACCGTATTTATGGGAGGTCGTTGCAGGATTCTTATTTAGTTTTACTGTTTTAGAAGAGATTGATCTATGGGTCTGGCTGTTGATTTTGTTTACTAAATGGAAGAATCGCCTTCCTGCCCAAACATCTCAGTATAATCTAGCACCTGGATATTACCTCAAATTTAATCTTGCACCCACTGCTTCAAAAAATGATTAGCTATATTACAAATACAAGAACTAATACCCTCTCCTTTGAAAAGCTGCAGTAAAATGGCTTTGAGCATGGCTTTGCTTTGTGGATAAAGGGCAAAGAGCCCTCCCCAGTGCTGCCTGCAGCAAGGAAATCTGCTCTGTCCTTGCTATTATGCTTCAGGAGCTTCTGCACTCCTTGCTGTGGCTTCAGGTCAGTCAGGAATGCTTACATCTAGTTTCAGCAAGGCATATCATTTTGTGCTGAACATTAAATTCAGCAAGACCTATACACATATTTAACTTCAACACTTGCTTGCTGTTATCGGGAGGAGTGGTTTGCTAAATTGGGATTACAGGAAGGAAAGATAGGTTATCCTGGTGAGGTAGATATCCGTGGATGCCTGCATCTATACCAACATCAGAGAGAGCTTTTTTTTTTCAGTTCAGAAGCACTTGGATCAAAACCGCAGTGCTTCCTTTCCAATGATGTGGTTAGTGGAGGAAAGCAAGCAAGCTATTGCCTCTCTAAAACCAGCCCTTATCGCTCCACATCCTAGCTGTTCCATCAGGACAAGGGAGGGCACTTTGGAGTTGCTTTTCTCCCCCCAACTCATTTCCCTCCATAGTGTGACTGGCATTGAGGAATGATCTTTTCGATATTGCCACATGCCTTCTTCCCCTTGATGTTGCCGAAGATGAGTGGGGAGGGAAGTGTTACAGCTGTAGAAAGAAGGCTGCAGTGACCCACTGATCCTGCTGTGGAAATTACATATTTCTGTTGTTCTCTGAGAAAATGTCAGGTCCCAATATCCTACCTGGCTCTTCTCCCCAGCATTAGAACTTTCCAGATGCTCATTCAGTGCCTGTCCATTTCTGTGCATGGCATTTGTGGGATAGAGCCTACTGCTTCATTTATTAACACAAAATTCAAATTAATAACAGCCAACCTGCATTGACTTGCAGTCTAGTGCTACTCCGGGTCAACTGCCACATTTTCCCTTGGGATCCACCCGAGATCCTGCTTTAGTTGGCTTCCTGCTGAGCATGGGGGGCCATAGCCATATAGATTTCTGACAAGGTATTTCATTAAAGGCCTCAATAGAAGATGAGGTATAAGGGATGCGGGACAGATCAACAATTCAGATGAAAGCATATGGTCATTATTTATGATAGACACAGGCCTCCAGCTGATTCTTTTAAGGATCTGTGCTGATCATGTATAAGTTAGGTCTGTAAAAGGGAATTAACGTTCAGTTGACAGAAGTCCATATGTGATACAGCTTTATATACTGTGAGTTACTGCTTTTAACTTACTTTCTTCTTTTTATTTATCATTAGTGTATGTAAGTGGAACATTTCAGTGCATCAGGTATATTTTTACTAGGCAATAATGTTAGCCCTTCTGACCTGTAAATGTCCTTTAATCAGTATTAATCCAAACAAAGCCTGGAAAAGCCTCATATTTTCTAATTAGAGAGTTTATGCATCAGAATTCAAATGTAAGTACAGTCCATGTTTTGATGGGCAGTTATTCAGAAAAGATACCCAATCTATCATCTTTCCTGCTGGATGACACTGTATTACCACACACAGATCTTGGGAGCAAACTGTCCTTTCATTTTGCAGTGCTGCGAGGAGTAGGTTTGAATCCTGGATGAGCTGGCACTAGAAAGTTGGAAGGAATGCGGAGAAATCCATCAATGATGATTAAAGATTTAGATTTCATGAAGGCATATTAAAAACTAATTATACAGAATTTGCCTAAATGATGAAATAACAATATGCCAGTGCAGAATTATTCTCACATGAGAAAGCTGAGAATTACTAATAAGAAGAGAGGGTCAACTTCTATTCTTCAAAAAAAGCCCTGTGTACTACACCATTGCTTTGCTAGTCTACAGAAATCGCTTGCTAGAGGACAGTATGATTTGTAGCAGGTAGTGTCCTTGTCTACATTACTTTGTATAATCAACGTTACTTAATTTATAGTTGTACTTCCATGCCAATTGCTGTTTTGCACTTCTCCTCTCACAAATTCTGAGGGTGAAGTTCATGGTAGATTAGCCAGTCAGTGTGCACTGTGATTGCCCACTGCATACTTCAGAAGCGTCAAATGACTAGATGCTTAATTTAGTACAGTGTTAAGCAATCATTTGGAAAGTGGAAGCTGGAGTCCCTCAAACCTTGCCACTCTTCATAACAAAAAAAAAGAGAAAAAAAAAAAAGAATTACTCTGTGCAGTTGTTAACCACCTCCAGCATAACAGGGGTTGAGATTTTGATTAGGTACCTGAGCCCTCAGATAGAAGTATTGAGTGTTTGTGCTGGTTTTTTCACGGATTAGCCCAAGTACATAAGATCTCAAAACTCATAGTGTAACCACAAACTCAGTAAATAAGAGAATGATGTTTGGGTTTGACATAAAGAGCCTACAGAGAATGGAAGGTCCTATGTGTTTTGCTTTTACGAATTAAGCTCCCCAGTGACATCCTGTGCTCTCAATCTGGGGCTCTTCCAACCTGCAAATGAAGTGTTTGATGGAGGGGTTCTCCATCCATATTTCAAGATATACCTGTGGCCTCAGTCAGCACATAATTACATTTTTCTATCCTTCTTAATCAAAATGGAAGTCCTTGAGTTTGTTTTAATTTCTAAGAAGTTTTTTGTTTTGTTTTCAGTGTGGATGGGTTGCATTGTAGTACCTCAGAACCACGGAAAAACTTGTACACTTCTGTCTGTGTGAAAGCTCATTCCATTTTCATGTATATGCATACCCATTTCCCAAGGGATGACTCTTTTTAATATTTATATTATAGTGTTGACTCCAAATCCTAGCCAGGATCAGGGACCTGGGGTTTTTTTCAGGGTTTTTTTGTGGGTTTTTTTAAGAAGATGGTCTGAGGGAATGTAGCAAAAGAAAGATGGATGATGAAAATGGATAATTAGCTGAGATGTCTTTGCTGATGTAAGATTTGGCAAAAAGTAAAAAGTCTTTGGTTTGGAAAGGTAGTGTCCTACACTATTGATAACAGCTGCCATTGAAAATGAAGACAGCACATCTTTGCGTGCTGTAAGAAAGATTTATGAGTTTCCTCTCTGGGTTGTATTACATCCAGGTATCCTCCTCCAGTGCTCGTATTAGGAATGTGTATCTTAATTTCTTCTTTTTAAACTTGTTAAATGTGAAACACATTCTGTTAGAAACTGATAATCAAACAGCATAGGGAAGTGAAAAGTCAAAACATTGATCGTGATGATAGAATAAAAAAATTACTTAAAAAAAGGAAAAATGCAATGAGGAAAGAACACAGTAATAAGCTTCCTAGCTGTTTTACAGGCATTCTCAGAAGCATATTAGGAGTAGCCTAGCTCCTGCATACACACACCAAATTCCCTCTTAAGCACTGCATAGATGCCCATGAAAACAGGCATGACTGAAAAAAAAAAGCCAATGAAGAGCTACAAAGGGAGCGTGGAACAATCCAGTTTTTACTATTTAAGTGAGTTAAAGCATGAAAGAGGGAGCTGAAATTATAATAAGGTGAAAGACATATATGAAATAGCAAAGAATATTTTAAAATGGTAATAGTGATGAGCGGGCTAAGTGTTTGAATAGTTCAAGCAACAAAAGAAATAACCTTTAAAAATCCTCCTGTTCAACGTGGTTTGCTGTATTTTTTTAATCTGACCAAGATAATCCACTCAGCAAGTTCTCATCAAATTACAGTTAAAATAATGTCAAAGACCATTTAAATAAAAATCTCGAGTCATGATGTTTTTGTCACTTTTTGCTATAGAAATGCAGTAAGATGCTTTGAATTTTAGATTTTCTGGCTGTCATGGTAGTCACTCATGCCACCATAGCTCTGGAAATGCATTAATTTTTTAGTCAAAATGTGTGATGCTTCAGAAAGCGGGTTCGTCGCAAGCTTTGGTAACTATTTTGGCAATATATATTTATACAAAACCAGATCCAGTGATTTGAAGTACCATTGTTCAAGAAAGACGAATCAAAAATCATAAATCACACTCAAAAACTTGCTTCTTTTTGCTCTCTTATAATTTTCCAAAGACAAAGGAGCACCCTCCACCAAGCCAAACAATCCAGTCGCACTGACTAAACACCTGATTAAAACCTTAATATCTAATTCACTTTGTGAGAGAGGGAGAAACAAACAAATAAGCCTGGTTTCTAAGTCTTTAGATCTCCAGATCAGTGCTTAGCTGTCAATGTGAGCTGCATCTTAAATAGACAGGGAGGACTTGATCTATCTACAGTGTCTGCTTTGTATGATAAAAGAGATCGTTTGACCCAGCTAGAATGTGTTCCCGAGTCACAGAAGATGAATATTGTTTTAATGGCCTTCAAATTTACAAATGAAATACAAGTGATTTGAAAATACTATAGTCTTTGCTGTAAGTAAGCTCTCAGTATCATTACATTAGCTGGCTTTACTTAAAAAAGAAGAGAATACTGGGAGCTAAGGTCACAACACAGTGAGGGAATTTACAGGTCCACCATCTGATCGTGGAGATCCGAACTACAGCATTTGAAGATTTAGTTGGCATTGCAGGCTAATGAAAGGGCTGTTCCTCACAGACTTAAACCACTAAATAGCAGGAATGCCAAGTAGAAGTTTTGTGTGGTGCCTGTTTTGTCCTCTGGAAAAGTCACTATGTGGAGTTTAGGATAAAATCATTTAGCTCTATATAGGTGATACATTTTAAAAACTTAGAAATTTGCATAACCTTTTCTCTGACTATCTCTCTGGACAATAATCTCTCTTCTGTGGGAAAATGGGCACAGGGAAGTTCCTGATTTCTCCGCACTGTGTTTCTGCTGCCTTGTTCTTCTAGGGAGATGTTTTCTTACCCTCCTTTCAGGACTGTCAGCAGATTCTTTAAAGAAAGATGTGACTCTCAGCCACTTTCAGCTGCCACGGACCTTTAAGTATACCATTCTTGGGTCAGTCTTTCTCATCTTGGCTCAAACTCATTTACAAGAGGTATAGTCCTTAAACATAGGGACCCCAATACAAATGGCTTTCATTTATTCAAGTTGGCATAGGTAGTTACATGTGAGATGTCTTGGTCATTAAAGAACTTCAGTGATAGGATGTGCTTGACAGATGTGGAAATAATGCTTAGATCTGTTCAACTTACAGTTAATTTTAAATGCTTGCTCTCTCTGAAGAATTTGCTTTTTTTTATCATGTACCTACTGTATTTTACTGTAACAGTTTCTTGCTTTTTCTACCTCTGCTGTACATTGGTGACTTCTTGTTACATTTTCCTGCCCTGTGTTTTCCCTGTTTGCTCATTCTGTCCCCTCATATTTAAAGAAGAAAACAATTCCAGCAACTCAGAATGTGACTGCAGGCACAATATTTGAATGGTTAAATGTGACAGAACTTCTGGGAACAGCTTATTTTTAGCTCCCTCCCCCATTCATTAATTTATATTAGAAAACTTCATTTAGTAGTCTTTTCTTTTCCCTTTCTTCTTATATCCTTTCCCAACATGTGCCCTGGTTTACATTATGATGGGTCCTTCTCTTCCTCAGGCATGAACTGATGGTCAGTGGTCACCAGGTTCCATTTCTTCCACTGCAAAAGTTTGGGCAGTCTCTCACTATTGCCTAGTGCCTTCACATGAAGGATAGGAGATAATCTGTGTGATATTTTTATAATACTGTTGATTAGGCCTGGTCTCAGACTACAAGCCAACAGTGGAGAATGTTGTAGCAGCAGCAAAAAATGTGGGATACCTGAAAAATCAGGGTAGTAAGCCATTTTGGGTGGTTATATATCTTCAGCTGTAATGTAGAAATTAAATAGTGGATAGTTCTCTTCAACTGTGACTTTAGATTATAGATGTGGCTGTGGAGAAACCGTTCCTCCAAAACATGGATAATTGGGATAAAATGCTCTCACCCTCCAAGCCCATTATTCTAACATAAAAAAAAATCTCAGTGAGGCAGTGTCTCTGTAATGTCTTTCCTTTTATGAAGTGTGCATTGATTAATCCATAAATGTGTAAGTTAATTTTCGGGATGTCAGCTGTATATGTCTTCCTAGCTTTACTTCTCTTTGAATGACAATTTACACTTTAAGAGATTGAGACATTTTTATCGAATTAAACTCATTTACAGCATTATGGTCATGTAACATTGAAATACAAACCTCTGGGCAGAGAGGCACTCTGCTTTGTTTTGCCAGTGTCTGCATTTTTGTGTTCTACAGCGAGTGCTCAGCCAAGCTGCCGGCTTTCCATCTCCTAACAAATAATCTAGTGTTTGTATTGCACAAAATATTCTTGGCATCTTACCTACAGTGCCAACCAATATGAGTGAAACAAAGGAGGAGAAAAAAATAACAGGTGGCTCTTCAGACCTTGCAGGTGCTAGAATTGTAGTTGCTTGTATGACCTTTCCACATACTCCAAAGGTCCTGGGGAGGTATACGCTTAAGAACACAGTATGTGGCCATGTACTCAAGTGATCACAAAGCATAGGCGAGAAAGGACTTTGTAGGCCAGAAATATTTATTTTTCTCTGGCAATAATTTTTTCTCATTAAACCTGGTGAGACTGATGAATCTCATTCTCCTAAGAGTTCAGCAGGGACTGAGGGAGATTATTTGGTATTATGGCAGAATACATTTTTGCTGCATCCATAAAGTCAGCTGAAGTGAGGTTTTGTTATCTGCGATTTTCAGTCTTAATCTGCAGAACAGTATTTGGATAAATGCAGAACCACACAAAGTCTTGGAAACTGTAAATAAATAACTGAAGACGAAAGTTAGCTGATACAGTTTCGATGAACAGATATTGGTCTAATAGATATCACTTAGAACATCCACTGATTTTCTTGTATGAGACCAAATACACGCCTGAGTTCTTTGGTTTTTTTTAATTATTTCTCATGAAAATTTATAGTCATATCCTAAGTCAAAGTAAATACATATGTGCATATGAAGAAATTAGGTTATACATACGTACCTTGTGCTTTCCCAGTTACTATGGCGAATGTGGATAAAACTAAAATATCGATTCACAGTGAAAAATATTAACCTAGGTAACGTGGTGATAATAACTTTTGGTACAGTGATCCACAAATCCACATTCCAAATTAGAGTCAAATTGGGATTTGTAGGAGAGCCCAGACAGAAGGCAGAAATCGAATCTGAAAATGAGAGGGTTGCAGGTTACTTTGGAATATCCATGATCAAAAGAAAGAGGTGGCAAGGCTCAAGACAAGCAGAGCCAAGAGCAGGAATGTCATTCTACCCTACAGATACTGTATAGAGCTTCTAAATGGAAGGAGGACTTAGAGGGAACCCTAGCACCAAAAAGTAGATAAACCTAATGTAATCTCCCAAGCTGCTGCCTTCATACGATCAATATAGCCTGAGTCTGATCGAGACTGAACAGAAACCAACAGGCCTTTCTTCCAGCCTCTAATTTAGCTAGCAAATCACTGTCCCACGCTTGTCATAGGTTTTGCAGTTCTCACTTTGTGTGCCTAGACTCTCACTGCATGAACTTACTGAATAACTACCTACCCATCTGCAGGGCATCAGAAATGAAAATACAGGTTGAAAATTTCAAGGCTAAATATGGGGTTTAACCCATCATGTTCACAGATTTCTTTTTTCTTTTTTTTTTTTTTTAATGGAACATACAGGGATATATCTTCAAGATAGGTTAAGAACAGGTTGCAAGCAAACAAAAAACGGCTTTTGCCTTTTTTGTGATGTAAGTTATTCTTGGCTAGTGTTCTTCTCTGGCCTATTACTGTTCTTCATATTTCATTCCTGTTCTTTTGAGTGCTGTAAAATACAAAGTGATACACATTTTCACTTTAAAATGTGTGGCAGTGCTAGAAACATGTCATTTACTGCGTACCAGTCACTAACCAGTAGTATTGATTGAACTGGGGGGAATTATCACTTAATTTATAGATGCAAATGCTGTAGTTTGACCGGATGACTATAAAATTCTAACTTGAGTGTCAGACATATTAGTAATGAGATAAAATGCCCCACAGGAAGACTTTGATGATAGTCACAATTTAATATGGTCTTGCAAATGGATTCTTAGACTGTGGAATAATTAACTTGTCAATGTATAAGCCTTTACGTTTACTGCTTAAAGTATTAGCTGGAATTATGAAATAAAATCCTGTTATTGTAGGGCAGGAATTCTGCATATTGGAGGTATTGCCTGGATGGATTCAACATCCTATGTCTTTGAAGTACAACATTGTAAGGCCACAAACGAATTCAGCATCTCAAGTAACCTCAGATTTAAAAAAAAGGAATAGAATGCTAAGGTGAAAATATTTAGTAGCATATAACTTCCTTTCTTCTTATTCTCATTTAAGATGTCTTAACCAGTCAGATATGAACAACGCAGAAACTCTGCTGAATTTTTTCTGTCATTCAGGGACATCTCCATTAAATAATGATAATTTCTCTGTGTATAAAATATACCTATAATATGCAGTACTTAATTATATACTAAGATTAAAAAAAACCACCAAACAGTTGGTAGTAAATTAAATATACATGTAGTGTATAATGGTCTCTGTAATGTAACGTGTATGTTTCACCCCCTTGCACAAGTTGGAGAAACTCAGTTTCTACATGAAGATGTCTTCATATTTAAATGAAATGCAATATATTTTTCCATACATAGCTGGGTTTAATTCTGGATTTCATTCTGTAAGCAATATTTAATTATGAAAACATGTTCACCACCCCTCCTCCCCCAAACTGTAAAAATAAATAAAGGATGAGCTTCTGGTGTTTTCTGGTGTTTTCTAGAGAAATTTAAGCTTCACTGACATTGAGTAATTTCTTTTACAGCTTACATGCACTTTGAATTTAAAATTTAATCTGTTCAAATCAGCTTGCATTACCAGGGAATTGTGCTTAGCATGTTCCATGAATGATTCAGTAGATCTTAATAGCTACCTTAGTAATTTCTTATGAATCATTGAAAGAGATCACATTAGTAAACATTAGTGGTAAGTATGAAGCATATTTTTCATGAAATTGTATTTCTCAAGTATTGTTGATTCCAGAATCTGTTGTGTAGGTGTTATATGAAGAATTGTTATATGCTGCATCATAGATTTGTATTTGAAGAAATGCTACTTGATTTTTTAGGGTTTTTTTTTGTTTTTTTTTTTTTTAACTCTCTGCAACTGATAGGAACAGTGGGCCAGCACAACTGCCATGGCACATTCCAGTGTGGTTGCTAGCTCACACAGAGTGCTATACTCCATGGAACCATAAAAGTGATATAAACGTACCTCAGGCTTCCACATAAAGCTTTTCTTATATTGTCCTCACATATCACATGTGCTGCTTCTAAATTTCTAGGAAGACAAATAGTGTTATTAACAATTGGAGGAATCAAAATAGCTCATGGAAGTAATGCTTATTAAGGGAGGCTTATGTTTTTTGAACTTTATGTCCCAAGGACTTTGAAGTAGCTCTTAATTTGGCAGTAAGAAAGTGGAGTGCTTTTTCTTAATTATGGTTCCCTTAAACATTTAAATTATGAATGAAGAATGCTATTGTTCCTTGAAAGATGGTAATACTTACTAAAATTCAGTTCCATTAATAAAAAAAAGCATAAATATATTCACATTCAAAAGCTTCATTAAACTGTATAGTTGCAGTTATCATCTATTACTTGTACTTACAATATTCCCTGTTTATTTTTAATTTATAAAAATCCTAATATAGGAAACATGTAAAAGTTGTTATTATTTAAGAAAGGTATATGCTGCTAAGAAAGAATCTGTAGGCTTTAATATGTAGTATTTTGATGTTTTCAGTGAACTGTTTCAGGTGTGGTGATTGTTATTTTAACATTATTATTACTGTAACCGAATACATAGGCCATAAAGCTACAAGAACAAAGAGTAGATAATTATAAATTTAAACTTAGGAATGTCAATGTAACTACTTACTTATTTTTTGCACATTTTTTACTCAGAATAATTGCAATAAGAATTAAGTAAATAAACCAGGCACATTTCTCTTTGAAGTGTGCGATGGAGGGATGATAATCCCTAACCCCTCAGCTGAGGAAGGAGCTCAGTAGGGATGCTGCTGGGCACTTGGAATTATGTCTAGTCAGCGGTAAGCAGGATCAGAAGAGTGCTACAGAGCACATTGAACCTCTCTCTACTGTATTACATAGTAACAATATATATATGAATATATATAGCTATTTTGCAGTCACACAAATATCCATCGCTCATAACAGTCCTATTTTGCATGTTTATAGTTCTTTTAATGTCATAGCATCCTAGAATGCGATGCAAACAAGGTGTGCAGAAATGGGTGCATAAATGATTCTGACGTACACCCACCGCTGGTATACAACAACCTGCACAAGTACGACAAAGAAAGAAAATCTGGCAAGCAGTTCTCTGAAACTTCCAAAGAAACAGCAGGGAGAACACGCATACATGTTGTGAAGTGTGATTCCCTCCTTCTCTCTGTGGAAAGTTGTTCTGTGGGTAGAGACTGCACAGCTTTGTGGTTGTCCTGTTCCACATGACTCTCACTGAAGTTTTGCTTGTATAAAAGTGCTGGTTTTGTCCTTGTGATAATGCCTGTGTTTTGGGGTTTGTTAGTGGGACTACATCCTGGTAATAAGTACTGTGCCTATGGCTTATGGTTTGGAAGATCTTGCTCTAATGCATGACAATGCATTAACTCCTAAGAGTATGCATAAGCATGGTGTGTTAAGGTGGGACAAAAAGGTATAATTATGACATTTCCTGAAATTTTTAGTCTTTGGCTTTGCAACTACAATACTTTTTATTAGTTTAGCCTTTGGCGTGTCATGTTACGAATAACCTAAAATGAAAAAATATCTTCTTTGAAAATATTTGGAAGCTGTTAGAAGACACATCTGCATGTCAGGCATAAACTTTCCTCATGAATGGGAGCTCAATGTAAATTACAAGAATCAAATTTGGCCTTAATTTTGCGATGTAAATAGCAATTTGCGTAAAATGAACCATGTGTCTGTTGACATTCAAGCAAGTCTGTCCTTTTCTAAAACAGATCCATTGTGCTCTAGTTTGAGAACACGTGCTATGTTTCACCTTTATTCAGTAATTTCCTAATTTTTTTAGTTTCTATCATAATTCCAGTATTAATAAAAATAGCATCTTTTATAGTAAAACTTATCATGTGGCTATACAAATGGGATTATATTTAACTTCTTCTTTGGAAGGCTTGTGTTGGAGACCAGTGATTTATAGAAGCATAATAAAAGTTAATGTAAGCAGCAACAAGATTTATCTCTGACCATAAGGAGTCATCACTTTTTTTAATAACACAATATACACCCATACTGTTGACATAGTAATAAATCAAAGACTTCAGTAAGGATTAGACTGGAAGGGAGAATGTACTGGAGTGCAAAATTTGGTAATTTTGGAGGAGGATACATTAAAGTATAAAGGTACCAAATAATGTGTGACCAGATCTTTTGTCTTCTGTTCCTATTTCCTTAGGCATTGCAAGAGTGTCTCTGTATAGAAGAGTATAAAGGATGAGTGTTTTGGTATGGAGACTAATGACATAAAGGAGTGTATCATTTTTTTTAGTTGAACAAAACTGATCTCAATTCAATAATATTTCCTACAGCTTTCTTTTTTTTTTAAATAGGTCAATCCTGAAATAAAAATCTCATTTCAGAACAAAAGGTTGAAACAGTTTGTGTAGAAAACTGCTTCTAAAAAGTCCAAAAAAGCTATCCCAGGATTTTCATCCAGCCAGAATTCTTTGCCAAATCTGGCTTGAAACTGTGGGTAATTTGGCCATGTCCAAAAAGGGCATTTTTAGACACTCTCTGCCAATAAACTGTTTCCAGCTCTGTTGTGTCCTGACTGCTAGCAGAATGAAGACCTTTAAGGCCAAGAAAAATGTGTCTTTCTGTATTCTTCTAGACCATGTAAAACATGTGGGGCACCACAGCCTGCAAAAATAACTTAATAATGTTGTTTAAGGAACAGTTAGAATTAGTTTTGATTACTGTATATAAAACTAATCAGAAGCAGTGCCAAGTGTGAGCTTATACATACACAAACCTTTTCAGTGTTTCAAATATGCTGAAGTAGGCATGAAAAGCATGAAAGATAAAGGAGAATTTGGGGCATTTTAAAACCACGTTAATTTTCAGAACAGATGCAGGGGCTTTCTGCTTGTTTCTATTGAAGATATTTCATCTACAGTAAAAGAGCTGATTTTGCAAATGACATTTTTGCAGGTAATTAGTCTGCGACACTTCTATAGTTCTTGTTGATATTTTGGAAATATATTGAAATAATTCCGCATTTCTTGTTTTCAAAGTGCTAAGTGTAGGGTTTTTTTCCTGCATCTATTTCACAGCAATAATTTACATGTATTACATTATCAGCATATAAATTCCGTTTCATTTAATTGGGATGATTATAAACAATGCAGAATTGAATGCACCTGCTAATTTTTCCCTCTCACACTCCATTGCATGTGTCTCATAATTTGCATATTGTTATCATTCATTGTTCATAGCATCGGGGTAATCAGTACCTTAAGCCACTCCTAAATTTTCAGTGCAGACTGCTATGCTATGAGAAGTGGATAACAGTGCTACAGCCTTCATATAGTGGTGACTGAAATGTCATAGTAGTAGGAATCGAACAGAAGGGATATGTGTAATGCTTGTTGCTTGTTACCCCAGCCCATTACCCAAATACTTCGTTACAGCCAGTGTGGCCCCCGCACTACTCGGAGGCAAGTTGAAGTCATGTCCCGCTGTGTGGGCCGAATACAGCACCTGAACTTGGGGTATTTGTTGGGGTTTTGGGACTGTAGGGTGCCAGAGAAGCACAAGGGACAGCTAACTGTACAGACCACGTGTCACCAGAGCATTTCTGTGTGTACTTGTTTTTATTTTAAATTGACAAAATGAGAGCCTGTCTGTCCACTGACGCCCTGAGTCATAATCCCTGAACCTTTGAGCTCCTGGCGGCATGGGGGGAGCCCGTCTTGCCCCAAGGAACAGTGATGCAGGAGTAGCTGCTCCTGGTAGGGTCTGTGGTGCCGAGCCCCTCAGTGCTCGGTTTTGGCAGTGGGTGCCCGAGTCACGTAATGCTGGCAACCAGAATGTGTCTTTAACGTTTTAATCTTGCATTTTTATCATCTAGGCTCTGTTTTGACTAGGCCTGTTCTTCCCCTTTTCAGCCAGATAGCTTGAGGATTACTGTAGCAAGAGCAGCATCACACCATATTTCAGTTAGTTTCTTTCTTTTTGAGAGGAGTGTATGCAGCTATCAGCCTGAGCTGCCATTTGGCAGAAAATGTTACAGAGTCTGACTCTGAGAAAGTATATTCTCACATATCCTGTCTGAGAGTGATGTTACTTAGAGGTAATGAGCTGTGTGCTGCATTTTCAAAGGAATAACTCTCGTTGCAGACATTTACTTAAAAAAACGTTACATGTCATTCCTTTCCCAGCTCACAAGAGTTCAGAATAAAGGGGAGGTGTAAGGCTTCTCTTCCCTTCTTCTGGGGAGGAACACCGAGCTCTTAGCAACTGAAAATTAATCACTAGCTTGCCAACTGTTCATGAAATGTTAGCAATTGTGCTTCAGTTCTCAGTGGCCAGGCATCCCCACGACTTTATACCATGATGCCAGTTTGGTACAAAATGTCAATATAGCGTGGACTTCCAGAGAGGCGAAAGCATAGGGAAAGAACTGACCTAGGTACCAAATTATGGGTTTGTCATCTGTATTCAGCGCAAAAGCTACAAGATGCTGTTGAGGAATACTAAGCCGTTGTTCTTTTTGATCTCTTTGAACTGATCAATGAAGGGCTTCTTAGTTTTCATAATTTCTTAAACCAATTTTGATTATATTCCTTGACTACTCCTATTTATTAAAAAAATGGGGTTTTGCTTGTAACGCTAGTTGTTTATGAAATGTCAGCTCCCCAGAAGATGCCATGCTACTTTGTTGCTGGGCTAATTATTTACAGTCATATTGAAAATAAGGAGTCTTACTTATTAAAAATAAATGAGGTTTATTATTGACTTCTGTTTGCTGAGCAAAGAGATCATATCATTGTATTTTTCACCAAGGAAAACACATGCTTTATTCAAACTTGACTTTTATTAGCCTGTAGCAGCTAAGAAACATCAAAAGCTCTGTTCTTGAAACTGGAAAAGTTGTTTCTTTAAAAAGTGTTTTATGTAGGTCTGAAAGAATGTTTAGAAGCAGAAAGAAGGAAAAAAATACTAAGACAATTATTTTTAGGCCTCCTCTTAAAAAACCCTTAGGCTTAAGCAAGTCTAACATATTTTTACTCTTTCATCACCTGTACCCACAACAGTTTATCCATTTCATAAATAGATTCAGAGGTGAGCTTCTACAGAGTAGCATGTAATTTCTGATTTCAAGTCCTGTTAAGAGTTACGAATTTTGTATTCTGATATATAAAAGTAGATCTTTGAAGAATCTTGATGAACACTGTATTAGAAACCTCAGTCATAATCCGATCTATGCAAATTCCTAGAATAAAGAACAATTTTGCTCTTCTGAAGGACAACAGGCTAAGTAGGGTACTTTAAGCTGGAATAATTGGATTAGTGTAAAAAAACCCTATAAACTACATTAGCTGAAAAAAGGTGAAAAACCTGTTTTCTTAGTACTGACTAGTTAGATATTTTTTCCTCAAGAATAATTTTGCTTAAGTTAATATAGGCCAAGAAACACCGGCAAATCAGTTATTTTATTACAGAGTCTGATACTTAGATACACAGCCAGAAGATCAGGATTCAAAAGTGCTTTTGGAAGGTTCTAAAATATAGAAAGAGGGTTTTCATCCTGTCCTTTCCAGTTGTGAATATGCACAGGTGGTACAGAAAGTCAAGTGGGATTTGAGAATTATGAAGCCTGATCACACAAGGGCATTAAAAACTCAATTAATGTCATGAGTCATGTTTGGACAATTCAGTTACAGTCTGTGACCTTCCCCTCTTAATTTCATCAGTTACTTCCGCCCACATTAGCAGAGTCTACATCTCCAGCTATTAAGGAATAGTTATATTTCCATTTTAAATGGAAAAAAATTGTGACAGACATCCAGTTTTGGCACATTCCGTAAGATTGCGTGCCTATTTTTACAGAGCCAGCTGGAAAAATAGGAAAGATAATCTTTTTACTTATATACCCTTGAAAGTAAGTAAATTTATAATTTGAATGAAATTTCAGGGTTTTTTTTCTTAACAATCTCTGTGTTTCATTATGCTTTTATAAATGTTACAAAGTCTTGAAAATGAGTATCAGGTTTTATAAAATCATTGTAATGTCAAATGTTTTTTTACTTAATGCTTCTTTAATACCAAAAAGGCACAACATGAATTGCACAGAAAGCAGTTCCATTTTAAGAAAATACAAGAAAAAATATTGCCATTGTTTGAAACAAATTTTAAGGTTTGTGTTTCAGCTTTGCACGATAATCACTTCGAAATTCTTACTGCAGTGCATTACAGAATTAAGAATTATATATGAGGACATGTTAATTTTTCTTAAATATTATCAGTATTTTTCAGAGGGCCTTTCTGCATTTGTGTAATTTCACTGTATTGCATGTGACACATGCCACCTTCTGGATGTTGTTAGAATTGCCAGTTGTTTAAATAATTTTAAAATAATTGGAAAGTGGTTTCATCCTCCATGTATGTGTTACAGAAATGATATAGCTGATATCCATGCACAGGTTAACGTATCAGAGGAAGTAGCCCACATTTTTCAGCCAAACACTTCAGTGGTGTACAATGGTTTTAGTATGAGGTCTGGTTAAGTCTTAAGCAGTGTTTTTGTGTCCTGCATAATTCTAAAAAATTGATTATTGCTCTATAACTGTTTTGGCCAGGCAGTGAAAAGCAGTATCAGAAACAAAAGCAGTAAGCTATGAAAAAAAAAAAAAAGGTTGAGAAATGTGGGAGAAACATGCCCATGTTACAGAAGAATCAGAGATGTGGGGTGAAATCTTTTTGAAGTTAGGTAATTGCAAGCAGTTAAATATTCTGGAAAGAATTCACAGACTTGGTGTGTAGCTGGTGGTAAAAAGGGAAGTGGGGTTTGATTTACTGAGTCTAGAAATTGAGTAAGAGTGCCTTGTCAAGACCGTATAATTTCAGTGCCCTTTAGTCCCTGTCAAAATCCAGTCTCTCTTCTACATGTATTAATTTGCCATAACCTTTTCTCAAATAGAAATATGCCCAGGCTTTTACACTGCCCTTCACTTCTCAGTCCTCCGCTGGCGCTGGAGGAGTCTTGCTACTCTTATTCTACCCCTCAGTCTCATGCATACAAAAAGACCACGTGCTGCCTTGTTGGCTTAAAATGACAAACAGGAATGATTTCTTCTGTGCAAGAATAACCGGACCCAGTTTCGAATTTAAGCTGCTACCTAATTAACACATGCAGTTTAGAAAATTAAAATTCCAGCTTTCCTAGTCCACTGGAGTCCATCAGTATTTCACTTAATGTAAATGAGATGTTGTTACTTCAGTATTTAGCTTATTTTCATTTGTTGTTATTAACAGGCTTAATTTTGTCTTTTGTTTGTTTTCCATTATAAGCTGTTCTCTTTAATAAGATTTGAGCTCTAAATAGGATTTTAGATTTTATACATGAATTATATACGAGCTTAAAGATAATTGGAAGATGAGCTCCTTCAGGTCTGATGGGTAGTGAGGAGGCAGTCTGGAGGTTATAGCGAAGCTTGCAGCTTGACATGATGCAGCAGAAATTTCAGGCAGAAACGTGTGAAAATAATGTTGAGTCTCAAAGCTGTCCCCCCAGATATTCTTTCTCCAACTTTTGTTTCTTTTCAAGAGATGCTCTGTGCAGGCTGTCAAAGTCCTCATGGCAGCCAGCAATTACTTCTTTTAAATCTTTTCCAAAATATGTCTTCCCTGGGGAATTTCAGCTTCCAGTTCAGAAAGGCAAAATGTTGGGTTTCTTTTCTCAGTTCCCTAGTGGCAGTGTGCTGGCTGATGAGCTGAAGGATTTTTACACCCTATTAACTGCAAAGAAGGGAAAAAGCCTCTGCCCTTGAGATTTGCAGAAGTGAACTCCGTTTAAAATTTTTTTAAAATGCAAAATAGGAAGCTAATGAAAGAGCAAGTGCCTTAAAGCTAAGCTATGTGTGTCTGTTAGTTTAACCTTTTAAAGCTTCTAGATGTACATTCTGAATGAAGCATGAGATGGAAGGAGAAAGATGAAAAAAAGTATTATAAAGAATAGTAGCTTTAAAATGATTGGTGTGTAATTGGAGCAGAACAAGCAAACTATGAAAAAGCCGCACTCGATACTCAGCAGTTCATTTCAGGCCATGCAGTCAGAGTAACTGCAGTTGGAGACGCTCTAACATGAGTCTACAAGAAAACCAAGCGCTGTTCCATGAACACGGAATTGAAGTAAATATCATAAGGCAAAACAGTGTTCAGGTCAGGTTACGAAGCACATCCTAAACCAAATATTCCTGTAACTTTCTGCAGTACATCTTCAAGCATGTGCACCCTAGGGATGATCTTCCCTGCTCATTCTTTGGGTAGAGTTTTTACACTTTAAGCTAAAGAGAAGGTAAAAGATCTTTACTCAACTGAATAGAGAAGTCTGCAGCATATCCCTACTTTCTAACGTGCAATTCATTTACGTGGCAGCTTCTCAAATGCGAGAGTTGGTTTGAGTGTACATTTTCCAGGAGGTTCGGTTGCATTCTTCACTCAAATGCAAAACAGCATTCATCCCAAAACATTGTTAGCCAAGAGATGCACAACCATGAAATGTAAACAGTTTAAAACACAGAAGTTAGGGGGAGAAATCGGCAACATGTCAATTCCCAAACCACATAAATAGTCTTGCCATCTCAGGAGAGTGAAACAATCACTCAGAGTTGTATTTTGAAATCCTCTGGAATAAAAAAGCAACTTCAGAAAGAACAAAAACACACCCCAAAACCTGTTCTCAGAGGAGTAGCCAGTAAATATATTTTTATGTACAGTCAACTCACTTGCCATTAACACTTTTGATGTACCACATTAAAGCAAGCATATGGAATTAGGTTCACTTTCATGTTATATTTAACTGGTATTTACTTTAATGGGAATGTTTTCCCTCTTACCCTGTCAAAGTTAAAGGAGTCTGTACTTGTCTGCACTTTAACTCTTTCTCCATGTGGGAAGCAACAAATACAATAACTGAGAGGTTTTATTCATGCCCCAGTATCATATAATAAAGCATTTACAATTAACTTTTTTGTACAGATTTACTACACTAAGTTTTTTTTAAAAATTTTTGTATTTATTTAATGGCTTGATGGCAGGGACTGTTGTGATTTTATCTGTGGAAATGGGCAGTGGGAGAAAATTAATGATGAAGCACAGAATTGTACTGCTGGTTGAGCACAAACATTAATTGCTAAAACTTACTATTTTGTTTTGCTTCATCTGAATTAGATGTAGCATCAGAGGAATAGATTGTATCTGATGTAGCTGAGATGAAAATGTCAAGGTAATGTCAGCTGAGACTTGTTTATGTAATGAGCGTGGTACATGCACAATTACCAGTCATACAAGCTTAGATTGCACTCACAGAAATAGGTCCCTGTATTGTGGATTGACTAGAATACTGGCTTTGGCATGAATAATAAGGGCTTTTAAACAAAGTGAGGGGAAGAACTTACATAGTCTCCTTACCTATATTTAATAAGTAGAAAGGTGACAAGCGAATGGAAGAGCAGGAGGTTTAACAGCAAGTAGCAGCAAAGGTAAAGAAAACAAACATGTATGGGGCTTTCTAGGTAGATGATACAGATAATGAAAGGACCACAGTTACCATGGCCTGGACCTGGCTGTGCTCCACAAATCACAGCTGAAAGGTTTGTGCTTAAATGTGAAGAAATGGGAATTACTCTATAGTTTGAAACTGCGTATTGTTGGTTTAACAGAAATATGGTTAAGTAGCAAATACGACTGGCACATACACTGAAGGGCTCAGGATATACTAATTATGTTATAGACAGCAAAGAGTGTAGATGAAGCAACTTTATTTGGATCACTATCACTTACATGAAAGAGTTTCAAATGGGATAATGCTAAGATATAGATTTTAATGTAGAATGTGGTATCTTTAAAGGTGTTAGAGAGAAAAATACTTCTGAATCATGGGTCATTATGTAAGATCAGTCCCTAATTATGAATTTGAGAACAAATGTTGCTAACAAAGGTAGAGCCCAATTTTCTCAATGAGAGCAGCATTTTTTCACCGCAGTGCCACTGACCCAGCAAGAGGAGGTTTTTTACATTTGATTTTGGTAAGTTGTGAAGACATTATAGGAGAACTGTTAGCAGAAAAGGTCCTTGGTTAATGTGGTCACACATTGATTCCATTTAAATCAAGTGTAGATTTATAGCAGCTTTCATTTTTAAAATAGCAAATTCTGTGGAATTAAGGAAGCTTCCTAGCAAAATTAGCTAGTCTTGAGAGTTAGCGAACTTGGAGGTCTTTTAAGCCAAAAGTGCAAAAGGATTTAGAACTTTTACCCCTAAAAAAGAAGAAAAAAGCTTTGTGTCTTAACTGGATAATTTGCGAGTTCAAAAAGGATATCTAGCTATGCAGAGAACTTGGAATCGAGTAGGCAGTAATGAAAGTCTATTTTAAAAGTCATGAAGTACTATGAAAAAGTGAGCTTCCTAAAGTCAAGCTGGTTTAAACATTTTTCAAGAACATGAGAAATTGCAGTAGGTTCTTTAGTCACATGAAGAGAGAGGAGGAAGATGGGAGATCATTACACTGTGACTGTAACAGCAAGATTAAAGGTAAAGTCAGGGTGACCTCACAACTAAATGAATACTTTGAGTCAGTTTTCAGTAAGGATATTGATGTTGAACATGGGGCCGAAGGCTAGGTGACTAAATAGCTTGAATGAGTGTATAAAATGGAAGTTACAATATTCAGGAGGCAAAGAGGACTGTATTCTCAGTCAATGGACAGGAGTTTTTTGGTCATAAGGTGGAGGATGGGGGAAAAAGAAGTCTGCCATATAGGAAACTACAGGCCAGAGTTTTACTATCAAACTAGGGATGGTGTTGAATGAACAGAGAGTAGCACGTGTTGTACAAATATTTAAAGAAAAAATGTGCCCAAGGAGTTATAAAACTTTATAAAATGCTTTAGGATATATTTCAGAAGAAAGAATGTAGAGGTAAATGAATGATGAGATAGAAAGCGACATGGATTTAGCAAAGGTAGGTTATACCTTCTTGGCTTGACGAGATAGTTGTCACTTTTGCTGAACGAACTATAATAGATTACAAAAAGTCAATAATATTCAATAGGAGAAGTATTTATTAAGGTAGAGAAAGAGGGAATCGGTACATGATGAGAAAGATGTGTAAGGAACATGAATGAGGAAATTCCAAACTAGGGTTGGAAACAAGTTGCTTGTAGACTTGCTCTAGGATAGATTTGGGGGTGGATCTTGTTTAACACTCTCATTAACGACTGTGGCACAACAAGTTTTTTGCCAGTGGCATTTGCAGATCACAAAGTTGAGATGGATCATCAAAGGAGGATCAAAACATCATGAAAGAGTATCTCTGAGGTCCATGAATTAATGTAAATTGGGGAAAAGATTCATCAGCTTGCTTAGTGACTCTGTATTTATAATAGATGGCATGCTTCACCTGAAAAAAACAGAAGAGGATACCTGTTGATCATAAGATGAATAGGAACTCTAAGTGGGATGAAAAGCCAAATGGGATCCTAGAGTTCTTGGAAAAAGCATGTTCAATGGAGATAGTGGCATGAAAACTTGCCTATTGGTGATGTTAGTAAGGTGTCATCTGGAATACTGTTCTTGGTTCTGGCCTTTGTAATACAGAAAGACAAAGATAAACATACTGGAATACAAATAGAGGGTTGCTAGGATGGTCAGGAGAATGGTTGATTTGTCTTATGTATTATATAAGAGCTCGTCTAGCCAAATTAATCAGAAGTTGAGAAGGGATATAATTTCTCTTTATGCATGTGTTGTGTATGGCGAGGAAGAATGAGTATTGGGGAAGAAGAAAAGCTGAATGACTGTCACAAGAAAAAAAATCCCCATAAAAGGTTCCTGAAAAACATCAGGGATGGAAATTAGAACCATCAGAGAAGTGAAGTTATGAAACAGCTTTCAAATTCAAGTGCTTGGGCAAAAAAATGACTTATTTCAAAATGGAGTATGGCAGAAATTTATGAAAGGGATGATGTGATTGACTGTGATAGTGGAAGACTGAATATCACAACCTATGTCTAATATACTGTCTTCCTAACAAAAAAGAAAAAAGTGTTGATTCTTTTAATTCATTGTTAGATACACTTCCAAAACATTTTCTTTTATTTGCTTTTCTTTCAGTAGGACTCGATTTATACCAACACATGCAGTCTTTTTTTGCTCCTGCTTCTATAAATGAGCTTCTCCTTGAAATACTAAAATGTTGTCAGCTTTTCTGAAGAACTCTGAAGTTGCTTTCTGTTTCTGTAATCCTGCATGTGTCCATAATCCTGTCTGTTTCTGGAAGTTCCATTTCTGTCATTTGAGTATTTATAACTTGAGCTGTTATAGCTCAACATCGTGGTTTAACCCCAGCCGGAAACTAAGCACCATGCAGCTGCTCACTCGCTTCTCCCCCATGCAGTGGGATGAGGGGAGAGAACTGGGGAAAAAAAGTAAAACTCGAGGGTTGAGATAAGAACAGTTTAATAGGACAGAAAAGAAGAAAATAATAATGCTAACAATAATAAAATGACAACCATAATAATAAAAAAATTGGAACATACAGAACAAGTGATGCACAATGCAATTGCTCACCACTCACCAACCGATGCCCAGTTAGTTCCTGAGCAGCGATCTGGCCCCCTGGGCCCACTCCCCCCCCAGTTTATATAGCAAGCATGATGTCCCATGGTATGGAATATCCCTTTGGCCAGACACAGTCAGCTGCCCTGGCTGTGTCCCCTCCCAACTCCTTGTGCCCCTCCAGCCTTCTCGCTGGCTGGGCCTGAGAAGCTGAAAAATCCTTGACTTAGTATAAACACTACTGAGCAACCACTGAAAACATCAGTGTGTTATCAGCATTATTCTCATACTGAATCCAAAACACAACACTATACCAGCTACTAGAAAGAAAATTAACTCTATCCCAGCTGAAACCAGGACACTCAAGAAATGGGTTATTGTAAACTCTGATGCTGAAGTAGGGTGTAAACATGAAGAAGAGAATGGAGTTATTTCTTTTCTGCCCCAGGAGAAAGCTGATAATAATAGGATAAAACTAAGCAAAGCAAAAGAGGTGAATACCAGGAAGCTAAGAAATCCCCATCACAGAGCCGTGTAAAACTGCTGGAAAAATCCCTAACATTCTCTTTCAGAGAAGAAAGATTTAGACCTGTGGAAATGAAAAATAACACCACCTGATTTTTCAGTCTCATCTTGATTTTTTTTCCCCATACTATCCTCTTCCTTTCTCTTATCAGTGCATTGTTATGGTATTACGGTGTACATTTCCACATGTTGAGTGTTCATAACAATGTAAGCACTAAGATGACTAAACACAACTGACTCATAACAAAATGTGGTAGGAAGGGGGGAATCGCAATGTAAGGTCATCAGTTAAGCTACAAGCAGGCTTACTGTTTTGACCACCCTGTTGCTGCTGATACATAATTGAGGTATTAGGCCAAGCTATAAATGAAGCATATTTTCCCTTAAAATCTTAGAGTAAATGGGCCCAATAAAATGCTGTTGGTTGGTTGTTTTGCCTCTAAACTATCATTACTTGTTTTTCTGAGCCATTACTATGGCATTCCAGTGCTACTGTATGCCACTGTACATTGTTCCTGCATATACACCGCCCCATCCTTCCACTCTGCTTTATTTCCTTTCCTGGCCTAAGTCAGAAGGAATGGATGAACCTAAGCTTAGTGGATTTTTGTTTTGTATTGATGTGGATTCTTCTGGCAGCTATTTCCATCTTATTTGAAAAATGTTGGCTTTATTCTTATTTGGATTTTCTGTCTTGGCATGAATATTAGACTATTATGCTGGTTAGTTGATTTCCAAATCAAATGGCTTATGAAATAACCAAAGTAAAGTATTTTAATGTTGACCTACTTGGTACTGCACAATGAAATTTGGAATGAGCATAATTACTATTTCTGGAGACTCCTTTGTTTTGGGAGTAATTGTTTTTTTCACTGTAATTATTATAAAACAAAGTAAAATATTTGGAATGCTGGACATTTTTAACTAAGCATTGACTACCAAAAAGAAACTTATATGGCAGCAACCTCAGCTTCCTGGGGTTATTCTGGTTTGGAGCACAAGCTCTGGTATCCAGATTTCCCTAGTGTTCCCAATGAAACTGTTTCTCAAGATCCTAGAAGTAGTCAGTGTTCTTCCCACCTAAGTATGTTATTAATATCTGAGTATTACTGCTTCTTAACAATTTAAGCACCAAGCTGAGGACAGCCAGCACTAGCAGTTCAGTTCCATCTTAGCGCTCATCCAAATCCCAGCAGGAGAAACTATAGAGCAGACAAGAAAGAGCCTGAATGAAGCCGTGCAGACAGGGCACTTGGAGGACTGTTAATTGTCTGATGGAAGTCTCATGTAAAATGCATGCAGTTTCCAGGGAGCTGGGTCTGTCTTCTCACAGCTGAGTGTCCTAATCGCAGGGTCAGGTTTTTTTTGATCTGCTCTTCAGCTGATCACACAGTTTTTGACTGCACACCAGCATTGGTGGGCTGGAAGAACAGAGAGTACTATCAGGTAGTACGTCTGCTGGTGGCCTAGTAGTTTAGGACAGTCCTCTGCATTACAGGAGATGTAATTTTATTGCTGTGCAAACGGAGTACATCTAAAGCCTAGATCTTTCTGCTTCAGGGATGAGCTCTTTAGCTACAGGCTTGACCTTTATCTGTTTTGGACGGATCTTTCTGAGCAACTGGAGTGCAACTCGTGTGCTTCTCTGGGTGAACCTTGACAGGAAGGAAGCAAAGGCTCGAGGGAGGCACTTGTCCTTTCGGGACAGATACCCTTGAGAATGAGCAGGGATACGCAGGGAAGTATGGTTACATGGTGGAGAGTTTCCACTCCAGTAAGCAGTCCGAGGAAATGGGAGGTTGCTGTAGGACTAGGACTAGGTAGGTTTTAGATCCCTGAACTGCGAGGTAGGCCTTAGATTGTACTTCTTGTGCCTGCAACTGGCCTAAAATTTTTCTCTGAGTCTCTGATTCCTTTTTTTTATTATTTCCACCCACTCTCCTTCCCCTCAGGATTAGGAAATAATGTTGCCCTTCACTCTCATGGCTAGTGAACAGAGATGTCCTGCCACTAAAATTCACTTTGACCATTTTCCAGCTGTTTGTGAACAAAAGTTAGACTGCCCTGTAGTTTAGTTGATTTTTTAAAAAAAATATGCATATATTAATTTTTTCTTTCCTTGTCCACAAACTATTAACTAATACAACGCAGCATTTTATGCCTTAAGCCTTTGAAGGCAGAGAAACTATTAGTATCTTTAATGTTAAGTAAATCCTGTGCAGAATGCATCTAGGCTGGCCACCATCTAGCAAACTGAGATCTGTATTCCTAAGGGTATCTGGATTTGACACAAAATGAAATTGGCCTTATTAAAAAAAAGAAGAAACCCTATGAATAGCTATTATTACACCATTTTGTACAACTTTAAAAACTCAATTTTGCCTTAAAAAATATTGCCATATTTTAATATACTAAGCCATTTTACAGTATCCTATGACTTTCTTAAAGAGCACTATGGGATTAGTGCCAGTAAAAGGTAAAAATAAAAGCTAAAATGTGATAGTTATGATACAATTGTTTTGTATGTCTGCATTTTACCTCTGTGCTGCTTTTAAAAAAAGCTGGTTTCATAAAAATATGCTTCTTTTTAATGCCCAGTGTTGCAGGTGGTTGTGAGTTCATTTATGTTTTTATCATATATTTTTCTGCTTCGTGTTGCTTGTGTTTCTCTGTGGGAATGGCAAAAAAAGTCTGGCAGAAAATGAAAAGAAATGTGCCCTAAAATTTTCACTGAGTGTGGTATTATTTTAGATGTCTCAAAATAACATGATCTGTTGACTGGAAATATGGCATAGAATCAGATGTACTCTTCTCGGACAGAGCTTGTGTGATTTTCTTGTAACCTGTTGACTGATGCTTTTGTTGCTGTCCTGTGGGTTTGTATGCTCTGGGATGGATACAGAATGGCTGCATGTCTCATGACTTGTCACCTGCTTCCAACTCTCTGTTTACTATGTATGAGTGTTAGTAAGAGAGGGTGTAAATTCAACAGCAATTATTATTTTAATAATAATCAAAAGCAATAGAAACAATTAGGCATCACAAAAAATAATTAGCAACTTGAATTAATTTTTACCACAGTCATCTACAATGAGGCAAGAAAAGAGCTAAAAGATATTAAAAGCAGAGGTGCAGCCATGCTATAGTATTTCCCTTGATGTAAATAATCAAGGCATAATGAATTAAATAAAGGCATAACAAAGATTTATGTTAATGTTAACATGTCACAACAGCAAGCATGAAGGAAAATGGCATTAACTAAAAAAAAAAAAACAAACCAAAAAACCCAAAAACCCAAACCACCAAAAACTCACCTAGCCAACACATGTTATGCCAAGGTGTGTATGAATGTATCAACACATCACAGGTCTTGGAAAAAAACCCTACTTCTCTGTTTAGGTTAGTTAAAACTTATGAGCAGATTAACTAATATAACCTGTTGTCATGGAAGCATCACAGCCCTTGATCAAGAATTGAATAACTGAGTATAATGATCCATGACTTTTTTCCATAATAAAAGGAAAAAGAATAGGATTATTGCAGTGCAGCAAAAATAGGAATATTTTAATAAGTGAAATAAAACTTGCTATTGCCAGGAATTATTTTTTTTTAAATGTACAAATTATTGATGAGCTTCAAGATGACATCATTTTTCCATTAGCTTTAGTTAATATACCTCAGGGTATATCATTAACTAAGCCCAGAACATATGGTCTGAGTATCCCATATTTGCTGACATGGTTATATTCATTTCAAGTATTTTTTTTAACAGCCATATGCCAATTCTGCTGAGAATGAAGAAGTGAATTATGATAAAGTTCAGTCCTTGTTCCTGGAGGCCTCAGCTTGTTTACATCCTGACAATGTACAGCTATGCCAAACAACTTGTGTTTTACAGGGCCTATTTCAACCCCTGTAAAGCACAATATCAGTAAGAAAACAGTACAAAGTTTAGGACCGGAGAACAAAGTTAATATGTATTTACAAGATGTAAGTGCAACAAGTTTTTATAGTGTTTTATAGTACAGCTTTAGAATGCTGGTTTTAAATTCTTCACATTTTGACACTTTGACACTTTTCAGTGGTGGTACAAACCTCTGCATAATATATTTATCTTACTTTTCTTTCTTGCCTCTTCAAGGCCGTTTAGAAGTAACACAGATTTCCCCTGAGTTACATGGACTTGCTGTTGAAAGCCACTGCTTAGAAAGCTAAGCCAAATTGTTTAGAAAGAAAAAGACGTCTGCCAAGAACTAAAGTCATTCTCTGTACTGTAAACAATGGTAATATTAGTATTTATATAACTACAAAACGAAGGGAAGGGTTTAGTCCCCGTTTACATGATCAAATCAAAATATTGAAGCTTATAAGAGTGATTTTAAAGTGACCTGCATTATTATGACCAGATGAAGTCTCAAACACTGAATAATTTAGCGCTTGCAAAAGTGAGACAATATGTTAAACAAAAAGGATCAGTCTTCTCTTAGGCAATAAATTCAGAGACAGATAAGGCACAAGGTGTATGTCTGTTGCATTCCACAACTGATTGCAAGTCTTGGTTATGGGTTAACTACAGATTAACAAATTAGCAAGTATGGGAAAACCTGATTGAAAACAAATAAACATCACATCACAAAAAAGATTTTGTTCACATTGCTTGAGAAGTGTGATAAGTTGTTTATTTGTGCAAGGATTTCAAAGCATGTTGGTGAACAACCTATAGTCAAGTGGGATGAAGTCTTTGTGGTATGAACTCTGTATACAAGTCTCGTGCTGAGAAGCATGGTGAGAAACTCACGTGATTTTGGGGCTGAGTTTACCAATGGTGGGATTAGCAAAATAATAACTCTCTTTCAAATGGTCATAAAATCTATAGAGAAGATACTACTTTTATATGCTGCAGCTCTTGAGACTTTCAGTGATGCCACTACGATTTGGGAAGAGTCAGTGGGTAAATTGCTCGGAAGTAAGATCTATTTTCCTGCAGATACACTTTCCATTGCTCTTTAGATATAAACCAGATGGACTTTCCATAAGGAAATTATTTTGCAACTAATTCTTGACCTCACCTATATGAACACTACTGTGTTTTAGTTAATTACTCATGTTAGAACAATTGATATGTGACTGGGTTATAAAGAACTAGAAACCTCTAATTAATGGAATTTATGTGAGGATGTGCAGGAATCTGATATGACAGTCTGTAACAAACTTTTTGCTGATTATACAGAATGGATAAATATCTTTTATATGCTTCATGTTAATGATGTATTACATTAGGGTTTGATTAGGCTTAATGAGATTTACTTTATGTCTGCAACAGTGCTCAAATTACATCAAAAATTACAGAAATGGAATAAAATGAAAATACTCTCCTTCCATTTGGTTGAAATGGCCTCAATTTATATTATTATGCAGCCCATTGAGTTCTTTGAAGAACATCCAAGCTGTTTCCACACTTATTTTTATAGGGATATGGTTTAAATAAAAGAACTATCAGAACTGTTCTTGTATTCAGCCACATACATTGTCATTACTGGCAGAATATCATCCCATTCCTTTGAAATTCGAAATGTTTGTCAGATATCACAGGTTTCAGCCACTTTCCACTGTGAATTCTAATTAACAATCTATGTTTAATGAGCTGCCCTGAAGTTTTTGCCTCATTTTTATACCAAATATTTCCAGTACCTGCTTTAGGATTCAAAGGCTTCATATAGGGGTTTTGCTAAATCCTTCTGATTTTTCTGCATCAGCCCTCGCTTTTTGCAATTTTTGTTTGGTATTGCAGTGACACATAAAGCTCCAGCCAATCAGTGCCCCTCATGCCAGACACAATGTAGTCCAATGGGGAGAAAATTGTAGCCTAGCCTTGTCTCTAGAATCAGAATCAAAAAGAAAAAAAAGAAAAAAAGCACAAAAATCCCAACAAAAGCCAGCAGACAAGCAGTAGGCGAATGTTAACGCCTGGAGTCCCATGGCAGCCTAACCGCAAAATCAGCAAGAGGGTCTGCTCTCCTGGCTTACAGATTGGATCCAGCTCACTGGGATATGGTTTTGGAGAGGCCCTGCAGGCGTTAGCAGGGACAAGCGCTGAGCAGGCCGGTCATGGTTCTGAAACCCCAGCTTCTTTGCCAATCCCATTGTCGTTTCATTTCACACGATTAAATTCCTCCCCTGACTCTCAGTTGCGGTGTCTGTTCTGATACTGTAACGGGACAGAAAAGCGATCTCAGGTCCCTGGCTGACAATTTTTGTCAGAGGAGAGGGGTTGTTCTTGCTGGGTTGCCCGACAGATGCTCACCCAAGGTGTGATGGTGAAAGGACTGTGATACCTAAGAACTGGGTCTTGGAGACATTGGGCCTGAGAGAGTCTGGTGGGTCATGGGCCAAGAAACAGCCCTTTCGAGGACACTTCCAGGCAGCGATTTTAAGGTTGCTTTAATATACGGATCAGGCTGGAAGAGTCATTTAAATTCTCTTCTTACCTCAGTTAAACAGTGCTCTTTATAACTTGTAGACCCTTGATATTTAATTTGTGTACAAGTTTCTCTGTCGAAGAGAAATTACTCGAAAGACCTTTTCCATTCAAATTAATTCAGATTTTGGCTTATTTCTTCAAAACACAGCTTAACACATTTTCAGTAAAAGTAGTTATTTTGAATATATCCTCGATAAAGTTATATTTCATTTTAGCTGAAAAGCTGGTATAAAACTACATTTCTCATAGTAAAATAAAATGTTTTCAGCAACAATCACATTCTCCTTAGAATTCTGCCTTAAATTAAACCATATTTTTAGCCTTGAAAGCTTTTGTAGAGAAAACGTTTTCACGGGCTTTCCCTGCATACAGAAATTTCTGAAGAACAGAGTGTGGTTTACTGCGAAAGGAACATCTGTATCCATATGGAGTATGGCAACCTGCAAGTCTATGCTGGCAGTGATTTAGCCAGCATGCTGGGGAAGATTACAGATGTGCCAAGTTGTTAACAGGAATATGTTGATCCAAATTGCCTGCTAAAGGGCAACAGCCACTATTTCAGTCCACAGCCAGCAAGTGAGTGAACAGAAGCTGTGGCCTTTTAGTTAATTATAGGCCAATTACTTTGTCTTTGCATACGGAAGGATGGATTTCAGCCACAATATACTCCTTGGATGTTAACAAAACGCCAGCCTCTTATTTTATTTGTATACAGCATTCAGTAAAATTCACTTCTTACACTAGAATCACTAAATATTCTTTTTAAAATCCATGGCCTCATAGGTTTTGTTGCTGTTATGATATGTACTAATTTAACTTCTATAAAGACTAGAATGAAGCCTGGGAAATTCACTGGGCTGATACAGCAAATCTACTCATAGCAGAGTGGATTTCAAACTATTTCCAATGTGGTACTATTGGATTTTTGCTGCTAAAAAGCAAATCCTGGTCCATTAAACACAATAGAACTTATTCAGAAATCCTTTACTCTCACGGGTATTATCCACATCCAAGAGATTATTTGCTGTAATAACATTGGCTGTGTATGCCTATCCTATCTTAAGATGTGACTACAGTATTTTTTTGCATTGTCCAATAATTATCTGCAACTTTGCCATCTTAAGAGTCTTCTTTTATGGTAGATATGATGAAGTGTACATTGATGTGATCAATAACCAAATAAAAATGGGATCAATAACCACTACAGCTTGCATCATTTACACATCTTTTAATTCCATTTAAATATAAAGTAACATTTCATACTGTGAGGATGGTCAAGCGCTGGAGCACGTTGCCCAGAAGGTTTTGGAGTCACCATCCTTAGAGATATTCAAAACCTGACTATACGTGGCCCTGAACAACCTTCTCTAGGTGACACCACTTTGGGCAGGGGCTTGGACTTGGTGAAATCCAGAGGTCCCTTCCTACCTCAGTCATTCAGTGATTCTGTGAATTTTTAGAACTACTCTAGGCCATTGTCTCTTTCATTTCCCTTCTTTCACCAATAATATTCTTCAATATAAAAGCTCTACAAAGTTTGATAAGCAGCAAGATAAAATCCATGCAGTAATTTCATGCACTATCTCCTCCTCACGGCTGTCTCAGCATGTTTAGTCACTTCAATTTAATTTTTGAATAGCTTAATCTATTACCTAATGCTAAAACATAGCACCTTTCTGTTCCTTGTTTTCTACTTGTCTGTCTAGATAGTCATCCCAAGGTGGATCTTCACATAAATGTTTGGGAGAATGGAACTATGTTTAAATGCTGTTTATAGATACTGAATTATTAGTCTTTCAGTATCCCAGTATGGTCAAATGTGAAGTCCTTTGGGAATTAAAAAATACTCAGATGTCCTTCACCTGTGATTTCTTTTTTAATAGAGTATCTCACTTGTCTTTTTTGTTACCAATAATCTGAAGGATGCATACGTATTTTAGCTAAAGTGAAAGTCAAGGTCTTATTTTCTAAGTTTTGTTGAAGGGAATGATAATTTTTTAGTAAATAGCAAGATTTCTGCTTTTAAACAGGTCATGTTGATGTTCTTCCCTGGCAGCTATTGCTACTAGACAGGCATGGATAAATGAATGTGTGAAAGTAGCATAACATCTTTATGTTCCTACTTAGAATATAATAGCTGGTTCTACATGTCTCCTGCTGATGACAGCATATCTTCTCTTCTGAACTTTTAACAAGTAGAACAGAGAAAAGAGGAAAAAGTGACAGATGACCAAAGGCAGAATATTCTTCATTAGAGCAGTGAGAAAGGCAGCAGTACATGTTTTCAAGCCACCAGACATTCAGGTACTCGGGGAGCACTGTAGTACTGTGGAGGTAGAATTTAGGCAAATTGTGCTTAATTTGAATTAAATTTTGCCTGCTGATTTTCTGTTTGAAGCGGTTTTTGAAAGTTTCAGTCAAGACAGCTCATGTGTTTGGAAGAAACATGGAAAAAAACATGTTCTTTTGTACTGTTGAAATAATTCTGGTGATGTTTCATTTTAAATAATTTAAAATATAGTAGCCCTGTAACCTCTGTATCAAACATATGCTATTTACGTCCTTGTGAAAACCTGTCCAGGTCTAAGAGATGAATAAGCCTTTGAAGATTGTCACCATCAGGCACATTCAGTAAAGATTTCTGTGGCCTGTTCTTCTATGCTGGTACATGCTGTTCTCTGAAGGACTTGCATGTCTCCATGCTGCCCATGAACTCTTTGCCAGAGTGACTGTATTTTTCTGTCTAGGTGGGTAAAGCAGGATTTTCCTGTAATTTCAGTGGTTTGTGGTGCCAGGAATTATAAAGTACTATCTAAGACTGGGCAACCCATCGTTCCTGAATTCTCAGCAATGGTCCCATTCCTGCCTCTGCTAAAGGAAGAGTTTACTTTAGTTAGAGGGCTGGATGGGGGATGAGAGAGCAGACTTGGATTGGGAACAAGAGAGTGTGACTGGAAGATTAGACAATGGGAAGAAAACAAACTGTGCCAGGAAATTATGAGGGGGAGGTTTGGAAATCAGCAGATGAGATTGGTAGAGTTTGGGCTGGTTATGAGTAGGAAGGAGGGAGCTGTGAGCCAGCCACTGGTGACAGACATGGAGATCAGACAAGCCTAGAGGAACGGAAGCAGAGGTGGACTAGAAAAACAGACAGAATTAATGAAGTTAGCTATACTTGAAATACACCTTTAAAGAAATAATGTGTTTCTTTCTTACTCCCTAGTTCTCTCTACATTGCATACATACATCCCCAAAGTAAATTATAGGTACCAAGGATGCCTTTTCCTTCCTTTGCATTACACATGTACATTTACAATGTCATTTTTTTCAGAATTGCAGCATGCTTTTGTTGCCATTATTTGCCTAATAGATAGCAATTTTAGGTTTGAAATATATTGGGTTTGGATATGGGGAGAAATTATTAAAAAAATAAGCAAAAAAGAAAACACTAAGTTCCTTGCACGGTTTACAGCTTTTTCAGGTCTCTATATATTCTTGCCTCTAGAGAAAACTGGTAATATTTCTGCAAGATGAGATTTATATGTTTGCTGTGATTTTTATGGACACTTACTTTCCTGATGCATCTTTGAAATGTCATTACTTTGCAGAGGCAACCACTGCCCTTTTAAATGGTTCTATTAAAATGTATTTTTGGTCCCCTGCAGCTTTCTCAAACAAATCCTAGCAGTAACAAATTAAGCCCAGTTAGTGAATGATTGACTTGGTAGACCTACCATTCAAAATAACAGATTTTTTTTTTTCTATTTTTCTTTCTGTTTTTAGCAACACAAGTAAATACCTGTCTTGTTTATTTCTTGGTTTTCTCTTTATTCCAGAGGAGTAAATTTTAAATAAAATGGAAATAGGTAATGCCATCAAAGAGGTAGCCTTAGTACTAGCTTTATGTAAAGGAAAGTTTTTGTTTTTAGTAAGTTACAGCAATGGTAATGAGAGTCAGAATCTGATTTAATTGAAAAAGGGAGCTTTAGCAACAGCTTTATTCATGGTTTTGCATCATTAACATGTAGGATTACTTGTAATTACTTCTATTACTTCCCTTTCTATTCCACAAACAGTAGTTATTCTAAGAATGTTTGTAGAGAAGCCATCCTTCTCTAAAGTCAGGGAATTTTAAGAGCTGACAAAGGTGACCAAGATATTCTAATCTCATAGATGATCTGTTATTTCCTTTTTATTTTGGGGGGATACTGATAGAAATATGGAAAACCAAAAGGAATTCAATTGGATTCCTACCATATGAAAATCAATCATTGAAGACAAAACCATTATTTTTTTAATAACTGTTGACATTAATAGAAGCATAGAATATTTTTTTCCAGAAAAGTGGTATTCAATTTCCTCTTCGTTATGGAAGAAAAAAAAAAAAGATTGGTTTTCAAATGGTTGATGATGCCCAGTTATGAACAGGAAGTGTAGAAAATGTTAACACCCTTAAAATCAGACTATTAAACAAAGTAGTCAGATTTATTCTGGTAGTTTTTCTTATAAACTTCAGTGTAGTAAGTTACTTAATTTTGTAGCTTTAAACAAATGAACAATTTAATTTCATCGCTTAAGCATCTAACTAGCACATTCTCTGGGCCAAGTATCAATACGTGTATATTTGTGCATATGTGTAAGTACCGATCTGAATACAAAGATCAGTGCTTTTCTTGACTGGTACAGTAACTGTGGAAAGTAAAATAAATTCAGCATGAAATTTCAACAGTCTCACTTAAAATATTGTTGGAAGAAATATTATGGCACCAAACAGCATATATTTTATTTACATTCAAGTAAAAAGCACACAAACCATCAAGCAAAAGTTATTTTTTTCTGCACAATGATTGGTAAGCACTTAGTATACTTGAGTACCTATTAATTTTGTGTAGATATTAAGGAGAGACATTCCAGCAAAATGCGTAAGAATTGTAAGTCTTCAGGTTTTCTCTTTTTTCCCCTTTTTTCTTTGAAACACTGAATTTAGATTTCAGGTTTCAGCAGACATAGTGGCTAATTACGGTCATAGTTTGAAGATGATTACAAAGCTAGTCATTCACCTGCTAAACCCATCATTTCTTTCATCTTTGTTACAACAGCCTTTTGATGTCTATTACAGACTGTTAAATGATTTTTTAAAATATTACAAATCACTTCATATCCCCTTGCACATAAGAAAGCTTTAGCAGTGTTGCGTGGCTGTAGAGAAGATTCAAATTTCTCTTTTTAGTTCATGCTTATATTTACTTAAAGCTAAGGTGTTAATGCCAATATTTTGAAAGGAAAAATATTGGTTTAGATGAAGCCTGCCTCTGCTTATGCATGTGCATGAGACAATCTGACTCCATCTGGTAAACGTCAAGGCTGTCATGGAGTGGTGACAATTCAAGCAGCCATGCCCCCTCTCCCTGCAATTCTAATAGCATGTCTGTGTGTCCTTGTATTTTTAAGCATCTCCCTCAAGGCTGACATGACAAGAATGTTGTTTCCACCTTATCCAACTCCATAAAAATATATTGTTGGTTTGTGTGTTTTTTTTTTTAAACAACATTTCTGTCATGGGAAGGATATAAACACTTTAAAATCAGCTGCATCTGTTAACTCTTACTGCACCGCCTAAATCCCAGTGGGAGGAGCTGATGAAAAACAGAGAGAAAATTGGCAATGAGTTTACAAGCCAAATGTGATGAAGGATATATATGTATATTATATCACAGAGATGACTTGGGCATGGCAGGCTGCCCATTATACTGTTGTTCCTCCTCCCTTCTCCCACCTCTGTTTTAATGATCAGTGGAGGCTTGAGAGTGAACTGTTGAATTCTGTCATCTGTGAATAGGCTGTCTGAAGACCAAAGTGCCTTCCCTCTGTACAGCTCGAAATCGAACAGTATCTATACAAAGATAGGAGAATACTGCTGGAGAATGCAGAAAGTCACTACTTGATTTGGTAGTCTGCATAGGAGTGATAAGAAAGAATGAGTTCTTCCTCACCTCTTTTTACTATCGACATTTATTCCTTTATTGAATATGAACCCACCTGTGTATTCTGAATGACCTTTCTGCAGGAAAGTGCACAGGCCTTTTGATGGTAACAGCCATTTTGACGACAGCCTGCTGCTACAGTTGCTGGAGCACATGTCTGTGTAGGCACTTTTCTCCTTTCTGTATGAGAACTCAGAAAAAAATTTCGATACAGTATCCCGTAAGAGGGTATGCAGTGACTGATGCCGCATGTCTTACGTCCGCTTTGGTCTCACAGGACTTCTCTGTTTGAATGTTACACTCATTACTAGAAGTAGCTGTCTTATCACATACGCTTTCGAGGGCAAGATTGAGAGATCTGTAACTCCAAGTCCCAGTCATTGTTTATATATAGGATGTTTACTTTTGCTCCATTAACTGAAACCTGGAATAGCTCTGTGTGGTGATAAACTGGCCCAGCCTCTAGTGCAGCGAGTTAAAGGTGAGTCCATAGCCCGGTGCAGAGCACGAGAGGGTGATGTGTAGCAGTAATGTGCAATATTCTCACCTTATCGAGACCGTTAGCATGGAAGAAATGGAATATTTTCACCAAAAGTGTATTTTTCAACCACTAGCAAAACCCATTTCTCTCTGTCTATCTTATTGACAGAATAGCCTTGTAACATTTAGCTGTATAATCTCTAAACTTGTTGAAATTGTAAAATATTATGTAAAATAAATCCTGAAATTTCACTTCAGAGAGAAATGCGATGGTGATATGTACACTGGAGCTGACCCCCACCAGGTCTTGCTGGTGCTGACAGAAAGGTTAAAAATATAAGGGTGCATGGCAACACAGATGACACTTTTTCCTAGACTTGCCCTTGTTAGGAGCAATCTTTTCCCCCAGTTTACACTTCCGCAATACGTGAGCAAGCAAGCAAGCAGAGAATCCTCAGAAGAGTATTTAAGCTCTGAACGAAATTCAGTACAGAAGAGGGCAAAATGGGAGATTCCTTCGCCTAATATCTTTTTCGCGCATTAAGTACTGATTTTCTTGTCCCAGAATCTAAAAGCAAATCCCCCAGAGTAGTCAGCAGCCCTGAGGAAGACAACTGAGGTTAAGGTTGTATTACTTTGCCTATCTAGGATTTTTAAACCATCTAACTATCAGATAGGTAGGCCTCTTCCTTCTGCTAGTGCTTTCTGCTTTGTAGCCATAATTCAGTGTTCCTGGGGCCCAGGACGTGAACAGGGTGACTGTAGTCTAGAAATGAATATAACATTATTTCTTCAAACTGAAGCAGATCCTAGAAGAGAAAGTGGGAGATTTCCCACAAGTATTTGGATACATACTATGTGATGTCTGTGTGAGTTACTTAAACAGTGTTACTGCCTTTTGTCTTAGATGTGCTCTGGATTTGCCCCTGGAACAGAGCTATCTGACAATGGAGAAAGAGAGCTTGTCGCTTGGATATTGGCTTGACTAATAACTCTGCATTTTTTGTAGGAATATGTTGGAGATTAGGCTATTTTCTGCATATCCCCAGGCAAAACACAAAGTTAGCTAGCTCAAAGGGCACTGGGCTTGGATGGTTAATTACCTTTCTGGAGCTCAGTTTTTTATATAGGGGGTATAAAACCTTCAGCCATTTTTACAATAAATATTAACTTTAGAGCTCTTCTGGAGAGTTAGTTACTGAGTGGTCTCCACTATGTGCTCCAGCTTTGAGATAGTCCTGCACTGACTTTTTTCTCAGTAGTAAATGGATACCTTTGGGCACAATATTTGCAAAATGGGTTATCATAATCACAGCCATTTGATGGGTCATTGAAGCTTAAACAGATGTCTGACCTCTGTTTTTCATAGCTATAAGCTGCCCATTTAAAGCCAAATGAAGTCAGTGCACATGATCAGGCTGATATTTGACTGTTGACAGTAAGAGCTATGGTGTGCTCCTACTGTCAGGTCTGCATCTGTCTTAGTTCAGGCTGGGCCTGAACAGGCTATCTTCAAGAAACTTCCCTTTAACTATCCTGACCCTCAAAGATACGATAATTCCATTCTCTTTGCGTTTACTAAAAAGAAATTTGACAAAATACTTTATATGCTAGTGCTTATAAGTACAGTGCCATCTTAATGCTTGGCACGATGCATAAATATAACCTAATAGGAGCAAATCTTATACTGAGAATGTATTAATACACATGTTAATTTTATATCTCAAAAATGATTTATGGCTTATAATAAAAATGGACATCATGGAATCTTCATGGAATCAACTTCAAAATATTTTTCGTAGTCTGTATTTTGTCAACTTAATTTGTTTACTAACATCTCCTGACCAGGGAGGTGGTTGTAGGTTGATTTAACTGGGAGGTTTTCGTACTCAGGTTTCTTCTCCAGTGTGTGAACTGGTGGTGGCTCTGCAACCCGACAGGGAATGCTTCTGCTGTACCAAATGATAGAAGAAGAGAGGTAACAAAGTGGGTGCATGCAGCAGAGTGGGGCCCTGACCCCCAGGGCCCCAGTGGGTGGCATGTCTCTAGAGGGACATTGCAGCACCCACCCAATTCCTCATGTGGCGCGTGTAGCCGTTCAGCAGACCAAAGGTGCCCCAGACCAGCAGGGCAGTCCACAAACCAGACTGGGGCCATGATACCAAGGTGGCACTTACTATTGGATTTAGGGAATGAAAAGCAAATGACGCTTTTTTGGTCTCTATTTCTCGCTCTCTCTCCCCAAGTTTTGGAAATGCAAGAGCTCATGTCAAGGCTTTTTAAAAAATCTTTTGGCCTTTTTTTCTTCCTAAGCTATTCCAAACTATTGAGGAGTTGTAACTTATTTTTGCTGTCCTGCTTTGTTGCTACAGCAGTGAGAGAGAACTTTGATGTAGGAATGCTCACTGCACTGTACAAAAATGTTATGAATCATTGCATTTATTTCTGCTTCCTCGAGTACAAAGATCTTACTCAGCCTATTTCATACCAAAATATACTATTACTCACGTGTTCAGCTGAGACCTACAGTGTCATCTAATATGAATCACAGTTCCTGTACTAAAAGATGACAGAACTTCTGTCAAGCAGGATTAAAGGGGTTTGTAAAGTATCTCTATTTCATTTGGTAACTGTGTATGTTATTTAAGTGCCTTTTTTTTTCACTCAGCAGTAAAATACATTTAGTAAGTGTTACTTCTCTGTGTGATGGTGAATGGGAAGACATGATTTGTCCATGTCTCAAAAACCATGGTGATGAAATGACTTTAGCTATATATGTGCTATTTACAGATAAATCCCACTTGCCTTTGTTTATACCTTTGCAGAATCACCCTGACTTCTCAGCATTTTGGTGAAATCTAGCATCAGCATGTCACTAGATGAGTGGGAGTTTATTAAAGAGAGTGCTAACTTAAACATACAGGAATATTTTTCACAGCACTTTGTACTTTAGCTCTAAATTTAGCCCAGTGCGAAGAATGTTCCAAATCAGTAGATTCTTGTAGGTAACCTTGAGTTTACTGGGCTAGGGGAGAGCATAGAAATTGTAAATAAGGATCAGACATCATATAATTCTCGCATTTTTTGAAACAGAAATGTCAATTAAGTCTTTAAAGTGTTTATTCTCCCATCAGAATACATCCAGCGTACACTTTAAAGTATTGTTCAACCTCTTGCAATGACAAAATTCCAAAGTACTGTGCTTAGGTTGTCTTCTTTTCCTGTGCAGGGAAGGAAGGCTTGGGAGTCAACTCCTGAAAGGAAAAGTGACATTACTGGACATGTAGGGGCCTGATGCATGAGGAATTAGTTGCAGAAGTCATATTTATCACCCTCTTCTATTTCAAATGGACATAATATCCTCCTGTCCCTAAAGGCATTACTGTGCTCATAGTAGAGCTGTGAAAAACTGTTGTGTTTTTGCCCATGAGCCATTGAAATTCATCGCCACCTTTCACATACGGTTCATCTGCTGCACCTACCTGTGAACGAGGGTAGCAGAGATGTAGGTGCTCATTTGTTTCTGCCAGTTCTCCCACAGGTATGATAACCTCTGGCAAAGGGATAAGGAAGACAACAGTAAGATAATGGGGATTATGTATTTGGGAATACATAACAATATATTACTACAAGATCTGCTAGGGCTTGCAGAGGTGTAAAGACTGTCAGAGATGTGAGGCAGGATGTGTTGGTGCTTGACTGTTTCATTTCTCCTGACCCAGTTTATGGTACTTTCTTCTTCTTAATATTGAATTTGATGTGATTACACTCCTTCCAGACAAATGAGTAATAGTGTTTAGAAGTGGCACCTTATGTGCAAAACAAACCAGGAAGAAAACCTTCCAAAAGAAAAGTAAGAAAAGTGAAAGCAGACATAAATTTTAAAAATTCCCTGGGAGAAGTCATTTCCTTAGAATTGTTGTTGTCTTCCTAAGAAGAAACACAGCATATACCATACTTAAAGCTTATTAGGAATTTTCCCTTTTTCTTTCTTTCTCTCACTTTCTCTCTCTTTTTTTCTTTCTATTTCTTTCTCTTCCTTTCTTCCTCTTTCTTCTTTCCTCTTCTTCTCACTTCTTCCTTCCTTTCTCCTTTCCTCTCTTCCCTCCCTTTCTCGGTCACTCATTCACTGACTTTTTATACATGTTCTAATGATTCAATGTAAAATGCATATTGCAGCTCAAGGCCAGCCATTTTCCTACTATTCAAAAGCAGTCAGCTATTCCATGACATCAACTATTTTAAATGATCCTTCTGCTTGATTATTTGGTTAGTTATTTGGGGGTAATATTGGAAATATTAGACTTCTTTCAGAATGTAAATCATATACTGCCAGACAGATGGAAATTTGCCTTGTCCAAAAATATAAAATATATGACTCATTTTTATCTTTGGTTTTCCGCTGTAAAGAATGAGTGTCAGCTTCCTGTGTAATTTTGATTTGTTTATCCAGCAGTTTTGTTTGTCCATGCAGTTTTCTCTTTGCCAGTTGTGGTCTATATTTGGTTTCCATAAAAGGTATGTTTTCTTTGAGACTATCTTTTTTTTTTTTTAACCACTGCCAAAACCACAAGTGATACACCATTACTTGGACTTTTGTTCTTAATTTAAACTTGGCATAGTGTCTCCCTCTGGTGTAAAATATGAAACAAAATCCATTCTGATATAAAAGCTACGAGGTAACTCCTTTGTTTGAGATCAAGTGTGATTTCTCTTGTATGGAGTGAGCTTTTCTACTTCCCTTGTATTAGGAAGGGGGGAGATAAAGAGATGAGGCTAGAAAATTTACCTGATGGTTGAACATTTACTGGAGTCAGTCCATCTTATGGAGTATACTGGGAAGTCTGTGATCAGGAATATAAAAGTTAAAAGTTGGGGAAGCAGCAATTTATTTTTAAGAGGGTATTCCATCAGAGAGCTATACTAACCCTTTCATACTGTTTTTCTTAATTTGAATGACTTTGGTGTCTTTGAGCAAACTGGAAATATGTGAAAGTGGAAAACAATCAGTTCCAGTTGCTAAAACATAATCACATATGGGTCTGCCCAGTAGCAATCGTAATAACAAGTTCTGATGTAGAATACTTGTTAGAATAAGATGACAGCAGTTGAGGATGTTTCTTTTCCTTTCTCCCCTTTTTCCTTCCTTCCCTTCTACCTTTTCTTTACTTCCTTCCTTCCTTCCAAGAACAAACTCGAGATGCCAAATCAGTGTGAAGTGTAACAGATTTGGAAGAGTGGATCACAGGGAACTAATAGACATGAAAGCACAAAATCTCCCTGTGTTTCACCTTGTAGTGTAAATCTATTTATTTATTTATTTACTCATCTATCTATCTATCTATCTATCTATCTATTTACCCTGGAGAGAAAGGAAATTACAATGCAATGTTTTATCTTATGCAGTCTTAGCCAATGACAAGCAAAGCAGCCTGTGAAGAAAATACCCAAAATCTTTGCGGATGAAGCTGTGAGCTTACTTACCTCCCCCAGGCCCTGGGGACCTCTTATCTGGTCATGGTTGTGCAGTCTATTTGCAGTGGATGTCACTGCAATCTCAGAAGGCATCTGCTAAAGTTCCTCTGACAAGAGGCTGAGAAAGTAGCATCCTTTGGCTTTTCACAGCCCTTCACCACTACTGAAGTGAGTTCACTGACCATTCATTTTGCTGTAGAGTATCACAAGTGAGTCCTTCATCACCTACCTTCTCTTTCTTCCCTTTATTTAATAATTTTTGTCCTGAGGGAAGTAGCAGCAAATTATAGGCAGCACAAGGCTGTTCTTTTACCTTGAATTGTCTTAGACACAGAGGTAAGTGGCTGTGTTTGAGCTCTTTAGTGGCATCTGTATCTCAGGGTGGATGAGAGGAGTAGGATGTGGACAACAGAGGAGGCTCTGCAATCTGCGCTGCTTTGTCACAGAGCCTCTTCCCCTTCCTTTCCCTGCCTGGTTCTGAACTGGAAAATGATCCTATTTCTGCCTTCAGATGAGGAAAAGCACACAGAGAGCATACCTTTCTATTTGTTAGAGCAGCTCAATTCCAATGGTAATGAATAGTGTCAGCTTGGGATTTAAGGCCCATGGTGCTATATTTTGTAAATAAAAAAAGCTATTTCAGTCAAACAATTTAAACAAATAACCTAAACTCCCCTAACAGGTAGATCAAGTACTCTGCTATTTGGCCTTGACATGTAAACGTGGGTCTCCAGGTGTCTTTGTATCCTTGCTGTTGTGAAGTTTGATAATGAAAGTCATTCCAACTTCATTCCGACTGACACTTTGAACTACTGTTTTTCTGAAATTTTCAAAGTAAAACACGCAAGAGATCCTGGTACTACTACCTGTACCAGATTTAATATCTGGACTTGAATATAACAGCAGGATTGGATCTGTTGCAAAAGCAAAACTTCATTTTGTAGTGTACCAATTTTTTCCTATTTTTATCAAAATTTTCAGTCAGCTATAATGTCCCCTACAAATAAAGGCAAGAGGTCTCCCATTTAAGTAAGATCACAGCTAAATAGTGCTTTTGACATGCAGGGTATGATTTTCCAGTGTTTGAATTGGGGTGATAAAGAATACAGGCATACAGCTCAAAATCCTAATTTCTGTGCAGTGCAACCGAGAGGACCATGCCTGAAAAGCCTGAGGACAGAGACCCGGAAGGCAGCACTCTGTTAATTATAACTCTGGCTGTGGAAGTCTCACATTTGGTATTAGTAATTTCTGTTACTTTGGGGTTTTCAACTGTAAGAGTAGTGGTCTATTGCCGGCATCACAAAATGCTGAAATAGCTAATTTTTATAATGATATCCAGCAGTAAAAGGGTACTAATACAAAATGTTATTCTTTTAATATTAATATAGTGTGACATATATGAAATAGTAATTTAGATTTTTTTCCAACAAAAAGGCCCACAAATGCTTTGCCACTTCAATTTCTTCAGGATTACCATATTCATTGCAAAAATCACACATAAACCATGGTTGTGTAACATAATTTATTAAAGCATTTCCTTCTTTAACATATCCGTTTCTGTAAGGTTTCCATATATGACCTAGATAGGAGATTTATGATAGCCACAATATACCACCAGGCATTTCCATCATCACTTGCAAGAATAAGAAAATTGAATTTTGCTTAACAAGGATCAATTAAAAAAATAAAGAGGATAAAACTTTAAGCACAAGTCAGATGATGCTAAATTCAAGTGAACTCTCCAATGTATTAGAAGTCTGCTTTGTTGCTTTCAGGTTCCTTGACTTTTTCTCTTAATCCCATCCAAGATGTTCTTCAGCTATATAAAATAAACTTTTGTTTTTATGCTGTTCTCAGGGCTTAGTTGAGAAACAGGAGTGCAGCTGTGATGGCCTTGGCCATAGACCCTTTTTTCACTGAGACACATTCTTTTCTTCTTGCCTGTATCACTGGGCTCTCATCCAAAACCAACTAGATTGTGTTTATACTGTGTCCTCCTTTGCTTTAGCCTTCGTTAGGATCCTGTCATGCTCAGCCCTCACACTATGTCACATTCATTATGGTGACTCCTTTATTCCCCTTTCCCCAGACTTCGTCGTGAGAACTGTGTCACATTACTTTGTGCTGAGCACATTTAACATTTTTTTGTTAGAAAAAAGGACAGACAAATGGTTCCAGGGACACCACGAGATCAAAATGTCTTCAACAGCCAAAGTTCTTAATACTCTTGGTAATTTTAGTCCCAGTTTGATTTTCTAAGACTCTGTCAGTCAGATCTAAAGAATCAAATGCTGGACTGTCATCCGGGACTTTTCTTTCCGATTGCTCCATGCCATTTTCCACTTTTTTGTGTTTGACATTGCAATCCCTTGGTTCAGTGTTCTTCAAATCAAGCCATTTGTTTCTCACTCTCAGCTAGAAGTATTTGATTGCTAATGTAAAGGCTTTTTACTGGCCCGACAAATTAGTAAATAAAAATCTACAGGCAATTCCATCTTTAGATGCCCTTGAAAACTTTCTTAGTTACTTTATCTTTGGATATCACTTTGGAATGAATATTGCAGCTCAGTTTTTTTAGTACTGTGAAAATTAAATGTTTTCTATATGCAAAATAGCAGAAAACAAAACTGCCAAAAGTTATTGGAAGAAATGCAAATAATTTGCACAGACCTACCATTTAATAAGGGAATGATTATGTGCAGGGGATTGAATTAAGAGTTTGATCCTTTCCTTCCCTTTCTGATCCCCTTCCTTCTCTTCCATTCCCTTCCATCAAATAAAAACTACTGAAATATGTAAAAATCTAAGTCTCCCTAGACTATTGGGTCACATTTTGCCATGAAACCGTGAAAGCCAATGATATGCTGAAGAGATATGAGGATCTCTCTGAGGCCCCATGTTACAATTTTGTATCCAGTGTTTATCAGAGTGATTTATTTGTCTGTTATGCAGTTCTCCATCTCTAGATGCTGCAAGTATCCTTTCCACAGCTGACATGTCTCTTGGCTCATAAAATTTTCTTTAAATGAAAAATATTGCAGATCTGGCCACAGTAAATAGCAGGAAAAGAATTTCGCAGTGGAGGTCATCCATAAACAAGTTATCCACCACGTCTTCCATCAAGTAACACAAACTGAGCAGTGCATTATCCTATCTACATATTCTGTGTGTTTTGTCAGCAGCATATAAACACAGCCAAGTGCAACTTAATGAACTATCTCTTTTTTATATTTAGTTAGGAAAGAAAAATATTTCTTCCAGTCTCTTGCCAATGATAAATCACAAAACATGGGATAATTTTTTTCCTTTTTTTTTTTTTTTTTTGTGTAGGGGAAAAAAAGCATTTAATGTTGTAATTTCAGTGACACATCATGGTAAGTGTATTTGCTAGAAGTTTTTATAATATATGTATCTCTACACATGGAGATATATTTTTTAAAAAGCTTAAGTCCCAACATTTGTATCAGGCTATAAGCTTGTAAGTATGAAGCAAACTGAGTTCACCTGAAGGTTTTTGCAACTAGAGGGAAGATTTTTAAAAGCACAAATAGCAGGTAGGTACATATAATTGTGTAAAATCCCCTTGTGGAAGTTGTCCACAGTGTACTTTGCCTAGATGATCGAGCCACTTCAAGCCAGTTGTGGGGTGTGTCTGTGCAAGCCCAACTGCATGATTTAGACAAACGTGATTAATCCAAACTCAATCTCTGTATAAACAGCCAGGAAATTTGAATGGAAGGTTCACATGAATTTTTAAAATGAGAATTAGACAAAGTAGTATATCGTTTAGTGAAAAGCCTGATCTGGTAGACAGTATTATCCCTTGTCCTTCACTATGACCCCTATGTCACTCTGTTAGTGTCACTGACAAACTGAATGAAATCTCATGTTCTCCTGGGCACAATTCTACCTCTCCCACTTGCATGACTTATGCTTCCCATTCCAGCTGTATGTGATGATACAACCATCTATTAAAGCAGGCTTTTAGCGCTTCTAAACTGACATCCTCGTGGGGGTTTGCAAGATGGAAATTAAAGAGAGAGACAATGAAGAGGGTAAAGCTTGAATGAGCTATTTTGGAAAACAGCCTCGAGTCCCTGAAAATTTATCCTGGGCACCAACTTACACAAGCTGCTATGGTATATTCTGTTGGGGAGCACCTGACTGTAAGGAGCTTACCTTATTAAATACAGACTTCTATTAAATACTGCACATCAATATTTTCTTGATAATTGCATGGAAGATGCAAAGCTGGACCATCCTTCCTGTCTTCCCACTGGAGTCTGCATTAGACCTACTGACAGCTATAGCATGTGTTCACAAGGTGAAGTGTCAGTCACGGAGCCAGGAAGGTTCAGATTCAGGGTAGGAAATAACAGGAATTTCCTATCTCCTAGACTTACACTTCAGTCATGGGATTACAGCTACCTGTAGAGGCCAGTTTGTAATAGGTGTTATTTGATTGAAACTTAAGTAATATTCAGGAGTTTACGTAACTCCCTTTTGCACATAAACACTACTCAGAGCCCTCTGCATCCATACATACACATATACACATGTTTTTGTTATTTTCATATGCATGGAGTAGCACAATTTTCCAGGAAATTCCCAGCTGAGAAATTACTTCAGGCTGCAGATCATTCTTCTGATCTTCTTCTTCTCATGAGTTTTAAACCTGCAGGAGATGCATTCTGATACAGCTGAGGGCACAGAAGTAATTATAGGTTTTCTTTGCTTTGGACACACTTATTTCTCTGGGGGTTGCTTTCCTGAGTGTGCAGTGTAAGAACCGCCTAAATAAACCAGGTGTCAGAAATTGATTCGCACAGTCATTTTTATAGTGAACTGAGCAGCTGAGCCTTCTAGACTCCTGAACTCTGCTAAAGCCATAAGGACTCTCCTGTGTAAAATTAGGGTATAAGGCATTTAGCATTTAAAAATCTTTTTTCTTCATGAAGCCCAAGCATTGCAGGGTAAGCTCATGTGTGTTAGGAAAATTGTTGGTTTGACTTGCTGTGACTATGTAGATGAACAAAACATTTATTTTTCATTTTACCTACTCAGTTTGTTGGCAGTCATTAATTAGATATTCAGGTGGAGTTTTTCCATTAATGAACAATTGCTGAAGTTCTACCTTAAATCTGTATGGGGTTTTGGCATCATAATTATGGAAAAAAAATTTAAAACATCTCTAGGCCATGCTAGAAAACACTCCAGCATTCTTATCCCATGAGATAGCTGCTGTCTTATCAAAACCCAGTATATCGCATTTTACACATAAATGGCTATATTTTATTAAACGAGGACTAAGATGATCCTCGTGCATTTTGAACAATGCCATACTTACATATGTACAAAGACTTATCCTGCTGCTTTTGAGAGCAGTGGGACCATCACTTGGACTTGGAAAAGTAATTTAGGGTCCTTTTGACTCTTTCATGGATATTATTTCCATTATTACCCATAAAAGAAAGAACCTTGATATAAAATACTCCTTCACTGAGGTGATGTCTCAGGTTGAAATAAATAGCTAGAAAATGCTAAAAAGCAGACAAAACAATTTTCACTTGTTTTATAGTTTGAATGGGAGTTTTAGAGAAAAGGACTTTCTTGCCAAAAGCAGACTGCTGGGAACAGAGCTAATAGGGTGAGTGGGTGGGCAGGACGGGAACTGTTTTTTGGGATACATTTCTCAATTTCCAGTCTGCTCCTCTGAAAGAAGGCTCTGATCCTTCAATTCCATCCTGTTTTTCCCACTACAGGGTAGCAATGATCACCCTGAAACATTTAACATCAAACTGCTGGGTGATACTTGCTGCATTTCAAGAGGATTAACATAGCTGCACCCAATTAAGGCACATTTAAAAGCATTTTCATTTCTTGGTTATTAAAATTGACATAGGAATCCTAAACTTGCCAGCAAGAGTTGCCAGAAACTTCCCAATGTTGTTACCATTGGTTCAGTTCCCTTGGTAGAAACAGCACTGGACCCCAGTGTAGGTCTGGTGTGGTACCACGTTGATGCAGCCTGCGCTGGCTGCATGCTTATAACATCTGTTGATGAAAAGGTATTGAAACTCCAAGGAGTGAAAGTATGTGTGCACCAAAGCACTTGAAAAGATTTTACTCTTGCTGTAGGAACAGTGGTGCTATTGGCAATTTTATTTTGCTGAAGTGTTTTGCTTCTTAAGCAGGATGCATGTTATATTAAGTAATAGACTTTAAAATTACCTTATGAAATAGTTTAATGTAAATATAGCCATGGGTAATAGATTCTTCTCTCCACGTTGAATAGTGCTGGCATTAAACTTTCTTAGAGGTACTGTAAGAACTACAGAAGGATGCTGAGTTTCTGAACTCTTACTTTCTACTAAAAGCTCCAATAAGTCCACAATGCTTCTCCTTATTAAAAAAAGTCATTGTGTAGTGCATCCATCAAACTTTAGCCCTAGAAGTAGGACATCAAATATTACTCTATTATTAGAAACTTTTCTATTATTTAAGAAGCAGGAGTAGCATATTCTTGTTGTAAATTATGCATGGGAATTTAAAAAGTCCTAGTTGTCTGGGGGTACAAATCCAATTAAAAGCCCAAGCTGTTGAGGTGGTTTGAGCATCTCATCTTAAATGAAATACAGAAAACAGTGACAATCTTGTGGTAAAGATCATGAAATAAGCCGCAGGGCTTTGAAATTTCTGGCTCTGCCATAAGGTGTCATGTTTGATTTCAGAGAAACAGTTTTCTCTGTGCCCAAGTTCCACACCTCTAAAGTGGGAATAGCCCTGCAGAGACAGGCAATGATGATAAATCTGTTGTTTTTTAAAAACAGTTCCTGTGCTGAATGAAATATAAAAAAAATATTAGAAGTCCTACCAAAAAAATGCAGCATAATGATATCTCATTATCTCTCTTCTTAAAATCAGTCTTGACATAATGCTGCTGTATGTTGGCTTTAATTTGTTGGGTTTTTTTTAAATCTCCTTGGCAGATACAGATCTTGGCTTGATTGCCAAGAACAATCAATTTATAGAGAAGTGAATGGCTTCCAGAACTGTGAATATTAAATGATGTCTTAAACATTTTCTGTAAAAACATATTGGTGCTTATGTTTGAATGCGTGAATTCTGACTGCTGTGATCATTCCTTCAAATAGTTATTTAGTAATGTAAAACTCCTCTTCCTTAGTTCTTTCACTCTCTAAAGACCAAATCCAGTTCTCATTAGTGGGAGTGTTACTGCAGCTATTTTCAACAACTTCAGTGGAGGTCAGTGAGGACCCTAAGTTAAAAAAAAATTGCTAAATTGGAAATACAAAATCCCAGATTGTACTTAACTGTTTGGTAAAAATCAATAAAATGTCTGAAACATTCAGCAATCCCTGCAGGCAAGATCCTCACAATTGTCAGGGCCTTCTGCTTCCCTCTTTCTGTGACAGTTACACACCTGAATGTTTTTGAGAATTAGGGTTTAATTGATATATCTAAAGCCCCAATTTTCAAATCAAGGCTAGATTTTCAAGGTGCCTTATCATGCAGATAGGAATTCATGGAGTTTTTCTTTGAAAGTCAGTACACAGGCACTTTTGACAATACCCTTAAGCACTTACCAGCATATTAGGCAAGAAATGACATTAAGAACTGGACACAAGTGACATCAAAACTAGGACTAAACCCAGATGTTCAAAATTACTGACTTGACTCGCTCTTGTTTATGTCAGTGGGAGTTAGGTGCTTAAGTAGCTTCATGGATTTCGTCTTTGGGATGTAAGAGTGCTTTACACTTCTGAGTCTGGATCAGTGTTCCTGTGCACAGTCATCTAATTATCCATCCCTAAAGATGGGTACATGCTTCATCCTGTGTGTATTCAATGCATACCTATGGGTTAAATTTTAAATTGCCTTTAAATTGCAAGCTTCTACTTTTTTGGGAATTAGATGCCAAAATACATTTGAAACCTTTATCTAATTGTTACTCTGTTTCAAGCTGCATTGCAGATGATGAGCTATGCAAGTAATGAGCTATGTAAATAACTAAGTGTTGTAGTTAAGGTATTGGGAGTGGACAAGCTGTGGCAACACCAAGTTCTACACAAGTTACTTTGCTTTGCCAAATATGTTAACCCATAGAAAAAGCCGTACTGCTCTGGATCACTTAAAGCTGCTGCAGTTTCTTGTGAAAGAAAGATTGCAGTACTTTCAAACGCTTTCTTTGTTTCTTGTATTTGCTTCTGCACCACAGTGATGAATGTGATATAAGTATCAAAGTATTAGACGTGTAGTAGAATGACTCCAGTTTTACATCACTGTAAATGGAAATATAATTCTTTGTCAGTCCTGGAGTAGCTAAAGGATAGGCTGAGTCAATATTCTGGCGAAAAGGAAAGGAAGTGGGCATACAGCATCTATAACTGCACCCCTGAGGGTACATTAGCAAGCTAAAATGGTCAGGATTCCTCCTGAAAAGCTAAAAATGTGAAGAGGAAACTATTACTATGCTATTAAGAGAAAATATTAGGTGTTCTGAACAAAGGTCCTTCTATTTCAGGAACCAAAAAGCCCCCCAACACCACAGGAAGGACCTAAAATAAAAAGTAATACTAAAAAATAAGGAATCGATATTGCTTCAGAACTTCTTACTAAGGAAAAAATTGATATAAAAAAATTTGACATAAACCATGAAATCCTGCTTTGCTTAAGACAATATAAATCTGTTGGAGGGTCCTGATTCTGCATATAGTTATGCATGAGCTTAACTTAATGCAAGTGATGAGTCCCTTTGGGTTTAATGGATTTACAAGTGGGTTTTAGGCTGCTAGAGCATACACACTTGAACTATGGGGTAGAAGAAATTCCTGTTCTTGGAAAAGAGCTAATGAAAGCAATATCAAGAAATGCTCTAGAGAATCACTGGGAATATGTATGTGAGTAAGTGTACAAAGACTTGTAGGATAAGGACATGGAAAAGTAAATGATGTGGCTCTCCAGTATCTCTATACAAACTCAGTTTTTATATGAAGTTTTTTGTTTTGCTTGGCCCTTCCCAAATCCTTGCTTTGTTTTTGATAGGTTTTTGAGTGTATTTATTTTGGTTTTAGGGGTAGTAATTGAAAGTGGGGAAAAATGTAATTGTCTTTTCTTTTTTTGCTTAACATTTTAAGTACACAAAATAAAACCCATAATTATTCAGTTGGCTAATTGCATATTTTTTCTGGCTCATTGTTATTGGTGGACAATAATTTGTTGTCATAGATGGTCTGTTGGGAAAGAGATTTAGTCTAGTCCAGTGATGATAGAACAGATGGGAAACTCTGAATTACTGAATTATTTTCAGTTTCTTGACTGGCTTAAAGCTTCCCTGCTTGTTTCCCCAGTCTGTGGAACGGCAAATAATAC
>JANZLQ010000065.1:5756469-5790890 GCA_026212715.1 Elanus axillaris
CTGAATTATTTTCAGTTTCTTGACTGGCTTAAAGCTTCCCTGCTTGTTTCCCCAGTCTGTGGAACGGCAAATAATACTCTGTGGGTATAAATTGGTGAGAAGTTGTCCTTCAGTAGAGCCAGGTTTTACTCTTGAGGTTTATCTCAGTCGATCTGTGGCAATAAACTTAGTATGCTTAAAAAGCCCTGTTTTTAAATAGAAAGTGTGATATAGTTTTCATATATTAATTTAAACTTAGTATGCTTTAATTCTTCTTTTTAAATAGAAAGTGTGATATAGTTTTCATATATTAATTAGAGTATCTGTTGTTCAGAGAAATTCACACTTTGAACATTTTATGTGACAGTATCTAATTGTCACAGATGAGGGATTTTCATTCTGTGGTTTCTTGAGGTGGCCTCCTATATACTACACAGTGGTTCGAGAAGTACTTCCAGGTGGTCCATACGAGGCCTTCCCTGCTAGCTAGCTAAGTAGGAATGCTTGAATCTCTTGTGGCTCCATTCATAATGGTTTAAATTCCAAAATTATTTGGGGGAAATTACCTTTTTAAGTATGAATATTTCTTTGCTCCCAGTTCAAATTCTTCAGTATTAGGACTATTGCAATAGAGTTAACTGTACTCATGCTTTTTTGGAAGGGTCAGGAGAGGACAAGCATAGAAGTGGTGGGTATGTAAACTATGATGTGAGTGCTAAAGTAAAATCCCATAACCAGGGAAGGAAAAGTAAACAAACATTATGGATACAAGAAATAAATATGGGTCATGAACAAGAAGTATCACCCCACATTAATACAAGCCTATTGCACCTAGCTCTAATACTCTTTTTGATGCAATCAAGCATGCAAGTTTCCAAAGAAAAATGTGTGTCGGGATTGGGCAGCTGCAGGATAGGTGGCTGTAGGATAACTCTTCCTTAAAAAATGGTCTGTAATATGACCACAGTTGAAAAGCAGCATTACAGGTTATATTTAGCTAGACATCGAGTACAATTTAAAGAAGTAAGAAAAAAAATCTGAGTTAAAAATATGGGGAAAGGACAGAGTCTTGGCTAGATCCCAGGTGGTTAGTGGTCTCAGGTGATCCTATAATGCAAGAGCATGAGAAGTATGGATCTACTCCATCCCTTGAAAACCAGCAAGGGATTCTTCCTCTTGTTTCACTAGTTTTTTGGGTCTAAGCACAGGAGGGCTAAGCAAAGGGTTTCTGGGTCTCTTATTTCCTGTTTTGAGGGCTTAAGTGGGACCTAAGTAGAGACTACATCTTCCACTGACCTTCTGTGCCAGAGTGAATTTCACCCTAAATGCCTGTTTTGGAATGAACAGCTTTTATTTCCTTAAGTAAAAACAAAATTGCTTCTGATTTGTTGAGACCCAGTAAAAGCATCCAAATCCATTCAGTTCTGTTTGTTTTGGGTTCTGAAGAAAGCCTTCCTCCCAGTTGGGTTCATACTGCAATTTATTTTATGAGGACTTTTTACATTAGGGAGAAGAGAGGGGATGTGGAAGGGGGAGATAACTATGTTAATTCGGAAGCAGCTCTTTTTAGAAAAGAGTTGAGAGTTCCTTTTCCATAATTAGCACGGTTTCTAAACTGCTGACAGGGCTGCACTGCTGCTTATTATGAATAAAAGCTGGACATGGGCAAAGTTGGGTTGAAACCTTTCCAGGAAGGTTTTGAAAGCAGAACTATATTTTATGTTCAAATGTTATATTTTTATCTTAATTTTCTCTCTCTTTTGACTACTATTATGAGATTAAAGTTATATGGATAAAGTCATTTGAGAAGCTGGGTAAAGTTAAATTGCCCGAGTCAGTTCAAACAACCAGAAACAAAGCTGCATTATTCCTAGGTTTTAAGGTTTACTGTTGATGGCTAAAATGGTCTTTTGTGACACTGAGATTAAGCAACGTTATATGATAGTGCTCAGTCTTTATTCTCCTCGTTTGACTAGAGTACTCCTCTTTCCTACCAGCTGTTACTATCATCAATTCATTGTTTGCAGGTTGGCTCTAAGAATCTCCGCTCATAAAAGAAGCCTCAAATCAATCCTTCTGGGCATTTCAGCTGGATCAAGATATCTAATTATATAATCAGTGTCATAACAGAGAAGGTTTCTCTGTAGTCCGGCTAAACATGATAATAAACAGAAAGGCTGTCAGTCAGGCTCGATATATGGTGGCATGGGCATGACGTGTGCATGATATTTATCTGAATGCTAGTGGTAGAAGTAGCAAAAAAAATCTGGCAGTCTTTAAAGTTTGGGTCTGCTCTTTACTCTGCCTCTTTGCATCACTTACCTGCAATTTGCGGACTGAAGTAATTTGTTTTTTGTTCTGTAAAGGCATGTTTCCATTTGATCAAGAATTGTTACTTTCAGTGTTCTCGTGTTCAGTCAATATTATGTATTTTTGTTCCTATTTAAGTCATAAAGATAGAAAATTTTATTGCTGTGTCATGAGCAAAATGCATAGGAGGCATGGAAGTCTTGACTGAATATCTGAGAAAATACTCCAGCACTTCCACACAGAAGTTTCCTCTCGTCTTTCCATCAGTTCAGCAGAAGTGTATCTAGTGGGTGAAGATATAATAAAAAGTTCACTTGCACGTGAAAGTACAAGTGACACTTTGTCATCCCAATGTCGCGTCTTTGTGTGTCATGTCTGCAGACACCTCCCAGGAGTGGAAAACCTGGGAGATGCAAGCAAGAGGAATCCTTTCATCAGTGCCAAGCCAAGGAGATTGTGGGTGTCCATGAGGAAGCCGAGACACTCTTAGTGACCAGAAAGAGAACACTGAGGAACATGTTTCTCAGCCAGAATAAAAAGAGCATTAGGACAATGCGGGGACCATAGCAGTACTTCAGTGGTCAAGTTTTTAGTCCTTTTGAACTTAATAAGGATTTTGTCACTGACTCGCCTAGTGCCAGGGTTTCAACCCAAAAGAAGGTAGGTAGGCCTGATGGCTCACGTAAAGGTTTCTTAGCAGCAGGAGCTAGTGGGAGAGCCATCTTCCTCATGAGTGGCCACAGATAGTCCAGTGGGAAGCTGCAGAAGGGGGAGCAGATGGGCAGTGATGTGTGTGAGCTTTGGGAATGTCCGAGAGAAAAAGGGCACCACGCACGGTTGCCCACCGGCCTGCTTTTCTGCCTGTGCTGCGCCATGCTGCCAGGCCAGGGGAACACGCCTGCCTGGGCCCCGGGCTCAGCTCACAGGGGTACACCACAGCTCTCTTTGCTGCCGAGAAGTCAAACCCGAGAAATGACGGCTTAGATTTGAAGGTTCATATGTAAAATACGAAGCTGAGGCAGAGAAAGATATAATTTCTTTGAAGTAATGGCAGGGATGTCAGAGCTTTAACAGGAATTGGGGCTTGTCTCAGAGCACAGCTCACACTGCTGACCTCATCTGCAGAGGAATCATAGACTTCTGGCGTTTCGGTTTGCTGTTTTGCTCTTATTGGCAAATACTAAAAGGGCTTCTAGGTCAATATTGGACATTGCTCATGAGGGTCGAAATCCTGAACTTCCTGAAGTCAAGTTTTATTGGTGTCACTGATTCCAGGATTTCTGTCCAAAAGATGTCTTGATTACTCATATAGAGATAACACAGAAATGCACTGAGGAAAAAAACCTAGCTGAGAAAGCAAAGTGCAGGAAACTAAGTATTTTATGGTTTCTTTTCTTGTTTATTTGTTTCTCTAACTATCTTTTCACTCCATCTGTGCTTTCTTATTTTGGGGTCTGTGTTTTCATTCTTTCCCCCTTCCTTTCCCTTGATAACCTTTTTTTCTAACTCTCATGTTTTGTATATATGGGAGCAATACTCTTTCATTGCCAGTTGTACATTTTAGTCCAGATGACATGTATTTTCTTCCTGTACATTTTCTGAGATGCTGACAACAGATGTCACAAGCAGTTATTTGCAGTGATTAGCTTAGGCAAGTCCTTACAGCTATGTCCCCTATGTGTTACGCACAGCAGAGCCTCAGTGTATGCTCTTAATTGTCCTTTAGTAGGTCATCTGTCTAAAACCTGGGAAAACTGTGTTCTTGGCTATCTTTGGAAAGAAAGAATTTATTTCATCTACGTAACACAGAGACAATTTAAAGGGAATGCTCTTTGAAATGATTTTATTTCACTGTAAATCTTGCCAAATGAAATATAGTTTTCTACAGTTGGGCAGTATATCAACAGCAACGTAGTTCAAACAATGAAGATAATTTCTTTAATGTTTTGAGGTTGCCTGTATAGAGCAGCATGCTGGGTGAAGGGCAAACATCTTAATGGGAACAATTTATTCATATGAATCCCAAATCATTGCCACAACTGTTGCTAAGCATTCCATACGGCCATCTTTCATCTTCTCCCAGATCATAAAATAGATACTTTTTTCTGTATTAGTTGTTCAGTATCTCAGAGATTTCAGTGGGGGGATATCATGAAATGGAAGCACTCTCAGGGATTAGTGTGGAACTTGTAATTCCTTATGTCTAGCAGCTGTCAGTCTGAGGGACCCCCCCCCCAATAGCATCATCTTTATTGTTCGATAGGAATGCTTTTCTCAGTGGCCTTTATACTCCTAATCAGGAAAATGTTACCAAAATCTTCCTCCTTTTTTGTTGTTTTTGTTTGGTCTGGGGTGGGGGGGGTTTGTTTGGTTAGTTGGGGTTTTTTTTGTGTTTGGGTTTTTGGGTTTTTTTGTTGTTTGTTTGTTTTGGTTTGGTTTTGTTTTTTGTTTTTATTTTTAATTATATAGCTTTCCAGGAATCACAGGACAGATTTCTGTTTCAAAGAAACTAGTTAGATGAAATGCAGTACAAAACCAATGCTATCATAGATTAGCCTGTGCATTTTTTGAGTAGAGTATCTTCTCCTATAGGCACTGAGAAGTCAGTAACAACCATCAGTGGGAGTAGGCTGGATAAATGGGGTTAAAGGGTGTCATCCAGCACGGCAGGTTATCAAGCTTTGCTAAGTCTGCTTCTAGCAGTGTAGGACATGTCAAGTCTAGCTGCAGATGTTGCGGGAGGTTGTTTTTGTTTCCTACAATAGCTAGTGTTACAGTCTTAAGGGTAAATTTTAGTTTTTCTTGGTATTTCTACACAGATTCTGTGATGCTTTGCTCTGTGTTGGTCCATTAATAATGAAAGTTTACTAGAGCTAATGAGTTAGGCATGGGTGGCCTATAATAAATATTCAGAAGTATATTTTAATGCTAATGTGAGGTAAAAAAAAATCATTTTGGGGCTTGTCTGTACATGTAGGTGTGAGGATTGCACATTTTTGATTTGGAAATGTCAAAGCGCATTCTGATTTTTGTAATGGAAACACTTTATGTCACTGTAAAAACAACAAAATGTTCCCTGTTGTTTTCTTGACCCAAAGACTTGCTTTCAGCTCTGTACTGTAAATGCTCTTGGTTGTAAGGGAGATTGTCAGAGAGCAAAACACTCTTGTCTTCAAGCCAGACTCCCAGAAGGAATACAGTTTCTATGGTGTGATCAGAAGCATAGGCAAAATTTAATTTTCTGCACCTAGGATAAGATACTGCATTTTCTTGCTAGAAGATACATGCAGCACTAGTACCGCTAATTGGCAGCATTGTCATGGCCAACATTTACCTGGGTTATTTTGCTGCTTATCTCTAGCTCCCAAACCATTTGATCTCGCCAGCTGCCTCTTCTGCCCATGCGTGAGTACAGCGTTGATGCATGTGGATCTCTGTGCCGTGTCACAGGAGATGCAGTGCTGTAGCAAGCCGTGCCTTGTGCAAAAGTAGCAATTCAACCTAATTCAGTCACTGCATAACAGGCTTGGAAAGTGCAGCTTAATGGGATTTTGGAGTGATTTGAAGCAAGATGTTGAGGTCTCATTTCAATGCACTTAGAACTGAACCAGAGAAAAACAACAATATTTTCTTTCCATTTCATTGCAGCATACTTTTATAAATCATCAAAGCTGCACTGTTCCATGGACAGTTGAAATTTTGGGGAACATATCTTCCAGAAGGCATTTGGACAGGGTGCTTCCAACTGGAAAAATTGTTGGCATGTCCCTAAATTCTGCATCTCAATAGGAAAGTAGTGGAAAAAGAAGTATTTTTGTAACACATGAGTAAAATCCTGCATGAATTCTAAAATAGAAACTTTCATTTTATTTTCATTCTACCATGATGCAAGCGATCTAATTTGTCTTCCTAGAAGAATAGAAGGCTAAAATGAAAAAAAAAAAAAAGAAAAAAAATTGGAAATTGTTCAGTATTCCATTAATAGTCTCTGAATAGGAGAAAATTAAAGAACAATACAGTAGTGATAAATTATCCCAAGAGTGGCTGAAATTTGTGCACATACTCATGGAAAATCAGAGACCTAACTATGGTAGTTCAGATTGAAGAGAATTAATTATTTACTAGTTTTTCCATCAGGGTCAGGGTACTGTAGGGAAGACAGAAATTCACATGTTTTGAGAGAGGAAAGACATAGTTTATAGAGTCTAAGAAATACTTGTGACAGCATGAATTTATGTGCTCTTATTTCTAAAATGGGACTTAAGTGACACGTAAGAAGTACACAAGTCTTGTGCCAACACTCTGCACAGGGGTGAATTTAATCCAGAATGAATAAGGGTCTTTTACTTATTTTGTTTATATTCTGCAGTCACTCTGCCCAATTCCTAACAGTGTGTTTTTGAGACGGTGTTTTCGAACAGCAGTGCACCACCTTTAAGTCAAATACTGAGGGCAGTTTTTATAGGCAAGTTAATATATTGCTTGAATTTAAATCAACATGTTGCTTTTATGGATTATTCAAATGCTAAGAAATCCACTGCTAATTTTTAAACGCTATAGTTTAGAACAATTGCTTAACATTTATTAACTAAACCACATGAAAAAAAGAGCTATTTGGTAATAATTAGAATAGAACTGGATTTTTCCCTATCAGCTATGTTAATTTATGGTGTAGCACATGATAGTTACTAGCATTAGTTTTATGAGAGCATTTCGTAAGTATGATACCCTGTTCAGTGCAACTTGTGGCTGCAAATTTTGCCACTGTTTCACCATTAACTGTATTTGTGAACTGTGATTTAAGCATACTGAACTGTCAATTCAATCATTTTAACCTTTTAAGTACCAGATTTCTAAATGTGAATGGGAGTAATCTGGTTCCTTTTTAATACAACTGCTATAAATGGTGTTAACGTGGCTAAACTTTCTTTTAATATTGATTTTTTTAATACTTCCTTACTAATTTAGAGCCTGTGAAAAACATCTGTGTTGTTTGAAGGTAATTTGCCTTTTCATCAACTTTTTTTCAGGTCTAGTGTAAGTAAAATAGTTTGCACTAAGGACCTAGGAGGCAAGTTTGGATTTTTGTGTTTGAAATAATTTATTCATTATTATTATCAAGAGAAATATAATGGCCTTCAGTAATACATTTAGATCATAATATATTTGTTTTCATGTATTTTTCTTTTTGGATGTTTCTTGTGTTCAGCTGAACAACTACTGGTTTTAATTACTTCTGTGTGTGTGTGTGTTTAGATATATGCATGAGTGCCTGCATTTGTAATTTGTCTTTCTTTTCAAATATAATTTATTGGTAGATATGCTTTTGTAAAGATATAGCTTAAATAAAATTTTCTGTTCTCCACAGATATCTGGGACTGGAATTCTTTCCAATATACCAGTAGGTGCAAAGACCACAGATTTTGTAATGTAGGTCTTGTTTGCATTTTTGCATCAGACATTTATTAATAATACAGTCAATATTAACTCAGATAAATTCTTTGGTAGATGCTTAAAGCCAGATTCAGACATTGTTTCAATATATGCAATTAATACAGATTAGGTGGGGGGGAATTTGTATCAATTTTAAAATAATCTTATTCTGTATATATGCAAGCAATCTTACTGCTGAACTCTGAGGATTAGGTCTGTAATTTTCAACGGAACTCTCATATGGGAGGCAGAGGTACACATCTACTCCATATTGAAAAGCATCTTGACTTTATGGAAGTTAGAAATCTTACTGTAAATGTTTATTTAAGCAATGGTAAACTTTGCCTCAAGTGTTTTTTCAAAGCAAGTTATTTTCATCCTACAAAGATACCATGCATTAAAAAAAACACATACAGCTGTTTGTCAGGGGATTGTATTCAGGAAGACATTTTGTGGCATTAAGTGACGCTTCACTTTGGGGGCTACTTTCAACTCACCTCAATGCAAAAAAGTAGTGTAAATCTTTTACTTTCTTTCTGTAGTTTACAGTCAATACGTAAAATGTTGGTATGTGGGCATGAAATACACACTTGTCCTCAGGCTTCTTCATGGAGGTTGAAATGGCCCTGAAAAAGCCATGAACTTTGGGCATTAGACTACCATGTGTAAGTAATAAAGAAAAAGGTACAGCTGCTGTCTTGTAATGGATGCTTTTTACAATTCTTTATGCTTTTGAAGGCAAGCATACAATGCCTCTTATGGTGACTTTGCAGCTAAGACAATCTCTGTGATGCGTGTGATGCAACCCCTTACGTTTCAAACTGGAGGTCTCTTAAACCATTGTATTTTGAAACAATAGCTCTTTCTGTGTTGTCAGTGTATTTTTTTGGGCTCATGTGAAGGCCAGTTTAATGACATAGCCAGATTAATGTTCCAGAAGGTGCTATTTTGCTCAACCATACTTATCTGCCTGCCAAAGTTTATGTTCAAGCTATAAACCTCTGGATGTAGGAATTTAAAACAAAAGCACTGATAAGTCCTTAACTCCAGTGTCTTCGGTGTCATGGGGCACCTGTGCCATAGTGGTGCTCAGCAGTGTGTATTTCAAATCAGGGTAGGTACTCATCAGTGACCCTTCGATAATCTGTTCCTTCTGTTCACGCACAGTACCATTTTTCTTTTGAGATCTTACATCAAAGTTAGTGTTGGGAATAAACTGCTCAGATAAGTGCAAGCTAAAGTAAAAGGGAGTAATACATGTGTTACACCTCAGAGTAGAATAAAATTTTGTTGCTGAAATGCTGTTTCACACTAGGTCAAAGGAAGCTGTATATTTACATAAACTCATGAGCAGCAATCTCAGAATGTCAATTCTCTCTCCTTCCTCCTCCCACCACTTTCATCTCCCTTGACTCTTTAAAACCGTGTAAATTATCTCTCATCAGACTGTGCAAATGCACAACTATTTTCTCCTTTCAAAAAACAAACAGTCAAACCTGCCAGATTTGATGGGATTAGCAGGAAACTGGAGCTGTCGCAGGGGACAACATTTACTCAGCTAGTGACCGCTCAGTGCTGTAATGGTGATGTTTCTCTACCCCCAGTAGAAAGAATTCCCATTTCATAGGAATCCACAAAAGATCTGTCAATACCCTAATACAGTTTTCCTGATAAACTCCATAGGATGCAGGGGAATGTTTTCTTCTCCATGTTATTATACTTCCTCTCTAAGGAAAACCTATGGAGACAGGTGTGAAGCCATAGCGGTACTCCTGGTGTACGTCTCCTCTTCCTTCAATTGCACAGGGCAACCTGGTGTGACTCGGAATCCTTTGAAGGTGGTGGGATAGTGCTCTGCTACTGGGAATCAACCTCGTACTTTAACAAGGGGAGCAAGGCAGACTTGTACCAGATGGGAATTGAGTCCTCCCTGTACAGCCTGCAAGAAGAATTGGCCACAGAATCGCACTGATTAGACATCATATTTTTCACACATTTTAATATGCGTGTGGCTTGGGTCCAAGTAAAGCATCTGAAACAGTGCTGTTAATATGCAATATTTCCTGGTGTTGCTGGATTAACAGGCCTTTGTGGCCTGGTGTCTCAATCTGCACCAAGAGTACTTTGCCCTTCGAACACTGTTGCATTTGGAGGGGGAGAAGGTATCACTGAGAGGCCTCCGTTCCTCCGGCAGCATGCTCCTACCCTCGACTCACTTGGGGCCAGACTGCAGTCAGCTCAAAGCATACAGAAACTAGGGCCAGGCAAGTCAAGGCAGACAGTCAAATGTCAGCCCGGCTTCCTTTTTAACATATTTTTATTTGTTACAACTGTCATTTTTTTCTTTTGCTTCCACTACAGCTGACATCTGCAGTCTTGGTGCTTTTTAGCTTTTTTTTTCCAAGGGAGCTCATCAAGATGTTTAATGCCCAACACTTGGTTCTTTTCAGCCTTCTGAATTCAACATTTCCCTTTGTCGGAGGAAAAATGGTGCTTTCAGCCACAGATATTTCAACTTCCATTGATGAAAGGAGAGCTTATGGTTTGTAGGGAGATGTGGTATCTTTTATTATAACAGCTGATACAGCTGAAGGTAAAGGCAAGCTTTCGGGCACACAGCCTAGTCAAAGACAAGCTTGTGAGAAAAACTTTTGCTCACGGCTTGATCCACATTAAATAAAACATGGATGAGTACAAGCTAGGAAAATCTCTGAGCAATAGCAGCTGCTCAGTGTTTTGCAGTAGTTCGATACAGAAATGTTATTTCAGCCCGAAGTCCCTACTTTTAACAGATGACATGAGAAGTGGTAATCTTGCTGTGTTCACTTGGAAAACAAGCCATCTCCCTTCCACTTTCTTCTACAAACTTGCCAATAAACCTCTGAGTAAAAACATTAAAAAGTTTTAATGATGTGTGTTGGCTTAGATTGTTGGAGAGAGTTATGTCTATAGAAATGTGCAAATGCCATATTTATGGTGACCATCTTCGACATTTAGGAAAACCAGCCTCCTCAGGCAAATATCTTCTATGCATGAACAGATTGGTCTCGCCATCAGTTAATAAAACTACCACTGAATCCTGGGATGGAAGTTAGCCCTGTGGCAGCTCGAGCCATGCTAGAAATACTCAAAAATCTCTTTAAAGTAGAAGTAGCCCTCCTCTGAATCAGTCCAGTTCTCCTCTGTGTTCAAAGCTGGAGCTGGATATTATTCCTTTCCTACCTACCACCAATCACACAGGACAATGAGTAACCAGCTCAGGGTACTCCCTACCTTGTTCAGAGGACTAAGAACAGAAAATAGATATTCTTGAGAGAAGGAACCTCTCTTTTTATTTCCATTCTGTGGAATGGGGTTTGGCAAAATATTTCAGTAGCTTGGGGCTACCTGTGTTATATCAACTGCCTTTTTATCTTACTGTTAGAAAACAGAGGCTGTATTTGAGTTCAGAAAGGTCTGTGCTGTCAGGGATATTTCTGCCTGAGAAATATACTGCACGCACACCTAGCCCTCAGTCTCTCTCTTCTACATTTAGATTTGCTGAGTGGCTTTATAGTTATTTCCTTTTTAAAACTGAGGTTACCTGACTCATTAGATGATGTGAATACTTTGTGAATATCTGGTCTGGATTTCTGAGTCAAAACATTCTCCAATAATTGTAGCTGAACTATGGTCTGTCTTTTAGGGAAAGATTTAGTGTTACCTAAAAATTTTCCAGTGATGGAGAACTCACCACAACCACTGATTGTTACACTGTTTTATTGGTTAATTATTCTGACAATTAAGAAATGTACATCTAATTTCTAGTTTTAATTTGTGGGGCTTCAGCTTTCAGCCCTCCTGCACCTTACTTCTATTTTGTGGTACAGCTGTCTACAGAAGAGCTTGTGTGGTATTTGCAGTGGCCCACTTATCTGAGTTTTGTTGTGAGAAGTCTGGCCTAGGGAAAAGGAATTTTCTCCTCTATGTGGATTAATCTGATTACAGCATTCATATAATAGGTGGAGAATCTCCCCTCCTTTTTTTTTTTTTCACGTTAAAAAAAATAAATCAAGCTACTCAAAGTATTTATTACTTTAGGAGTAATAAAAATCATGACATTAAGAAAAAAAGTAATTTTCTTAGGTTCATTATATGTCAGAAATGGCACTTATGGTGATCTAGAGTTTAATACTGGGAAAAATTGGCCTATTTTGAGATTTGGTTTGCTTTGATCTCTCATTTCCTAGGGATTTTCCACTGCTTCTGTGTCATAAAAGCTGCTTTGCCTGTTTGACCTTAGTAGAAGTCATATAGCAGGCTGTTTCCTTGTGTTGGCATAGCCTGAAGTTTCTCTTTTTTTCCTGCACTTTTTGTTAGGTAATCCTTGACTACTTTTATTCTTAAATAAAAATTTTCTAAGTATCCATCCTGAATATCTCCTTCCAAGGAGTAAGACCTGCCTTGTCTTCATTCTTCTTCACTAGAATGGCAGTCTCAGTTCTATGCACTCCCAGTGTACTAAGGTTTATGCCAGAGGACAGAAGACACTGAAAGGTATTAGGCAAAATTCTGGCCTTTTTAAACCTAGATGGAACATATGTAAGCACCAAATCCATGGCATTTGTTTTGGACTAGTTCCTCAAGTTTTAAACAATACATTTCACACTGTGCTTTTTCAGACTGTTCATTGCTTTGTTTCTCTAAATCTTGCCGGAGATAAAGTACATGCCCTTTTTATCTTTTATGATGGCATATGGTGATTCTGTTGTCTTGAAATAAATTTTGCATTATTTCTTCTTCTGTATATTTTAGAGTAGTAAGTTGTAGTGTTTGTCCCATGTCCTAATTAGAAGAAAAGAGATTCTTAGAGTTTCTGCTTCCCTTCTTGTGTAAATAGCACAAATATAGAAGAGAAAAATCTCAGTAATCCGGAAGCAGGTGACCCCACATTACTCTTGGTGTTAATAATTGTTCTGAATGTATGCCAAATAGTCTTTAGCAATGTTGACACATATTTAAAAAAAAAAAAAAGAGAGAGAGATTTGGACATGTGTATGCTTTTGGAAAAATACAAACATCCTGGATGAGATAACCAAGGAGTTCATTTTGTATTCTTCTGGAAACTCTTGAAATGAAATGCAGCAGTTTTGACCCTACTGCTGCCATGTTTATAGAGACAAAACATTCCTCTGGGTAAAATATGCTAGTGGAGTCCAAAAGTGTGTCTCCTTTGTAGGGCTTCTGTGTGCACACTTTAACAAAGCTTTCAGAAACCAAATTATTCCTTTGCCCAGGTAGCATTTTCAAAACAGTACTAGGTAGATACAATAGCTGTGTAGGAATTTACAGTTTCAAGAAGGGGTAAAATTTCTTTTTCCATCCTTTCTCATGCCTGAGTTTTTGCTCTCCTGAGCCTGAGTGCATTACATTCTTTTGCTTATGAAATAAACTAAATCCAAATCAAAGTTTCCTTGCCCTAAGTTCTTTCCTCTTTTTTTTTTTCTTTTTTCTTTTTGGACTCTATTGCCCAAATTGGGTTGAAATGTTCAGTCCCATTTTATAGCAAAACCACAGTTTTGTAGCTTTTTCCATGGTGAATTACAGATCAGTTTTGCTTTCAAGGATGACAGACATGGACTTGGTGAGATTGTTGTCCTAGCTTGGGTTCCTTATGTTCCACTCTAGCAAAAATTAACTTGCCAAATATTATTATTGGCTTGTCACCTTTACTGTTATAAAAATATTAAATCAAGAATCTATTAAAACCAGATTTTCAAATGCCTCAAAATCTTAAATACGTATTTCAGTAATGTATATGGGGTAATTTCAGTGATTGTCTGATTTTTCATTAATTTTTTTTAATTCTCAAACTCAGCTTGCCTAATTTAAGAGTTCCTTAGGCATTACAAATGCTCTCTTTCACTGTTTCATGAGGGAATGGATAATTAGTCTGAAATCTGTGAAAAGTTTCAGCTAAGTTTTCTCTCTGAAATGTCAGGGGAGGACATGGTAGGAAGAACTGCCCTTGGAGCAAGATGATCAGCAGTATCACACGGAAGGCAATGTGTCTGGCAGAAAGTCTCCAGGAGACACTAGCTCAGAATTTCAGAATGGGAAAAAAATTGTGGGGAACAGCAAAATCCAACCCGTTTGAGCTGAAATGGAAGTTACTGAAATAAAAGTAGAATGAAGTGCAAAATTAAAAGACATCTTTGTATTTTGTGTGGCATATGGGCCTGGATACTTCTGAAAGCTGTGGTGGACTTATCCCTATTTATAATAACTTGCTAAAACATTAGAGACATATACAGTTTATTAAAACTTAGCCTTTGTATAATATAGATGAATTTTGACTTGCAATACTCTCCTGAAAAGCATTTTGTGACTAGGGATATGATTAAATGGGATATCCTGTTATAATAACAGAGATGTTAGTAGCGTTTTTAATTCCTTCCTGCCACAGCCCTCTCTCTAGGCCTCCAGTGGCTTTTCTACATGTATTTGCTATAAAGGGATTGACCATCTTTGACCTGCAGTTATCTTTTGTTGCCTCATACAAGTCTTTAGATTTAATTTTTTTCTTTTAAAATGACTTTATACCATTTTTGATTGAAACTCAATAAGATATCATGATAATCATTTCATGACACCAGATGCCTGCACTTCTGTTTGTAATGTATTTGGTGTCCAGGATATTGTATATGGAAAAATAATAAAATGTAGCATTTAAAAAACCATTCATTCTTGGACTTGACTACAGTCTATACCTCTGGCCCTTCTTTACAGCTATATTTTCTAATCTTGCTTCTTTCAGAATACTTCCTTTGCACTTACAAATGAGTTAAACACTTTCTTGCACTGTGGTTATCCAGCTTTTCCTGCTGTTTCCACATGCAAATAAAGTCACGCATATGCATCTGAGTTTTTGGACATGTACTAGAGCAAAACCAAGAAGCTGTACCAAGCTGTATTGAAAATTAGTGGTATGTGTCAGGTGCAAAATGTGTTTCTTATTCTTGAAATACTGGTGCTCATCCATAGTTATCTCATTTCCTCTTTAAAATGAAGAACATTTTTTCGAGTGGTTAATTCTTCTGAGTTTTGAAGTAATGCAAAGACACAGCGTTATGAACCATTTTGGTTTATGACTGTCGAAACTGGGGCTGACTTTGTTTATATATTTAAAATATCAGTCTTCATGGATTTTACACCTAGCTATGAACTGACACACAGTAGATTAAAACTATTATGCTTATATTCATATTTACTCTTTCTTTGAGTGAACTTTCCACTACTGAGCCTAAAAATACACTTTTCTATCAAGTGCCTTTTCTAACTCATGCTGATTTTTACATCAGTTCAATTCTAATCACTGTTCAAATGTATGCATTTCTCTGGAGTGCCTGGGTATAATTGCATGGGCAAAATAAAGATTAAATAGCCCAAGGATTAAATAAGAGGAAAACCAAAACTGAGTAAATGTTAGAGGAAATTTTTTAAAGGTGGAAACAAAACCAACCTACTTATACATGCATACATATTTCCAATTTCTTGCTGAAATATAGATTAAAGAAACACAACTAGCTTCTTGCCTGAAAGCCAAATTCACTTAATTTGATATTGATGTGAGCCCAGGTAAAACAAAAAAAACCCAGTAGACCTGACTGCAGAGGGAGCTGGTGTGGGCTGACTTTGGTGCACATTAGAATGGGCTGAGGAAACCCGTATTCTTGAATGATCAGCAGACTGTACTTTGGGTCTGCCAGCTATATTGCATCTCTACTTGATGTGAAGATAGACTCAACGGGGCATTGCTCCTTGGTTATTTGTAACTAGAATGACACTCTCTGTGGTCCCTGAGCAGTACAGGGAGGGTAAAGATAAGTCTGGTGCCACAGTCTACTTTTCAGGTATTATCCTAGCCTGTCTGTGAATATGCGATGAGCTGTTTCCCAGTCTCTTGCTTCCATGGGTGTCTGGAGATGGGAATCGATTGAAGTGCATCTGAGGTAAGGAAGGTGAAGAGAGAAGCAGAAAGTTGACGAGAGCCTGGGACAGCGTGGAGTTGTGTGGCACTAGTGGGTATGGGAGCTCAGAGTTGCTCTCAAGGGCCTCTTGTTTAGTTGTAGCCTCTGTCCACAGATCCACGTTTGGAAATGTCTGCTCCTTCAGAGTAGGGAATGGGAAAGGGTCTTTACCTCCTCTTATTTAAAAAAAAAAAGTTGTTATAACTAACAGTTCCACCTGTGCATAGGTCTGCCAAGAGCTGCAGAGTACAATGAGAGCCAGCTCTGCCTTGTGTGAAGTCAATGATGGATCTATTTGAGCTACAAAGGCACAGAAATGTTTGACAGTATTAAGCTGCCAGGGCTACAGATAAAGTAATTCTCTTTCTTTGATTAATTTTTAAATTATTAACCAAATCTTTGAGCTCTGAAGTATTTTAAAATAATCAGCAATACACATGTACTGTTATTTAGTAAGCATGGAAGTTCACTGTTATAGAAGAAACCCTACATCACTATATAAAACTGATTAACTGAATCTCAAAATAGTAGCCTCATCAAATTATTCTTTTTTCTTTGACATCCTGTAGAAAAAAATTAAAGCAAATTTTAAGAGCCCTCAAAAAGATTTAGTTGCACAGTTCCAGCTACTTAACTGAGTTTGCTAAAATTTGTCACTTAAATTATAAAAGAGTTAAATATATAAATAAAGGTTTAAGAATCAGGGACCGTGTTTTTAAAATCTATGCGTATTTAGAAGTGTTTGTATTTGGACCATCTTTTGCTTTATTACATTTAAAACATTTTTGTTTGCTTTCCCTGTATATTGGTAAATTATGTGTTGAAGAAAAGACTATAGTAACATTGTATGAAAAGGAAAGATATTAATCGTAATGGACTTTTTTTCCCATTCTGGCCTGAAATCCTGTGGAAAAAATGGAGTGTGAGATGTGATAAAATCAGTAGCCAAGGATTTAGACTTTTCAAATATATGATCAGCGACAGAATGAAATTTGACTAAACTTACTGAGGTGTTGCCTACAAGAAAGATTTTAGGGCAACTTCCCAAGTTACAAGAGCAACAACCCTAACGCTTCCTGTTGCCAAAGGCCACCCCGTACACTGACTCCCTTGTCATCCAAACCCCTCCTGAGCCACATACATGCTGGTACTGAAACACCGGGTGCGGGGGAAGGCTTTCTAAATGCTTTGAAGGTAAAGTACTGGAACAGGTTCCTTAGCAAAGCTGTGTAGTCCCCTTCGTGGGAGATAGTGAAGAAATACTCAGGCAGTGATCTGATGTGTGTGGCCCATGTACTTAATCCTGCTCCATGCTCAGGGGTCAATCAAATACCCTCTGGAGAACCCTTCTTAGGCACGTTTCTAGGATTTTTGTGATGGTAAACAGCCTAGTATCTAATCGGCATTGATATTCCTTGTATTATTAGTGTCAGTGGAGCTGAAGCAGTACGTGGGTTAAGTGGGAAGTTTCCCTGAAGCCCTTAGCATGGACCCAGTTTGACTTGTAAATCAATAAACATTTCAGTTAAGGCTATACACAGTTCTGTAGTCCTTAAATACGTGGAGTGACAGGAAGTGGAACCATCCTTCTAGCTAGAGAAAGTAATTTAAATCCTTTCGCTATATGCGAAAATGCATATATCCTATCAGCAGGTTTTGCCACCAGTCATGTCAAGCCAGCTGAGGTCATATGAATTGCAGTCATAGCATAACAAATATTCCAGATAGCTCCGCGCTACTTCTGGGCTGATACTCTTGGAGCTCTTGTATCCCGAGGGCAAAAAATAAATCAAAAAGATGAAATAAAGAGTGAGTTTGTGCCTTTGAGCCAAAATATACTGTAAGGACGATCCATAAGCAACAACACTGAAGGATAAATGTGTGGTAAGAGATTTTGTAATATCATCCTTATATGCCTGCATAGGCATCCGTTTTTAAGGAGTGGGATGTGGGCAGAAAGAATTAAATGGCTAAAGCACAACCACAAGTGGAAAAACAGTCATTCAACTGACTATTAATTTTTTCCTGCTAAATACATACAAGCTATTCCCAAGATAAAAAAAAAAAGTATCTGTTTTTTATATATAAATACCTTTTGAAGTGCTTTAATGAAGTTTTCCTATAACCTGGTGTCCTTCAGCCACATAAATTATAAAAGATGTTGATGTCATTCTGCTGTAATACTCTGGAGCTGAAGTACCCTAAAAAGATCTTAAAAGGTTTGACAGATTGTTTAAATACAAATAACTCTTGTTTTAAAGTTTGCCCAAGTACAGATACCCCTTTTGCTGCCTTCTTACTTCTTGAAATTCTGAAAAAGAGTTTTGGATGTTCATAGATTGTTACTATGTGGCTAGCAGTAGGTTGTCAAAGGCATTAAGTGTTGGATTGGAAGCACTTGGGGAACAGTTTTCTGTATGAGTCAAGACAAGAACTGGAAACAATTGCCTGATCTTCAATTCATGTATGGGTGTTTTGTGTTGCACATAAAATCTAGTCACCAATGAGAGGTGGGAGTTTGTTGCAAGGCTATGACTTTAAGCTGCGTTGGGGCCAATTATTTATTTGCCAAAAAACTATGTTCAAATTTGTGGGTATGTACAAAAGTTGTTGAGCCTTGGTGCTGATTTTACACTCTATGAGACTAATTTTTCCTCCACAGGAATTTTGCAATAGCTCAATTCTGTTATCTCACTACTATTATTTCTAATGGTATTCACCACTTTGAATGGTCCCAAAGGTATGGTGAAGAATAAAATAATAGTATTGTCTTTTTATTGCTGTTTGGGCCTAGTATTGTGCTTAAGTGAAATAGGTCTTATGCTACCTGGTGCAGAACTGTAGTTCTCAGATTATGACAGAGGTTACAGCAAAGCCAGCTTTGTGTTTGGTGCTGGCCTTTAATATCTGTATCACATCTGATGCTTAGTTTCATAATGAGGGTGCATGGAAGCTTGTGGCACTATTGTAGGCTAAGAATTGTTCAGAAAGTTTGGAAGCCATCAATTTAGAGATATATAATATGAGCTATTGACCTAAAGAACTTGTAGTCCAAGTATTATGCAAGGGATCCCGTCTGTGGCAAGCAGACCAATTGCTACAAATTCAGCTGGCTTTAGATGGAACACAGCCACTGTCCATACATCTGGGACCCGTGCACAGTCTCAGAACACATCTTTAAAGACTAGTGATGTAGGATGCTCCTGCCCATGGCACCAGAATTTAGGTGTGTTGGATAATAGGAATGTAACACGAAGCTCATGTTATTAAGCTTGAGATTGACTTCCGATTGACTTAGAATATACTGCCAGTCGTTTTTTTGGCCAATGCTAGCAAATGAAAACAAAGAAAAAAGTGGACAAAAAACCTTTTTAGAGGTTTTACTTTAGAAATGCACAGTCCCAACAGTACAAAACATTTGGTTTTGACATGGATAATTAAAACAAACAAATAAAAATATTGTTAAGTTCACCAAACTGCCAGTGGCATGCAAACTTTTTTTAGACAGAATACAGGGCTTGGGATGTTTGTCCTGGTTCTGGCTGGTTCAAGTTTAATTCTGTCTTCTGTAAGATACGATCTGAAGCCACACCTTCCATTCTTCGCAAAATGTTATGGGCTATACTGGAGTCAGATTAGGCAATTTATTCTACCCTTTAAAAAAAAAAAAGTCCTTGGAAAAAAATAGCTTGGTTTTGTTTAAAAATGGATCCAATGAATTCATAAACATGATTGATTTGCCAAGGAGCAGAGGGCTGTGACATGTAAGTGGGAATGGTATTGGGGGCAGGAGGACAAAGGTATGAGTGGCGTATTTCAGTGTTTCTGCTACATTCTTTGTAACTTGAAACTGTAACCTAGATTGTCTGAAATCTGGTCATATCTAAGGGAGACTCACTTAGTCTTAGTGGAAGGAAATAGGTGTCTCAGGAGGTTGATTAGTCTCATCTTCGAACCAAACTCCAGTTTCTGTCTGTTGAGCATAATTACAGCTGGGGCTGGCTTGCTCAGACTTGGATCTGTAAAGGTGCAGAGATGAATCCCTGCTTGTGTGTGTCCTAGAATAAGCAAAATCCCTTCTACTCCTTTAATCCTCTTTCTCCCTGGAGTTACTCCTTTCTTTCGGTACAGACCAGGTCTTAACTGGGACTTCTGTTGGTCTTCTCAAATGCTCCCTTGCTATGTTCAGTTATCTGCCCAGTCCTACTGTCTCCCTGCCTAAAATTAAATAACTATTCCATGGGCTAATGTTGGTCAAACAGTTGAAGAAGTAAGCTGGCTTCAAATTGCAGCCTCAATGGTTTTTCAATGTTATTCTTCCACTAAGATGTCCAGCATCTTTTGCAGGAAGGGCAGCTGTCTGGGAAGTAATTTGATAGGTTTGCTTTGGGCAAGTTTAGACATGTGTTCTAACATAATACAAAATGTAGTTCATAATTTGATCTAGACATGTTCCTCTCTGTAAAGGATACAACTGACAGATGGGGGAGCACAAGTTTCAAGAGAGACAATTGCGATTCCTTTGTGAGACATGTGTGTTGCACAACAGCTGCTTGCCAACATCAGCTATTCTTCTTTTGCCCTACAGCTGTGCAAATCTATTTTAAAATTTTTAAATTGTTTTAGAGAGAGAAAAATAATTTGTTTGATCTAGTATGTTTTAAATGCTTTTTTTTTTTTTACATCCTGAAATAAAACATCTGGAATGTTTTGAAATGAAACACTTTGAAAATTAAGAGTTAAATATTTGGAAGAAATGTAGTGAAGACATAAGTTTTTCAGTACTTTTTTGGCTGTTATTATACAATGAAATTGATCACCGCCTGATTTAAAACATAATTTAAAGAGGTTAGTTTGAAAGAAGAATTTTGAAAGAGAACAAAGTAGTTTACAGACAAGAAGCAGGACTAAAAAATACTTTGAAAAGTAAAGAAGGAAAATTTTCTCTTAACAGTTTTCAGGCTGAGATGTAGATTTTCTAAATATATTTTATCTAGTTTTAATAGAAACGTTTTCTTTGTTACCATCTTCTGCTCATATTTTTACAAATTCTCTTTTTCAAGTCCCACTCCAATTTTAAAACTGTGGTGGCTGTGCAGCTTTAAAGTTGGAGGAATATCTAAATTAATTTCCCAATGAAATCGCCATTGCCTGAAATAAAACAGCTCATGCTTTTACAGTTATTTATTAAGTGCTCAGTATGTATTGTATTGCCCAGTGGATAACAACCAAACATGTATTCTTCTGTTATAAGTGGAAAGTTTATTCCTTCTATAACAATTTTTCTGGCTTTCTTGGAGAACCAACTAACATATATACATTATAGTAGTAGTTTTTAATTGTTTCAGAACCTTCCTGGAAATGTGGGATGGTTTAATATTTCATGCGGTTTCCTTTCCTGCTTTTGTGCTTCAAAGGATGGTGAACAAATTAGCAAAAACCTCAGAGACAGCTACTGTCCTATATCTGCACAGCTCCCACCAGCTTCAACTTGCAAGCTCTGCTTAATAGCTTGAAAAGGATATTTCTTTATAGCCTATATCTGATGATAGAACTCCTGATGGCAACGAGAATTGACTATGTGGTAGAGCTGCAGGACCAAACCCTTAGGAAATACATTATGCTAGTGTACAGCTGAAGGCTACTTGTATGCCTTAGTTTGTTTCACTATAATTGAACTCATGTATTTTAATCCATACCTCATCATCTTTGACGTAATGTGAGAAAGAAAATTAAAAATAGCTCATTAAGTGCAGTAATTTATGCATACATCTAACAAACTCTATAAACACACTGATCGTTTTAAAATAGATTGCACTACAAGCAGAACAAATATCTGGTGACTTTCAGTTCTCCTCTTTAAAAGTTGCTTGTTAATAAAACTTTGGATTTAGTATAGAATCTTTAAAGAAAAATGATGTCAAGTAAGGAATTTTTTTAAAAGGGAAAGAAAACCAAGTATTAATTTCAAATCTGGGCACATAATAGTTATAGGGTACATTTTCAAATCTATGTAATTAAGGGCTTTTGAAGGATTAGAAGGCAGCTTAAGTCATAGGATTTTTAACTGAAATGCAGTCATGGTCTATGTGTAATAATCTGGATTTTTTCCTACATTGATCAGCTGAAGGACAGTAGAATGGGTAATGATGAAACTGTCATAGAATCCAAGTCATGACTCATAAATGCCCCTTACTGTAAGCATAAGAATACAGTAGTACTGTTTACTTGTTCAGTACATAGGTATATGAATAAAATGGTCATAAACCCAATGAATGGCCAGGATCTTGTTACATTTTTTACATAGATAGATGGATAGACAGGTGATCTACCATCTTGCTTTTCCTACAGATAGATCCTTTGAGTATCTGCTCTGGTCCATCTGCATTCTACTGGCTGAAAGTCCATAATCACAATCATTTTCTCTGTATCATAGTTGTGATGGCTTACTGGTCTTCTCCTGTGTCATAGTTCAGATCTCTTCTAACAGACTGGCATATTAGGCAATGGTGAGGAATCACCTGCAAAATCCAGATGATGTTTCTCACCCCTGCTGTTCCCTAGGGAAGGACAGGCTCTTTTTTATTCTCTGTACAGCTCTTTATGTCCTGGTCTGTGGCCATGACTCATTAGCTACTACAGAAACACATAGAAAAAGGTTATTCAGGTTTGCTACTGCTTTCCATTGTCGTTATAGCACAGTCCTATATCTAGAAAATAGATTGCTATAAGAAAGTTTCTAATGAACTTCAGAAAGACTTTAAGACTCCTGCCTTTAGAGTCAAAACCCTTGGGCATGGCAGTTGGAAGTTCGAAGACGTTTGGGAACAGACGTTTTGCTCATATTGCGAGTGTCATGGCAAAAAAAAAAAAAATGACTTCTCTCAGTGACATTCAGGAAAGGAGATAACCAACATGTTTATATTAATTCAAGTAATTTAAAAAGCATCTGAGGCTTTCAGGTTTTAAATCCTTTCCTGATTTCTCAAACTGGCACTTACAATATAACGTTCACAGATTTTGTTCTGGGCAACAAGTCTCAGACTTTACATAACCCACTGCCATTCAAATGATATTTTTCCATTCACAGATAAGTTTTGACTTCAACTTGGCTGCTAGTAGAATAAGAGAATTTGAATAAATAAATTTTTAAAACCAACCTTGATGATTTTTTTAATCAGTTCAGAAGAGCTTCTGCTTAAGGCAAATGCATTTCAAAGAGTTCATAGAAGTGATGCCGAATAGCTTGGCCTGCCAATTTAAGCAAATCTCATAATGGTCCTAAAGTTTCTACCATCCCCACTAATTTCTACATTTTCTTTGAACTGATTTACATAAATGAATAATATAATCCCAGCCTCAGAGTCCTTGAGTGAGAACTATTGAGCACATGTGGCCATCGAAGTCTATGGAAATATTTCTGTCTGTGGAAAGATTTTTGTGGAAATTGGGCTTGGTTCTTGGGTTCCCTGAGACCACTGCAATTAGGCATGGATTTTCCCCCTCCCTTTCACTGAAATCAGTGAGAATTGATTACTCAGAGACCTTTAAAATTCTATCCTTTCACCAGCCTAACTTGAAGCCGTGTTAAGGAGTAGTTTGTAAGATTTTGCTGTCATTTGTACTATGTAAATCCAGATATAATTAGTGAGAACTTGAGGTGGCCTAAGCTGAAGTCTGAACTGACTGGGTATATTCACACCCAGCTGAGGGTATGACCCAAAAGGTATGGTGCTAAGGTTTGACTCACTTTAACTCTGTTTCCTGTTGGGAAAGTCTCCTGTTGAATGTTTTTATTTTTTTTTTTTAATTGAAACCAACAGTCTTTCATCAAAGGGGAGAAAGTGTGGGACTCTTGAAATCCCAGATCAAAGAAAAGCAGTTCTCTAGTCCCAGATAGACGATGTTGAAGTTTCTGAGCTTCAGGTACTTTGTTATGTGGACAAAAAGGGTAGGTGGAAGTCGCTAGCAGGCACAGGCATATCTCTGTCACCCTGCTGGCTTCTGTGGACAGCAAAGGGTGGCTTTATCAGGTAACTGCTTCAAATAAAAACCTACTGGGATAAATTTTTAAACAGAAGTTATAACATAAGAAGAATTCATATTTTGGTAAATCTAACAAATTGTTGCCATATAATATAAACAATAAATTCTTTCCTGCTGCAGGAAAACTCACTGGAATTAATTAAATTTATACCAGGGATAAAGTTTACCCAAGGCGTAGGAAGAACACTTTATTGAAATTATTTTTATTTGTAATGAGTTGAATGATTACAAAATAGTTGTATAACAGTTTTAAAAACACAGATTTAGAGAACTTTTTGAGCTGCCTGTTACTCAAACTCACAGCAGTCTAGAAATTAATAAAATAATAATAATAAAGAGTTCTGCAGACTTGAAAAAGAGCTGGACAGTCATGCCTGCAGCCTGTGTCACCGCTGAAAAATGCTTCTTCTGTATTGTTCTTAAAGATTTTTATTTTTTTTTCTGGAAAAAAAAGCTTCTCATGATATTTACATTCTCATTAGTTACATTTTCCCTTGATTTGAAAGTAAAATATTTCAAAAAATGATTTGTGCTGAAAATTCCAAATATTTATGATGTCAACTTGCAGGATAGCCTAAAGGAAAAAAGAGGGTTAGGGTAAAGAACTGGAATGTTCATAAGTGTGTTGGAGGATAGAAATCTTAAACAGTGTAATATTTATGAGCAACCAAGAGGCTACATTCTGCTCTCAATTACTCTGGCATAAATCTAGAATTACTCATTGGAAGTTCAAAGTTTTTGCTGCAGATTTACACCCATATAATGAGGAACAGAGTTCAGTTCTGTAAGGGTGGGAAAATCAATTTGGCCAGAATATAACTAGCCTGGAACTCAAACTCTAATCACAGAAAGAAACCTTTTCCAGGTCAGATAGTAGACTGCACGTTGTGTACCTCTCTTTTTTCTTCTTCTTTTTTTTTTTCTTCTTTCTTTTTTTTTTTTTTTTCTTTAGCTAATATATTGAAGAAGCATACAGTCCTGTTCCTTGCAGTGGCATCCTATGGCATTAGGCACTGGGCTGCTTCAGTTTTATCATGTAAGGCAGAATGAAAGTGCTGAGATATGGTAGAGTCAAGAAGCTCCACGGAAGACCAAAAGGAAGTAGGCAGATACAAGCAAAAGTTTCTAGATTATAGTTGGAGGCAATAAAGTGTAGAGACTTACAAGGGGCAGTGAGAGGGCTCAGAGAACCACAGGGGAACAGTAAGAGGGAAAACAGAGTCAGAATCAAAATCCTATATTGTGGGAATCTGGGAAAGGGAGAGTTTTTTTCCTAAATTAAAGTAGGTTTCAGAAAAGACCAGAATCTTTTGACAAGTTGTCAGAGTGGATTTTTGAATATTCTGCTAGTTACAGCTCCCAGTGTTGCTCAGGTGGTTTGTACTGAAGAAATTGTAATGCTGTACTATGATGGTTTCTGAAAAGAAAATAAAAATACGGCCTGCACATCTTGTTCTTATTCTGGAGAAGATTCTCTCACTGGGTGAAGGGAAGGGAATGGAATGAAAATAAGACTTTCAAAGAGAGTAAAAAAAAACCCCAAAACAATAAAAGAATAAAAAGGAATAATGTATGGAATCTAATTATACCTTTTCTAAATGTAGAGAGTGAGACTGTACTAGTATGTCTCAGACTTGGCTGACAGAAGTAGCTGGAATTATGCAGTTTTGTAACAGCCGAAAATCTTTCTGGGTCTATCAACAAAGTTATTGAACTGTTGGCTGTGATGCTACGTGAATTTGTAATGAGGACATTTTGTGTAAATAATGGTCTCTGACTTTGTCACCAGTGAAGGTGTGCATGCCACTGCTGATACTTTCACTAGTGGCTGTTAACTCAGTATTTGCTGATTTTTAGCTAACAGTATCTATTTAGCTGGATACTCCAGCTAAGTAACCAGTTTAGTTGCCCTTATGGTTTTGATAAAACTGTGCTTTCTTCATAGCTCATCCTAGGGTTATTGTAGGTGGAACAAAATTATTTTGGCTTTCTATTTTATTTTTTAATTTGTGAATGCTGATGTTGCTTTTATGGCTGCCATATGCTTGTTACATATGTCAGTTCTAAAAGCCCCACTGATGGATGAAAGCTGGGAGAGGAGTTTTATCATTTGTCTCCCATCTAGCACTTTTCTTGCACTTGAAGGTAAGTCCAATATAATAAATAACCATAGCCTCCTTTATTTTTTAAATTTTTTTTAACATGCCACATCTGTAAGGTAATATTTCTCCCCAGTATGCTGAGAAGCAGGAAGGAAGCATCTAACATCTGCAGGATTTGAAGTTATTTTTGACAGCTGTGTGCTATAGAGTGTTTCTTTTTTTTTGTGGAAGATAAAACAACCCAGGTGAATTGCTCAAAGGGCATTAATGACTGTCAGACATGTTAAATGGGTACTCGTATGTACAAAAAGATACACACAAAAGATAAAATCATGCATCTAGAGACAGAGTGGTGGTGAGAAAAGATAGTCCGCTGACCTGAAAAGCTGCTATTGTAATATACTATTAGATTTCTGTTAAGATGGCACAAGGTATATGGTGTAGTATAGATGGGAGGTGTTCGGTAATGAGAAACAGCAGTTCATCCTTGACACCTATTGATCAAAAAACTGGAAGGTTTGCTCCAGCGACATACAGAATCCATTTCAGCAGTTGGCCTGGAGCACGCTCTGATCACAGCAGAATGGAGCAAGACACAAGCTTTCAAGGCCAACTGTAGGAAATGTTCACATATGGCCAACAGGAGATAGAGGCAGACGGTTGAGATTTTTAGTATGTGCATTAGGCCAATTTTTATTTGAAAGAGATTACCCACTTACAGCTAAATTGTACATGGTCGAGGTTTTTCATTCATTGACACACAAGGCCTGTTTGCTTAATATTTTGCAGGTAGGGATGAGAGACAATCTCTGCCAGAGCTCCAAGCTGGCCAAGCACAAGCCAAGGGCAGGAAGCCACAGAGAGTGTGGTGATAAGCCCTGGTGAAGAAACACTGCTAAAAAGTGGGGGCTCTGTATAGTGTTATCATAACTCCTCAATCAGAGCAGGCAAATAGCACAGACAGGGAGAAGGAGCATGTCTGCTAATCAAAGCACAACAGAAGTCCTAGAGTGACTTCAAGGTACTTTACAATATCTGTTCTTCACCTAAGAATTTGACATCCAAAATGGCAGTACTGGTCAGAGCAAGGATCCATCACTCAGTATCCTGCTTCAGACCACTGGAAGTAGAAGATGAGCAAGGAAAGTGTATGGAAGTGGGGCATATAGAATAATAGAATCATTTAGGTTGGAAAAGACCCTTAAGATCATCGACTCCAACAGTAAACCTAACACTGCCACGGGGTGAAATGTTTGCCCCGGTACACCTGTCCAGCATCAGATTAAGGTAAATGCCAGATTTTCCAATGGGAATTGTGGCAGGGAAGGCGAAGTAATGGTGAACTTCTAAGTCTTCTGCAAGAGCTACAAAGCTTGTCCATACTTTATGTTGAGATGTTAAGTTTGCCATAGGAAATCTTGCCTTTAAAATGCCTGTCAGTAGCTCCTGAATTAGTGCAAATCGCAGAAAATGTAGGATAAATATGAAATATTTATGTGTTTAAAGAAAATAATATGGGTATTGTAGGAAAGCTTACTTGATAACAAAATTAGTTATGAAGACTATCTGCAAAGATCAACAGGAATCGAAAAACATGGCTTGGAAACATCACCCATACTGATAAGCAGTGAGAAATAACAGGCAATATTATGCAATAGTTGCAACTTAGATCAAGGTATGGGGAAGCAGATGGGTAGAGGTGATATAGCTAGCACAGTAGGTATTATAAATTGTGGATGATGCAAGCCAGCAGTGAATGACCACAGTCTCAAATCAAGAAGGAAGCACACAGTAGATTGGGAGTCAGAAGTGCTCCTCCAGCTGCAGTGCAGCTCACACTTGTTTAAGGTCAAATATCAAAGCTGGCTAGTCCCTGCAAATCTATCCATCTTTGTTTTCATGAAGTATTCTTTAAGTATGAATGTAATATTCTATTTTTTTTGAAACACCTATTACTAACCTTTCACTCCTAACCATTTTCATGATTATTACAAAAATTGTTCTTTTCTTCACTGCTGTCTATATACGCTTTTGGCAGAATAAGTTTTCTTCATATCTCCCAAACTCTCTGTGCAGTAATTTCCATTGACTGCAGGGGTATCTGCTGGTGATAGCAAAGCTGATTGACTTCAAAGTCTCTTACTGTTGTTGCCGCACTTGGCCAAGAGTCTGCTCATGACTGTAGCAGATGTTTCTCAGCTTTTTTTTTAAAGTTGCTTTTTTTTTTTTCTTTTTTTTTTTTTTAATAGACCAATGGGAACCTTATGGAGCAGTTTTTCACTAAAATCCTGAAGTGACTGCCAGCATAGCTATGATTTTGAAACCCTCTATCAGATCCACAGTGCTCGTAAGAGGAAAGCTTCCCTTTCCAGCAGATGAAAGCATAGGTTTGCCACTCTGCCAGCTACCTGATGGCAAGTAATCAGCAGATTCCTGTTTAGTCTCAGTTTCTTTATCTTAATGGGTTATTTTTTACAGTTTGTTAGAAAACTTTATAGTACGTTTATTCTCTGAAGAAATTTTGGATGAAAGTTCTGAACAGTTCACACAGTATCAAGAGTCAGAACAGCTTTGATTAACCCACAAATATTGCCAACTTCCTTCTCATCTAATTAGGATTTATAAGTGTCTCCTTTGCGTGATAAAATATTCCATCAGGATTTTAGGGGGTATGAGTATTGGGAGAACTTTGTTCTAGGGGCATCTGTGTTGAGGGCAGTAGTGATTGCAGAGAATTCATGAGGAACATCTTTGGAGGGGAACAAAAGTTAGTTTAAACCTTGGTCAAATTTTCAAATGGAGCACAGCTGCTTCCATTAATACATTAATAAAAACAGGCCAGGAATTCTGTTTCTTACCAGTTCTACTGAAAGTAATATTATCACCTAAGAACTTAATCATGCATTCTAGAAATGTCTGGTTTTGTGATATCTGCCTTAGACGTTTCTCCAGTAACTTTAGAGAGAGCTGGAACACTCTTAAACGCCCTGAGAAGTGAGGGAAATCCTCCTTTGGCAATGCAGTACTGAAGTCGTGTATGTACCTCTAATGTATTCTAAGACAGAAAGATATAAGGCAAGCAGGAGTTGAAATCAATAGCTCACCATGGCCCACCAAAGGTCATACAAAGCTAGAAATCCTTTCAGAGGCAGATAGCCAGATGAGGAAGAGAGCAGAAATGCGAGAGGGAGAAGGTACCTGCCAGTGGCCAGAAGGATGCTGGAGAAGCCAGTGTGCCTGCTATGGCACACTGCACCCTGGAGAGGGTTTGTAAATGAGAAACTGCGGGAACAAGGAAGAAAGGAAAGAAAAGCTGGCACTTCGATTCTTAGGATGAGTATAAAGTTTCAGACCAGTTTATGCAGATTGAAATAACTGGGTTTTTTAACTTGGTATCTGCAGTTAACAGCAGCTTTGAGAGTCTTCAGCATTTGTTGTTTTGTTCATTTACTTAGAAAGGAACAAATGGATTGATTATCCAATTTTTTTTTTCTTTTCCTCTTCCACCTCCCAAAGAGGAAAGCTGATGCTTTCATTAAGCTGTATGGTCTAGTCTGTAGGTCAGTATGTAGATACTTACACAGTGTGTTCAGTTGCTATTAGTCCTTTTTTATCCTTACAAAATTTTAATTTACGTTTCCCAATCCTATAGTATTTAAGCTTGATTCCTTTAAGCCAAATACTTGATGATTAAATACAGTGTGTAACAAAGAGAAATAATTATAATTTTTAGCCCACACAGATGTATAAACCAAAAAAAAAATCCCTACTCAAGAAAAAAGAGTACTGAGGCCCCATGTAGACTTGGGAAGGTCATTTAACTTCATGGTTCTGCTTGACTATGTTTTAATATATCTTACATAATTCACAAGGAGGTATGGTACTAAGTTATGCATAAAGCTTTGAAACCATCTGATGGAAGATGCTGCAAATGTACAACATGAGTAAAAATTATAAAAGTTCTGGTCACTTCTGCCATTTAATGCATTCAAATGCATAAGCTCCTGGCTGAGCTTTGAAGGGCCAAATTGTTCAGAGGATAAAACGATATCCTTATTTAAAAGTTGTCCTCTTTGAAAAACTTCCCCAAACATTCAGCCAAAGCAGAAGGATTTCCTTTAGGAAGCCGGATGCACCTTTTTCTGTGACTGTAACTAGGCTTTGGATTATGTATCTTTGGGAATTCCAAACTGTTAAGAAAAACAATAGCAGCTTACTCAGTAGCATTACATACTTGCAGATAGGATTAAATTCTTGTTGCCTGTCTTACCTTGAGACTAGTGGATTCATCTGACTTTTGTAATAAGAAGAATAATGTTGGTAGAATTAGGCTGTGAACATGAGTCAGAGCTGAACAATTTCTCTCATTATCTGACAGATTGAACGTATTTTGTTACACCAGACAGACATGTGGCATGCTTCTTACTTGTAGTATAAAAGTTTAAACCTGGCTTACCTGGGTTTATTAAACAAATAAAAAAAAAGACGTTTTAGGTACCTTCAGTATTTTAGTATTGTTGGTTGCTTTTTCAAGAGTTCTCTGTCCCCAGCTGGGGAAAACTTTCTGCGCAACCTAAAATCAGTGTGCACAACATGGTGTGATTGTATCGGCACATTCAAGCTCGTTCAGAAGTTGGCCTGGCTCACGTGAGCTGTAGACACAGCTGTTACACCAGTGGGATGAGGTAGGGAAACAGCTCAGAACAGAGCTCGGCAGTCTCTGCACCCCTGACATTTCCTGTTTGACCCTGGACACATGCAACAGCTTCCTTGTCGAAGATCATAGACCAGAAGGAGCAAACAAATCTCTTGGCTCCACTTTTGAGGCAGGTGTCCCCTCTCTTGATATTTCCTGTGGTCTGGGAGACACTGCCAGCTGTCTGTTCAGTTCATGTGAGCAGTTTGTCTGAGGGCTGGGGGTACAGAAGGGGAGCAGTCTTCATGGGACTCGTCCTGATATCAGATGCAATGAAGGAAAGGAAATTTATGCTGGGGTGTTGTGCTGCGAACAGTTATTCCTGTTAAGCCTTGAGAACCAAAATTCACCCTAATACTAAAACTGACAGATACCTTCTTTTATGAGGTGGCTTGGATTTCAGGTGTGTTTACTCTTGTTATATGAAATAAATATTATGGCTTTTTCTGTGATGTGGGGATTACTATACTGAATGCGTACGTACTCTCTTACTTTGAGGTACAAGTCATTCATCTAACTCACAATTTCTGTATAAACATTGATTGCTTGATGCTTTCAGAGTCATGCTTTGTAGCTAGATTGTCACAATTTTTAATTGTTATTAGCTAAAGAAACGGTCCTGCCTTCAACACTTCACTGGAACTGCCACTACTGTTGACAAGACTACTAATAATTCTGTTTTGACCTTTGCTCTGTTTTCCCATTTTTTGGTATGTCTTTCCACTTTCCTCTCCTTATCTAAGGTCCCACTTGAAATGTTGCCCTCTGTTTTTTTCTACAACTCAGTTGTCTTCTAGCTTCCTCACAACTGTAACCTTTCCTGCACTTCATCATTTCCCTTGTGTCAGGGTTTCAGTCATGATCTGTGTTTGTCCTCCTGCATCCTGAATCCAGATGATGTCCCCTACCTGCCTAGCTGGAGGATGTCTAAGCTGATATATGTCCAAGCCAGTAAATTAGGACCTACAGGTTCTCTCTCTGTACAATGTTTAGCCTGAGCTTTTTCTCTGCAATCCTTTTTAGCTATCTCTATCAGCTTCATGTAACCAAGTGAAGATATGTGTCCCTTGTTTCTGTCAACCATATCTTTTTACTCACTACTTTGTCCTGCCAACAGTACATTTGTCCCTCATGCCAAGCAGTCTGGCGTTGTCTTTGATTTCATGTAACCCCAGGTTATAGCCACTGCTTGCAACTTCTCCACCCCTGGTTTCTCACAGATACGCCTTCATTCTGTCTGGACGCAATTCACACATACCTAAATCAGCCTTATTCCTTCTTTGTACTCTCCCTAGCAGCCCAGCCTGATGGTCTCTTAGTTCCCCACCCCAGAGCTTCCAAGGACAATCCCACCAAACTCACACTGCCAACGCGATGCCTACCAAAGCACCCTTCTTTGCAGCTTCCAGCTTTGCCCTTTCCCGACAGTTATGCCCTGTTCCTCCCTTTACAGAATCCTTGTGGGCCCAGACAGCTTCTGCCTGCGGTGCCATCTCCTGCCTGTCCAGCTCCACCACCAGCACCTGCATCTGGGGCCAGTTCCTGCATGCTGTCTATAGATGCTTTGTCCTGTGCCTTCCTGTTTGCACAGAAAACACTACTGAAGCTTAGTTGTTAAATATTCTTTTCCCCGATATCCTTTATAAAATTCACATTCATCACGAGGTACACAAAAGCCTTTCAAGCAAAAAATGTAGCTAAGTGATTTCTAAGGATTGCAGATGTTTGTTTATTTATCCTTTGCTTAGAATTGGAATGAGAGAAAACAAAAAAAAAAAAGGAAGACCAGACTCGCAACCAGGCTTGTAACCACATTCTTACCTGTGGAGTAGTGTTACTGTTTTCCTCCGCTATCTTTCCCGATTCCTGCAAACAATCTTGTAGATTCTTCTTTTGTCTTTGGTAGACCAGAAGCACTTCTGGGTCTTATCATTGTAAAAATTCTAGCTAAATGGGGTTCTGAAGTTGATGGCCCTGACCTAATACTAGCTTAAAAGTCATAAGATAATTAATAATTATTTTGAAAGAGTAACACCAGCTTCATATCATTTCCAAACCCTGTTGATTATGTATTACAGATGACTCTTTCCTAGTAAGCTTGCTTACTTACTACTTTTAAGGTTTCTGAGCTGGGAAAGTGGGTTGCAAAAGAGACTGTGGGTATCATGACCTCATCATTCATATTCAAAAGAAGAACAGCAAGATTACCATAATGCATTACTTCGTAAAATTATAACCCTGAGAAGTAATAAGATTCAATTACATTTTTTTGGCAAAGATCTTTTTAAGAAAGTATCTGTCTCATGACTCTAGTTTATTCTTTGTCTTGATCGTTGGTTAACAGTCCTCATGAGGATTTTTCATCTCCTCAAACCTTGCAAGAGATAAATCCCTCTTTTCCTGTGGTCCGCTTCAGCCTTTGCATATGTGCACTTTCTAAAGCGTTAACTGTTAACAGTTGTGCTAAGAAACCTAAATTCCTTACACAGCCACAGTGCTTTATGATGCTGGAGAACAAATGCGGACCGCACAAGGAGCTTTCTTCCCGTTTGCTCTGCACAAGACCTAAAATGTCACACCAAACAAGAATAGTCCACTCGTTGGAGCAGAGTGGTGCATTCTGTGGGCTGAACTTGTCTCAAATGCAGAGCAGTTACCTCTGTGCAGTCTTGCATAAAGCCCATTGTGGCTACTGTTAATGGTGGCAAAACCAAAGAGAAGATAAGCAGAGGATGCTGAAATGGGTTTGCTGATCCTCCATACACACACCAAAACTCAGGAGATTACTAAACCAGGTCAGATTCACTTCTGCAAACTACAAACAAGAATGGGATAGTTTATAAGTCAATAGAGTTGAATTTTTAACTACTGTGTTAGTGTGTTCTTTGTAAATGAAAGATAGAGGATAACACTGTGTATTACAGTTCTATTCTGCAAAATAATTTCCAAGGGTGATTTAAGAGAATCCCTTTAGTCTGCTTCTCATTTAATCTGTTTTCTTTTCAGTGCTTTTTTCTAACTCTTGCCATCCTTAATTTGAGAACTTAAAAGTCCAGAAGGCTCTTATTTTCTCTTGGGCTTACAGCTATAGTGTTAATAGTACATACTATTCAGGGGAAGCATAGTTAATACCTTGTAGGATATTAGTGGCAGAATAGGATTCAGGCCATCCTATCTCTCTGTGTTTTCTTTTGGAAGAGATAACAAGAAAAACACGTGCAGCATTTTTGTCCATAATGCTGGGTGATAAAATCCCATAAAATTTGAATGGTATGGCATTTCTGCACATTTTTTTTCTTATATCACAGTTTAAAATGGGTTCCCCTGCTATAGGCTCTCAAAGGAGTTTACAGTTGTCCTTTTAAGTAAGTGTTTATCTGCTGAGCAATTTGGACTGTCCACCGTGACTCATTTTATAGCCAGCTCTGCTTGCCTATCTGTCTTGTATTTCCATGTACAAGGATTTGAGGTTGCCAGCAGGAATATTTCTATGAGCAACAAGCAGTAATGATGCGTTGGACATGGCCTTCATGGAGCTTTAAATGTTTTTAGAAGGGCAAGTGTTAACATTGAATAGATGACGTTACCACCAAGAAAGAAAGAAAAAAAAAAGAACTCTGAAAAGCTTTATTGACTAAATCTTCTAACAATGCTTGTGATTTTCCTATATCCTGCTCTGTGTTTTTGTACGGATTTTTCATAGCACACAGACGTTACCCACACTGTGATTCAGCGTCTGTTCCTAGCCACGCTCTTGCACGATTTTAACCTGATTTCACGGGAGGAACAGGGAATGAAACACCGTAGCTCATGGTTGTCAGCAGTGAAAAATAGCCAGGAATCAGA
>JANZLQ010000065.1:5790990-5815176 GCA_026212715.1 Elanus axillaris
CAGGAATCAGACAAACAGCTTCATTGCTGAGATTATTTCCGGGATAAAAACTCTTCCAACAGCTGTTTGCTTTGGCCACTACTCAGGTCCTTTTTTTTTTTTTTTTTTTAAATCAGAAAAAAAAAAAAAAGAGGTTTGTTTTTTTTTTAAGATGTGGGCTGGTTATTTATGTAGTCAGGAAGAGGTCTCTGCTTCTAGTGTTGTGGTCTCGGAGCTGTTTTGACAGTTGGAGTACGGGGAGGTTTCATCTCTTCTCTCCCTCCTTTTCTCCTGTCCTTCATTCACTTAACGCACAGACCTGGAATGCTGTAGGAAGAAGAGAAAGCGAATTTATGAGTTCTTTAATCCCAGACAGGCAGCTCTGTGGCAGTTACCTTCAAGAAAAGTTCACGCCCCAAAGGAGTGTTTAGTCTTCCCGAGCCACTGACTCACCGAGCAGCGTGTGAGTGGCTGCGAGGGAGAAGGGGAGAGATGAAGGAAAAGTTTTGCTTCCTTGTAAAACTCGTAACTTTATTGTTTTAAGAAGTTTTTGAAAAGATGACTGCTACTTTTGTTTAAAGTATTTGTTCTGGAATTACTGAAGCTGGAGTCTACTAGACTGAGGTCAGGAGCATTTTCTTTGGCAGAAAGAAGATACTTTTATAGAAGCCATGCCTGTACTTGGGGTTGCCTCCAAGTTAAGACAGCCAGCCGTAGGGTCAAAGCCTGTTCACACTGCCCTCCCGATACCCAACCTTGGCCCTGCCAGCTCGCAGCAGTACTCACCAAAGTCTTTGGAGCTTACTGGGGCAGAGAGCTCGATGCTTTCTTGTCAGCTCACGTTAAAGTCAACCTGTGATTTTGGAGAGAGGAGAGCGCTTCAAGGAAAAACCCAGGAGATCGAAGATAGCAAGGTTAGTTGTAAACTTTACCTGCAGATCTCAATTCTCAGAAAATGTTGATTTGCTCAGACAAAAAATCTGATGGAAACCTACTGCATGCAGAACTCGGGGCTAACTGGGTAAATAGACTTGCTGTCATCAGTGAACTTGCATAGCAGCCTTGGAAATTTGTTTTGCTCAGTGTTGCTGTTAGAATAAATATTCTGTTTTTAAATGTTAGTGTTAAAGGCTTCACAGATGCATTTTGATAAGGATCAGTAGAATCATAAGTAGAGAAAAACTGTTCCAGCACCCAGTAAGCAGAGCAATGACATGACAGTACTTAAAAAAAAAAAAAAAAATCTTGGCTGCTTCATGTTATATTATGAAGTTTAAAAAGAGCTCTCACGCCCACACCTATTCCCACAGGGAGGCTCTTTTAAAACAAAAACAAGTAATTGATTTTCTTTTCACTTTTCAAATGATCTAGCTACTCTTGCTGCAGAACTGCTGAACCAGAAAAACAGCTTCTCAGTGAAAAGTACCTGTGTTTTTCTCTTCTGCAAAATTTCTTCTTCCTAGCCCCTATCTAGCTCGGATTCATTGTGATTTAAAAAAAAAAAGAAAAGGTTTGTCTGAAGTAGGATGCCATGAGGATTTTTAGACTGCTTAGGGTTTTTTCTTTTGTAAGGGAGTTCTTTTTGAGTCTTAATTAACAATTAAAAAACTTCTGCTTGATTTTTTAATGGTCTTTCTGCTGTAGTTGAAAGCATTTTTCATACTTTGAACATGAGTATTGAGTCCCTTCTTGTCAGTAGTATCTATTCCTGTAGATCTCTCAGCTAGTACATTATGGCTGCATGTGTGGTTTAACAGCTTCAGCAAGCAGTGTTATGTGAGGTTACTTTCCCTTGCTTTTCTAGTACTTTTGGTTTGTGGAACTGATTACCACACTGGGATTAACATATATTTGTAGTTGCTTCTTATTTAGTTTGAGGACACTTGGGTGTCATCAGAGTTGTTAAAGTGGCAAGATACACATAATATATATGCTTGGTTTTCCTTTGCTTTTAGTTACGGGGTTAATTCAGTATTAGTGAAGAAAGTTGGTTTTGTGGTTAAAGCATAGGGTTGGGATTCTGAACATTTGGTTTCCTTTTTAATCCCTGCCACATATTTCCCCATGAGATTTTGGTCATGCCACTTAATTTTTCCCTTGGAGTTTTTTGTATCACCTCTCGCTGCCTTCCAAAGATGATGCATTGGTGGTCTCAGACATGCTATATAGAAATATAAAGAAGGAGCAGTCTGTTCACCTCTTGATTACCAGAAGTGATGAATGGCCCTTTTCAATGACATGAGTGCAACATGAAGATAATAATACAACTTTTCAACACAATGTGATTCCTGCTTCCTTGCTTATTTTTAAAAGAAAATATACTTTGTTTCCTCTTTAATGTTATTCTTTAATGGTTACTGCATGAAAATTGATTTAGATTTGCAAGTACTATTTTCAGGAAAAAAAAAAAGGATACAGTTACGTTGTCTACTGAGAGATGTTTCTTGATTCTTTAAACAAGTGTGGAGAAAGATATAAAGCATCTTGCCTTCAGCGTTCAAAACACTTGGGAACTATTAGTGATCAGCATGAGACCTATTGGGAGCCATATCCTTCCAAGGCACCTGGTCCTGAACACTGCTGAAGTGCTAGTGAGTAAAGTAACAGGCCAGACCCAAACTATGATCCCAATTTGCCATTTCAAGTTTCATGGGTTTGACAATACTTGTAATCTTAGAGACTGCTTTTTTAAAAGAAAAAAAACACAGAACAAACCAACCTCCAAAAAACAACCTACCAGCCATTAGATCATTCTCTCTTTCTGTTCTCAGTGGAGGTAGGTGAGCACTTTTAAAAGATGATCCTTAAAGAGTAAGACCAGTCTGTGCACGTGATGGTCTGAAGACCTCCCCTGGCCACCTGGATTTACAGAGGTGTTGAGCATTTAAGAAGTTTCGAATTTCTGCAGCCTTTCTGTATTCCTCCCTTACAGGTCCAACAGTCCCCATAAAGCTTATGACAGCCCTTTGCCCAGTTTTCTTCCAGGCACATTTTTTGGAAGGATGCTCTTTTATTCACCTTTTAAGCAAGTTTCGTGAAATCTTTTTGACAAAGTAATTTGGGCTATAAGGTGGGTGGTTATGATGAAGAATTTCTTTTTAGGCTTTTCTTACTAGTAAACTTCAAAGTAGCAGCCTAAAAATATTGAATGCTATTTTTCTTCATCAGTGATGGAGATCCATGCCACCCTGTTTCCCAGTGCCTGGCAGTCTCAGCAGTATGTCCAGATTATCTAAGCAGTAGTTCTAAGCACAAATTTGAGGGAGTTGTTAATGTCTCTTGAGGTTCGCTGAGCAGATGCAGGTTCTGCATTACAGATGGTGTTGTCCCAAAGCTTGACCATTTGTAAGTGCTGTCTCCAATAGACCTTTGGTTGATTTCTTTGGTGAGCAAACTTATTAATCAAACACGTGATATTCCTAAGTGGCTCTGTGGTATACAGTGCTGTACATTGGGAATGTTTCATTGTTACAGTCATCAGATAAATGTCTTTCAATCAAAGTATAATGAATACCTAGTCTGAGTTTCAAACCGAGAGTAAAATCTGCCTATATAGCATACTGCTTGCATGGTTATGTAATACCATTGGATATAAGGCAGCACTGATTTTTGAAGGAGAAATGATGGATATCTATCTGAAAAAGACAGTGGAACATGTGAATTAATCATCTGGTTAACTTTTGCCCTTGGCTGCTGGATTGTAACCTTTAGCATTGCTTTTTTTACTATTTTACATATGCTGCACTGTGGGTCACCAGATTTCTCATCCTGTCTGGAAGGCACTTAGATTGGCACATGTAGGTACTGTGACATATCCTGTTGCTATCTGTAAGTGCTAAGGATTCCAAGATAAATTTGGGTTATACATGTCAATACAGTAGGTCATTGCCACCCAGCTGTTTCCTGTATGGCCTTCAGTCTCACCACACCTGATTGTTCAAGACTTTTGACACTTGTATTGGCTTTTGCACACAACTGGCTTGCCAAGGCTGGTTAGGAATACAGCTGCAAACATCAGTTCTCTTTTCCCTAGGCGTCTCTCCCATCTCACGTGATTTTCCTGCACTTGCACATGTAGTCTTGGTTGTTTTCTTTTTTGTGGACATGATGTAGTTTGAAGTTTAATAAAAGTGATATTATTATTTTAATAAAAACTGGGGTAGGAAAAGTCTGAGATGGTTATGTTCAACTTTTTTCTTAATTGGATAAAACATAGTTAAGCCTAAGAAAGCAAATAATAAGTTGCTAATGTTTTAAATTATTCTCTGTGTAGTTTATTCAACTACACTTCTGTTCAAAATTTTCATGATTTGTGCTTTGGTACCTAAGCCACATACAGGCCCATCTGCTTCCTTGCTAAACCCACTAATGTTTAAACTGACTGCATGAGCACTTACGATGTGAATAGTCATGCAAAATATTTGAACGCAAGCATTCAGAGCACATTCTTTTTCCCTGAGTATCATATAGACAAAAGTTTATTCCTATATATGTACACAGGAAAGGAATCCAGCTGCTGGATTCATGAGGTGAAATGCTGGCTGTCTTTGAAGCAGATGGAGTTTTGCTGTTCAGTTGGACCACAGAGTGTTTTTATGCAAACCCATGTCTGAAAACACCAGTATCTTTTGTAATGTTTTTCTAACTGCAGGTACAGTGTTATTTATATTTCTCTGCTGCCACTTTTATACTGCTTGCTAAACTAATGAGACCAAAATTATCAGATCATGATAGGCCGCCTTGTGATACCATCCTAATTGTAGAATGGGCTATTAAATGGTAACAAAATGAAAAAATATCAAGCAGTATTGTAGAAAGGTAAATGAAGCAATGGCTTAAAAATAAAGGGATGAAGAAAGACTGTCTTTGCAAAAACAACTTATTTTGGTCACTCAGTGATAAGTCTGCGCTACATTGACCTGTAGCAAAATGGCAATGGCAGTAGTATTTTTCTCCAGGTCACCATGATTGATTTCAGCTGCCCTCACACATTTGGTGGTGCAGTCGCAAAGGTACTGCTACACATTGTCTCTGGCACACAGCTGAGCAGCTGCTGGGAGTTGCCACCCCTGCTAGGCAGGCCAGTCTTCTGGCCTGGCTTCCTGGGGCTGCTTCTGGCACTGCTCTGCTTTATGCACCCAGGGTTTTCCTCCCATCATCAGACTTTCTTCTTTCAAGAGCACTGCACCATCATTTATGCTTGCAAACTGAACTTTCTCTGAGCTGAATCTGATATATTAATTGTAGTGTTCTGGTTACATGACTTGGACGATAAGATTTTAGCCTTCCTTCCTGAGTTAATTCATTCCTTTACTGTCAAATTATCTTTTTTTTTCTTTTTTTTTCAGTTTCTCTTTGTCCATGCTATCTGTCTGCTGCTGTCTGCTTTATCTGCTTCTTCCTTCCTGTTGGCAGACATCTTTACAGGCTTCTGCATATGACTTGGTTTTCTCAGTATCTACTAATCAAGTCTTCCTGTCATGACTGTAACATTTTTCATATCACTGTTCATTATTGGAAAGTGCTAGTCAGGCTCCACAATTGATCCAACACACATATACGTAAACCTAAAACTTTTCTAGATACTTCAGGTTTGGGGGTTTATATTAAGATTCTCCTAGTATGGAGATGCTGGTACCCAGAGAGAGGCTGGATGGATGGTAATTTGTGATCTCCCTTAGAGGGGTCCAGACCCACCAAGTTCATCATTAAACAATATAACTTTGATATGGGAAGATCTCAGGGGAACTCAGGAAATGAATCTGCTGCAAGGCCTTGTGGAAGAAATGATAAGGAATATGATGTGTCCACTTGAGGAAAGAGACACAACTGGCTGCTTCTGTAGAGCACAGAAATCTGAGCAGTCAGGCTGGGGAAGCTGTCAGCAGAATGGAGAAGTTTAGATGTGCTCTACCTGGGGAGCATGGCCAACAAAGAATGGGGTCTGAAACACTTATTTGTACCACATGAACATCGTTAAAGTAATCCAAAATGAAAGTCACTGTCACAAAACAAAGCTAAATACTTTGACGTGATTAGGCAAAACCACATGCTGCTGCAATTAAAGCGACTCATGAGGTTCGTTTCATTTTGTATCACGCTGTTGCATCGCAGTCTTGGTGTGAGGGCTTCCAGTGTCATTCAGTCAGCCCTGTTGCAGTAGGACATTGGAATGCACATGGAAACCTCCCATTTTTTCCTCATCAATTTTAAGCAGTTTGTTGATGAAGTAGTAACTCCTGCCTGTTACCAGACACCAAACTTGAAGGACAGCTAGGCTCTTCTATCCAGACAGATCTCAAGACAAATATTTTTGCTTTTCGTACATGGGTGGAGCTCCTGCTCACGCCAACGGGAATACTGTGCACATTGGAAAACCAGATGTGTGCCATGAGCAAGTTCCATATCTCCGTCTTTCCTCAGCTAACCCTTCCACACCATTTACTTAGGTTCTGTGTGACCCTTTCCCACCATTCCCCAAATCTCTCACAAGCGGCGCATCTGTTGCAATCCCACATCTCCTTGACCTTTCAATTTCTTGGATACCTTTTTGTCTGGTCTCTCAGGGCCAAGCTCCACCGAGTTTCTTGACATACTGAATCTAGGGAACAGAAATAAATGAGTTTATTTCCCCATTTTGTCATACCCTTCCTTTTCTTAGTGCTAGTGCATTGGAGATGTCTGCCTTGTGGGTTGGCAAGAAAGGAGGCCGCTCATTGTGCCGAGTGTTTCATTTACAGCGCTACGGCCAAGGCAACAAAAAGGGCAGCAGAAGCAGCCAGAGACCGCCTATCTTCTCCCCATAGTGACTGCTAGTGATGGGAAGCCAGCATTGTTTCAAAAGCCCTGAACTAGCTGCCAGAAATTTCAGTCAGTACTGCTGACACCTGGGACTATGTGTGTTTAAAATTCACACAGCCCCAGTGAAGCCAGGACAGCTGGCAGGAGTTCAGATTGTCAGCAATTTCAGCTTCTTGCCTTGTGCTCTGAATTATTTCTTTATCAAACAGATAACAGCATCTTTAATGTGATGTATGTCTCCAGCACCATCTGTCTACGCTATATTATAACTGATTTAAGAGCTTCATGCTGTATGAGCTTGGAGTCAACTTCACAGTTACATGTTTATTTTCTAATCATCTGTACCAAGCATATTTTCCTGTAGTTAAGATAAATGTACAGTAACACAACATGCAACTCTCAAAGCTTTTGTATTTGTGAGAAAAGTGTATCGAGTGTAGGCTGACAGAAGCTTTTCGTTTGTAATTTGTAACTGGGATCAGGGATAGGAGGGTATTTAGCAACCTGAGCTTAAGACCTCTGCCTACCTTCCTACTGCTTTTGTTTTATTTCTCTCACAAAATAAGAACATAGAACTCAATGTATTTCATATTAATTTGTGTGTTGTGATCTGGGTTTAGGCAACAGCAGAAAACAATTACTCTTATTCTTTTGTATTGCATTTGTGCCTAGGGAAGCCTCTTGGGGATTTCCTGACTGAACAACGTTTCATTAAAAAACCTTTCTTTGAAAATAGGAGTGTGCCTGAGTGTTGATGCACTGTGGATGCACCAGCAGAGCTCCAGAACCTGAAGCAACCCAGCAACATTTGCTTGGTGCAACACTCTTGCACCCCTTTGGGGTGATCTATTCTCCATGATCAAAAATGGAGATAAGGGGCCTCCATCTCTAGATAAAAATAATGGGCTTATATTATACCCCAGGAGGTTTTAGTTAGGCTTTACTAAAACTTCCTGGCAGTAACAGTAGTTAAACAGAGGAAGGCTTTGCATGCAGAAGGTGTATAGTATCTGCATCACTGGAGTATTTTAAAAAACAAAGGCGTGTACAGTTGCCATTCATAACATCACTAGCACTCGTCCTTCCTCATGCAAAGGACTCGATGGCCATCCTGATGGTCTTCTCATTCTCTTTTCTCGTTCCTTGATTCCTGAGTGCAGGTCTGTGGTACTAAAACCATGCTGCTCTGGGAACCTGAGCTGACAGCCATAACGGCCACAGCGGCCACAGCGCCCTGGAGATGTAAGGACTCCCTCTGGAGACAGCTTTGCTACCTTAGAAAAAATGCTATTGTACGGTATGGGTGTTTCCAGAGGCATTTCACTGAAGTTTTGCAGTTCTAGTTAAGTTTCCCGAAAGCATAGGTAGGGTGTCTTTGGAGACCAGCCAGCTAGTTGCTTCCTTGGAAACACTCATTTCCCTGGCATATAGGACATCAGGATTGGAGTGCCCTCATGACTCAAGATCCTGTGAGGTCTGGCAGTGGAGTGACTCTCAGGGACTCAGTTCTTTGCTCTGTAACAAGGAACATAGAAACCCTGTGAAGCCCATTCAGTTTAGGGCTCTGAGATCCTTTAAAAAGCCCTTCAGGAGCACTGCAGTGAGTGTTTCAGCTGGCTGCATTTTTTAGGGGCTGTACATACTGCTCCCTAGAAGACAGGAGCATCCCAATGCACCAGCAGATTGAGGGGTACGACTAAGATTAAAAACATTTCTTCCCTTAAGTAAAAACATATGAGAATGTCCTTCCTGTGGATTTTTTTCTGAGTTTCAACCAGACCTCGATCCTAGAAATTTTTACTGGATCGGTGCCTTATCACAACAGGTAGTGTGCATGTGCCCAGGGGAAGTTAGTCGCAGCCCTACAGAACGTATGGCTGTATTACACCGAGTGGGGGAGAAAGGGAAAAATATTGCCCAGCAGTGCAGAGGGAAGAGAGAGATTAAAGGAGAAATGGATGATTTTCCCACACTCAGGCTGGGACTTTGTGGCAGGACTAGGAATCTGAAGTCATATATATCTTGAGTCCCAGTCCCCTCATCATAACCACAAGCACATCCTTTGTCTTTTCTAAGGCATCAGTTAAGAATGAAACATCCAGATAATGAGTTATTTTTCCTGCTTGCTTCATAAGGACAGTTTTGGCTTTTTCTTCATTTCAATGTCAGTGGCTACCATCAGTGTGGGCCCAGCCCTGACCTGGAGGTAGAATTTTACTCCAGGAGCCACATTCTTTGATTTTAATGTATCCAATCAACACAGATTCTGACACATTTTATTGGAGATGCAGAATATGTTGCACCCTTTGCGGTGCAGTATAACGCTCCTCAAAAGTCCTGTGTGCAGTGCTGTTGATAAGCTTTTCACTTATTAAATATGATGTGCAAAGTAGAAATAGTTGTGGAATAAAAGCAGGTCTTTTTTAAGGAGAGATGACTTTTTTGGTTCTAATTTCTGCCTCTGAATTAACTGTCTAGCTAATTGGTAGCAGAAACCGTTGTATTTAGTAAAGAATAAGGCCATCAAGTACAAATGATAATTGCTAATATTTTTAACTATGTGTTCATTCTGTTCTAGGTCCACTGTCTTTTTTTCTCTAGTACGCTAATTTTTTGAGTTGCATAGTTTTTCCTGCACTTGTACACAGGGCACGCAAAGAGTAGTTCATTTAAAGCAGCTCTGTGTTTCACTTTGACCTGATTCACAGGATGTGGTCTTGGAGGAAGCCCATGCCTTAACAATAGCCTTTTGACAGTGAGGGTGTTTGGGGATTAAGCTGGAAGAGGAGGAAGCATCTATCTATTCTCAAACCTACTAGTGGAATAATTGTGCGAATCTTCACTTGCCCATGATGTTTTTAAGGTCACAAAACTTTCTTTTTTGTTTTTACTGGCGAGAGGATGTTGGCTGAAAGATAGCATAACTTATTTAAAATTCAGAAAAGGAATGTAGAGTGTTTTGACTGGTAAATGCGAAGGGATAATTCCCCCGTGTAATATGTGCAGGTTTCTGATGGCTCTTGTGTATGTTCTGTGTAAAAGTTGAGAGAGGTTGGAAAACAAGCAAATCAAAGGGAAGCATAATTTTAAAGTGGTTAGGGCTGGACTGTAGTATTTCTGGATATATAAACTGAGAAGGTGCCAGCCACTAAACGTCTGTACTAACTCTGCATAAAACATGAGAGAAGTTAACCAAGTATAATATTAGTATTGTCCTAACCTACTTTCAGCACAACATTTGGTCTGACTTATCTTTTTAGTTATGTTTATTTTCCTGTAAACCCTCCTTTACTGCTCTGCCCCTCTGATCTAAATACAGTGGAAAGCATTTCATCCTTCTGTATCTCTCAACAGTAGTTAAAAATATTTCATTCAGGTGAAACTCTCCAATTAGTGAATTGCTGCAAATTTGAAAAGCTAGAACAAAAATAGTTGTTAAGCTCTCTCTTGTGCTTTCCATTTCAAAATATCTCCCTTTGACGATTTTACCACCTGGCTTTATATCACGTTGATGCTGTGTTAAACTCCAAAAGACTTGGCAGTGAAAACTTCCTGTTGTGCATCAGGATTTGATTTGCAGGGCATGTGTAAAACCATCACAGCTTAGTAATCAGAGTGGTCATGCACCGAAAGATGACTTCCTAGCAAGCGTTGTAAAACATTTGACCACTTTCATTAATCAGGAAAGGCTGCATGGCTCATACAAGATTTAGGGTGAGTAAGACATAAGTCAGGGTGCAGGACTTTTACTCACCACTACAACAATGGGATTTCCTGGCAACACATCTATGCAATAAACAAGCTGTTTTCTTTCTTCTGGGGGGGTATTTTTTTTTATTTTGTTTTTGTTTTGGTCTTGGGGTTGGTTTTTTTGTAAGCTCTGCAGTGGAAATAAATAGGCATTAAATAAGAATGTGAAATAACAAATAAAAGTTCAAAAGGAGTTTAGAAATTTCCTCAGCTGATCAGTCTGCCTGCTTTAGTCATTGCTGGCCAGCTCACCAGCCAGAGACAGAGTGCTGGAAGGAAGAGCTGAAGGAATCTGTTTCTCATGAAGGAGCAGCACAAATCTGAAAGCTTGAGAGCTGCAGGTTCAGATTTGCTTTTGAAATGTTTCGGAGAGGGAGTAAGGCCTAGCAACTTGCATGGGAAGCCACAGTCTAGTTTCACTTCTGGTTTCTATCAAGTACCTCCTTGAACTCATCTCATGTGAAATGGTAATAATGCCATTATTTTTAGAGTGAAGTTGTTTGGTGGCTAAGTACTATTTCTTTTTTTTTTTAAGACTGAAGAAATAATCTAATTAGCTGCTTTTAAACGTGCTACTGAAATTGCTTTGAATGACCTTAGAAAAACTGAGGTTTTTTTTACCTAATCAGTTACTGATGTTAACAACTTCCTGTCTGTCAATTTAATAATGCATCCATTCTTTGTTCTTGCTTGTAACAAGAAGAGAACAACAGTGTCTTTGCTGTTTTCTTTACCTCACTGCAGTGTCACGCTGAAGACTGGTACACTTTTGTATTATTAGCTGAACCTAGAAGTAGGTTGCTCCACAGAGAAAGTCTCTGTAGTGATTGACAGTCAAATGCTCTGTTCATAGGTGATTCCATCTCCAGATGTGTTTTTTTGAAACAGTCTAATTTGCAAAAGTTTTGGGTACAGACTGCTTTTAAGCAAGAACAAGGTTTCTTCAGCTGGGTGGCTGGAATGGGTTGGTGGTTGTGTCACCAATGAACGAGGGCAAAGAAACCCTCCCAATCTAGGACAGCTATGTCAGTCATAGACTTAAAGAGTTGGGGTTTATAAGGTAAGCTATTAGCACAAGGGAACGGACAATAAAAGAAAAATACGTGGAAATGAAAACAAGGCTTTCTTCCCAAGGCTCCGCCATGTCAGTGCAGGATTTTCCTGGCTTATTCTGCCTCATTTGTGGACATGATGCAGAGAAGATGTAGAGTCATGAGGGAAGCTGAAAAAGCAAATCAAATTAAGTTTCAGAGAAAGGAGCACACAAAACTGAGCATATTGGGAACTGGTGTGTCAGACTAAAGACTGTCATTCAAAATATTACTTAAAGGGGACTTGGCAACAGAAAAAGAATATAATACAGGAGATTGAGATCAGCAAAAGAGATACTGGAGAACTCAGACTCCCTGAAAGCAAGGGGATTAGGGACGTATTTGCATCTATGGAAAATTCGATCCCTTCTCTCCTGAACACTGGAGGTGATCTCATTTAATTTGAGAGAAATTGTGAGATCTCATTGTGAAATACTGATATAAATGCCAGCAAAGGCAGAGTGATACTGGTCACATTTCAGTCTAAAGGGGCAAAAGTTTCCCTCACTTCCCATTAAAAAATTCAGCTTGGATGATAGTGAAGAGTATTTTCAACAGAAATTTTCACTCAGTTGTATAGATGTCTTTAAGGATCTCAACGGCCTTTGCAGAGAGTAACCTGAGATTCACCGCACACTTCCGACATAAACAAGTTATTTTGTCCTAATTGATTAGATAGAAATGTTATGTGTCTTGATCAAGCCATAAATCAGTGGCATATCCAAGAACTGGACTTTTGGAAGGTGAATATTAGTTCCTACTGTATTAGCAAACCTGTATTTGTAATTCAGTCAATTCCTTGCAAAACTCTGCGTGGATGCAGTAGTTAACCTGAACTGAAGGCTGGGTGGAGGCTTTTTACAGTGTATGCATATTGCTACCACATCACAGCAACAAAAGATTTTGGATCTTTGGACAAGTTTGGGGTATTACTTCATGTAGTTCCACTAAGAGGCAAAGTATAAGAAATTGTTAGTTCTTGAGATGATGTCCTTGTCTTGGTATGAGTTGTGTGGTTCTATCACTGGCGGTGTGATTATACAACTTTTTTAGTGTTGAAACATTTTAACTGAAATATACATATAGACACCTTGTTACAGAATAAGAAATTCTAAGTGCAACAGCTCTCTTCCACAACTACCTTTGTTTATCTTAATTAGACTTTAGGAACTAATACTTGATACAATTCCAAGTGGAGGTTTAAGGGCTGTGTAAGGCAATATTACTTCACAGTGCTTTTTCATTTGTCAGATCAACCCAATGTCTTCATCTGACTGCAGTTTGGGGTCTGTCTCCTTAACAGTTAGTTGAACTCTTCAGAAGAGTTATTCAACTAATAATTTTTGTGCTTATCTAGTTAACTTCATTCTGCTTTTAGGATACTTTCTGTTGTGTTAACTTTGACAAACACTGGTATACCCTAACAATTTCAGAGCAGCTGGACACAGATCGGAGCAGAGATGACTGAAAGTCTTAAGACAGCAAATCATTGACTGAATAGATTGCTACAGCTCCTCTAAAGACACTGTGAGATTTCATTTTTATAGCACAGAGACAATAAATGTAGGTTTAGCATTTTGGCTCCATTAGTGCATCGTATGTAGACTGAAACCACTATGCATACTTAGTATATGGTGCATATCAAAGGTAGAGATGGATGTGTATACTCATATACAGGTACCTGCTGGCATTTATCTATGCATTTACAAAAATTTAAAGTGTACTCAATAAAATAGTTCTAAGCATTGTGGAAGGTGATTTAGAGACATATTTAAATGAGCTACACACTTGAATAATTTTTTATTTTATGTGCCATATGTCACATACATTACATACCTGTATTAATGCATATTATACATGTGTACATACATATATACATGTACATATGTCATGTATGTTATCTTTTTGGTGAAGACTTAGAAAGGATAGAAGTACTGTTCAAATAATAAAAGCACAACACATTTTTTTTTGCTTTTTGTTACTTGTACAATTAATTTAGATGTTCAGTGCCAAACCAGGCAAAACCAGCAGAAGCACGATCCCTGTGCCGTTTAGACCATGTGTAGCATCCACAGCACTCTTAGCAGCAGCTCAGCAGCCCAAATTCCCAGGGCAGGGGCTGGTGGGCAGCTCTGCAGTCTTGTCCCTCCGCTGTCCCTCTCCTGGTCTGCATTGCCTCCGCCAATTCCCCTGGGGTGTGAAACTGCCTCAGCAATGCTAAGGAGACCAATGCAGACATGGTAAATAAAATGTTTAAGTTATTGAGGAGTCCGTTTTCAAACAGACTAGAATTTGTTACCCTATAGTTGGATACTTCTGCAGCTTTCTGCTTTTATCATCTCCATGTTGTCCTTTAGGGCTGTGTCTGTTGTTCGCTCCATCACTTTAAATATTTCATTTTAGAAACATAGCAAAATCAGCCTTCTGAAGTCAGAACTCACTGTCTTTTGTTGAAATCAGTGGGAGTTTCTCCATCTACTCACTGGAGTATGAATATCATCCCATTTCATTGTGGTTAGATAATTCGTAACCTCTTACATTATCACAAGATAGATTTTCAAGCTCTATGGGCCATTACTTCTTCCACAAACTGGCACAGTGGTTTTTAAAACAACAAACTGTATCCTGTCATGGAGGATATTATGCCTGTAATGCATTCTCATTACTCTGCTGTATCAAAGTGTATCTAACACCATGATTAGGTAAGCAAGTAAAATAAAATAGCAAGTAAACTTAATCTGTTATCATGAAAAATATGAAATATTTTGGTTTAAACAATTTGTTCTTGGAGTATTCCAGCCTCAACCCAAACCTAGACTCCAATAAGATATATATGCTTAAAATCTCTATATTCAGGTTTCTTCATAACTCAAGAAATCCATGCAGTAGTTTGTTAGTAACCATCAGGCATTGCTGCAGAGTGAAGTTGTTTTTTGAGAAATTTGGTTAGCATCCCTGCCAGATTTCTATAACAAGGTTTTACAAGTAAACTTGGACAGAAACTGCCACTGCTAGTGCTGCTACTTGGGGAAACCAGTTTGCCTGTCTAAGGATGTATTGCTGTACTGTCCCCGTTTGCTTGGGTCACACAGATTGTATATCCATTATTTTGTGGGTGCCTTGCTGGTCACGTACAGAGCTACAGGCTGTGTCAGGGTCCTTAGCACTGTATGGGGAAAAGGATTCTTGAAATAAAATGCAGTGCATTGCAGGTCCAGGACAAAGGCCTCATTTTGGGGAATGTTAGGCTATGTTGGTATCCTGAGCTGTTTTATGCAGATGACTAGTATTTTCTGATAACAAGGTAATCTGAGATGTTTATTCATGGAAATTATGGATTTAAAGGCGGGTGGGGAGGAACAAGTTTGTGCAATGAAAACATTCAGAATAAATTGTTTCATGAAAGCCGAGCTTGTTACAGGAAAAATAAAACTCTTCCCATCTCTGTTTTTTCTTGTATTCTGTCTGTTTAGTTGACCTATGGAATTTGGCTAATTAAAATATCCCAAATATTTAGGTTATGCTTGTTGCTGAAGTATTTGGAAATATAGATTTTTATTATGAATGATATCATGTTGTGTTTTTGAACAAAATTTTAATAACCATGATTGGCATGTCATTGCCTTTAATTTCCTTGTATGGTACAATATGCAGTTCACGTCCATTTTATGCACTGTATAGCCAAACTTGAGTATGCACAAACAGCATGAGGAAAGGGTAATCAATCTGACTGCGTGAAAACTCTGAGGAAACACTGATAAGTAAAACAGGTCATAAATCCTGCATAGAGAATTGTTCACATTCATGGCTCCAAAGATTAAAATTGAGGCTCCTTCTGTCCCACCCGTAAATGACTTTTGGCAGTAGAAACGTGCTCAGTAAAAAATCTGCTCACAATCCTTATTGCCAATCCATATCTGCCTTCTCTGTCTTACTCTACAGACCCAAAGAGTTGAGTCTGTATAGAACATTGTTCCGAAATGTTGTATTTCTTTAATGAAATCTTTCTTTTTTAGTTTAGTAATATTAAGTCCTGATAGCTGAATGCTATTGTTAAGCTAGGATTAAGTGCATGTGATAAATAGCATGAATAGAAGAAGTGGAGCACAGGGGATGGGCTGTTTGGGACTGATTTTTCCTGTCTGCAAATAACTTGGGACCAATGGAAAATACCAGGAAAGTTCAAGAGACTCGTAGCTCTTTTCCCTGCATCATAGATCAGTGAAGTCCAGCATCAGTGTAGATTGGGGAGCACAGAACAAAAACTGAGGAAAAGTAGTTAATTCTCTCTTGTAGTTTTTACATTTATTGAAAACTGAAGTGATATTAGTTATATCTGTCAGACTAGGAACGGGTGGAGGATTCTGCTGAGAACAAACACACGGGTGAGAAGTTAGTGTCCAGATATTTTCAGAGACCGTGTGGAGGCTCTGATCGCGGTGGAATTCCTCTTACCTTATTATAGCCAGTTAAAAGGTTGGTGTCTAGTCTCAGCTAGTTGCTTGGTCTTCTACTATAGCCAGATGGTAGAAATAAAAACTTATGAGGGCAATTCCTTTCCCCTTTCTGAGATGATTATGTAAAGGTAGAATGACTGACCCTCTGGAGCTATGTGCATCTATTGCTTAATTAAGGGGAGATGAACCATCTAGTTTAAGTTAAACACCTAATTTTCAGTGTCTAAAGTTAGTTGAGATTAATCTTACCTGTAGTATAGAACTACTGTTTGAGAAGATATTGTCTTTTCATGTACTTATTACTAATATTATAATTATTATTACAGATTGTACATCTGTGTTGCAAAGTACTTTATTTGAATCTTTTGAAGCTACTTTGAAAGCTAGCACAGACGTATAACCCTGATAAATGTGATGGATCTGGGCATGCTTTTATCAGAGGGACATCTTTTTTTTTTTGATTCTTAAAACAGATCGGTGATATAAAGTTATGGGAAGTCCCCGAGAAGTGGTGATGGGGAGTGATGGGCAAGCAAAGATAATACTAAAATGAGCCAGCTGCATAGGAAATAGAGGTATCTCTGTGGCGGAGACATGTTTCACTTTGATACATTCTCACAGCTTTCTGCTTAGTGCTACAGAGATAGTAGAGATAGTAAAATGGATCATTATGCAGAACTACTATAATGAATTAGTTTACCGAATATATTGCAATGCAACTGTATATATACACACATAGGCCTTATATGTACACACAAGGAGAAATATTTAACGAGTTGATGGGCAATTGGTGTACTTGCACATATAGCGGAAGTTCTCTACTATCTTAGCAGTATCTCACTACAGATTTACACAGCACTTGCATTCAGCCACCAGCATTAGACCTCCTTCCTTCTCCACTTGCTGTGACAGCATTTCTGAAGAGAAGGGTGACATTAATCTAGAAACTACTTATATACTTAAGGAAACAAGATCTGAAAACAAGTAATTCAGCCAGTATAAAAATGGAATGTTCATTAAAGTGTTCTCATACTTTTGCAGAGTATTGCGTACACATTTTAGGGAAGTTTCTCTTGAGGATTACCACCTCCCTCACGTGAGTTATTTTTCTTCTTGTTAGGATCTGAACGGCATTGCTGTAACAGCTACAGCCGTTGCTTATGGGAAAGGATAGCATTAAGGAATTGCGGTTGCTGCTTAACAGCTCGAAATAAGTAGGAGGGCTCACAGCAAGTGACACGGCTACATGCAGCCTTAATCAAGTTGGATGTGTACTCTGCAAAGGGTGCTGCTCGTTGACTGTAGTCACTGTAATCTCTCTGGTAAATCCCCTCTTGATCTATAAACTGGTAGCTACTTCACTTGGCAAACTATCTTGAAGTATTTCAAAATGGAAAGCACTGGAACTGTCACCTGTCTAACCAGTCTGCTTATTTTCCCTTTGGATGTTGTGGTTGCTGTCTTAGCTAGTGGTGACCTGCAGATTCTCCTGTGGATGACCCAAAGATGTGTGTTGGTGCTGAAAATTTCCTTGCTGCCATTCATATTTCAAACCAGGCAGCCCCAAGAACACAGATGTGGAACCTTATACCAGAGGAAGAAAGAGGCGGCTTCAGGCAAATTAGAACAGTATCCTGCAAATCAGAGGGCAAAAGGTAGCTAAATGTCTGCCACCCCAGAATATAAGCACTTTGATGTATCGATGTTACAGGCATATGGGAAATAGGCCTTTTAAAGGGGTGACTGATCTGTGCATCTGAGTGTTTAAGGTCTTTATAAAGTACCACCTTTTTCATAGAAACTAATTTCCTTTCAAAACTTTTAAGTTGGATAACCTAAAATTTGGGGCTGTAAGTTCACTAGATACATTTAAAAATCTAAATCCCAATCTTCTTGTATTTGTGCTAGTTTCTTTTAGAGGCTCTGTGTTGTTTTATTCATTCCATCCTTATAGCTTATTTATTTTCTCTGAAACAGCCGCTTTCTAGGTCTGAACATAATGCAATAACCTGGTTTATCCCACCAAGGGGGTGGACAAGACTTTTTCTAATAAATTTCATACAATATCTGTCACTTCAAGCTCTGTCACAGGCAGCAGAGAGAGAGACACCTACAAAGATGCCCCTAAACTTGAATCACCCTCAAGAGGTGTTTTTCTCTCAGTCGCGTATTGAGAGAACCTGTGGTAATTTAGTTCCCAAGCTGGCACCTACAGTTTGGTGCAATGAATATGGGGCTTTGTTCTTAAACATGGCATTTGCTTCTAGCAGCTCGCTCAGCTCGTCTTATTAATCGCTTTTTTTAAGGATTACTTACACTTCCATTCAGAGCAATCAAACTATTACTGATGTGTTCAGTCTGAAATACCTTACAAAAATCAGTTAATTTACGAGTGGTTTGTATGCCCAAAGAATCTGTGATAATTCCAAGAGAATCTTCTGTAAGGCTTTTTAATACCAATTGTTTTCATAACTTACTCGGCCTGTAGGTCAGTGGAGGTTGGTCACTATTTGTGCCTGACATGTTGTTCCTGTCGTAGCTTCTTAATCACACAAAACAGTATTGATCATCCTAAAGAAAGTGCATAATATTATGTTAATTTTTCTTGTCTCTCCCATTACAAGTGAGACTAAAACAGTTTAACTCAGAGAAAAGCAAATCACCAAGTTATTAATATTTCATGTTCTTTGGAATTGGTTTTAAACCACAAACTTAATTTAAATTGTAACAGGCTGAACTCAGTCCTTTTTACAATTCCTCTGAAATCTGTTGGTTGCTCACGTGAAACCAGTGATGTTTTTTGCTTCCTGCCCACTGTGGCAGCTGTGGTACAGCTATTGTACAGCACGGCTTATTCTTAAAGGGCTCCACTTCTTGCATTAAGTGTTCTTGTATTGTACCTATTTTCCGGGTTTTTCTTAACAGTTCTTCCAAACCAACTTTATAAGGCTAAAGAACCTACATTTTTTTAGCTTCATGGTAATAAATTTGACACTCGGATAAAAATGTAGCATACTGTAGACAACAGATTCATTAAAAATAAGCTTGTATGTTCTACCATCTTATGCACTTACCAACTATTAATCCAAGACTCAAATGAGGATCAGTGATGCTAGATGCTGTGCAAGTGGGATAGTGATCTAGATTCCATTCTGAAACACTTGTGATGTAAAACCAGCCTCAAATAAGTGAGGAGAGAGGGAAGCAGCTCACAGATAAATAGAAATTTTTATCTGTGTTTATGTTAGAACACAAATGTTTAAATGTTGAACTTCTCTTGGCCTTGCTGTAGTATGCTAACTTATGTCTCGTCAGATACCGCCGCAGAAATCGCTCTTCGGCAGGGGCAGTGAAAGCCTTACGGGCTTTCCGTGCCCTAAGGATGGGGTGAAGAAAGCGTGTATGTTTGGGAAAGGGGTGGATGAGTGAGGAGCGAGGCCCTGCTGTTGCTCCGTGGACAGTGGAGCAGTGTTAGCAGTTGATAGATATGTAAGGGCTGTGTCTGTTTGAAAGAGCTTGAAGTTAAAGGCTAGAAATTTGAGCTCAACTCCAGTGAATCAAAGGAAGGATGTTCAGAGAAATGGACAAAAAATTCTTCACAGCTGTCTCTTCTACTTGGCATGCCCTAATTGCTGCGATTGTTTTTTATGCAGTGCTTTGATGATTAAGGGAATCTTTTCCAAACAAAGTACACATTGAGGCTGATACTGCAAAGTTATCTGGAACTGTTTGTATGAAAATGGCTGCAATACAAATGCCACAGTCACTGCATTCACTTGCTTGGCCGGGCAGCCAGCAATTTTACTTTCTCATTGAAAGAGAGCTTTTCTTCCTAACTCCACAGGAGAGAAGAAGCAGAGAAAACAGAACATTAGTACAAATTCTTTTACCCTATTCTGTGCTGTGTCTGAGAGTCACTGTGCTTACAACTAGCATGTCCCTCCCAAAGATTTTACCGACAACTTGTAAGGCTCAAACTTAAAAAAGGGATGCGGAGGAGCGGTGTGCAGGGAGGGAGGATGGGGACCCTGAGGAGATGGCAGGGGATCACAGCTACTGAGGACGGGGCTGTGCATCCCAGCGCTCAGCAGAAAAGGTTCATTCACACAGTCTGTGCCGGGACAGTGTTCGTAGACACAGTCCAGCAATTTTTCTAGTGACTCCATGTGCACGTAAGGTCCCACACTTTCTAAATTGCTACTTACAGACCTTATGAAGTTAATCCTGAAAAATGCAGTGTAGACATTCGAAAAGGAAATTAGAGCTTGACTCTTATCTGATTGTGTACCAGATTAATTCCACTCATTTACTGGAGTGTTTTACACTGGTATAACTGACCTAATTAGAATCAGGACTTAGCTAAACAATGAGGCAAATGTAATTTTGCTGATTTTGCTCCTCCTCTTGTTTTTTAAAAAAACTCTTATCAAAGACTGTGTCAGAAAGGTACTATGAACCATCTATCAAAATTTACCATCAAAAGAAAGAAAAAAGAACTTTTTTCTTTTACTTTTCCATTGGCTGGTGTTTATATGAAATGGTGAAAACTTGGTAAATTCTTGACAAGTGAAGTGGCTATGACATGCAGAGTAATGAAAACTTACCTCATGGTCTACATAACAGCACTGGAACCAGCCACTGCGTTCTTTGTAGGAGGATGTCCTTTCTGACTCCTCATTGACCATTGCACAACAGCCCCAGGTTGTGGCCCCATCCCTACCCCTCTGGAAAAGCTAGACGGGGCGGTTTCTGAAGCACACCAGCGAGCTGTTGGTTTGGTTGGCGAGGATGACTTGGGAACAGCACCAGACGAGTCATCCTTCCTCCATGCTTTCAGGGACTGAAGATTTTCCTTAGCCTGCACTTCCAGTCCTTGTTAGGCTGCTCCTGACAAGTAGGGCTGTGGTAAGCGTTGCTGGCATGGGCTTCTCCATGGGAAGCTCTGGCTCTGGACCTTCTGGAGGACTAGGGCTGTTGTCAGTTAGAGCAGATTTCTTTTCCTGAGGCTAGTGAAATTTTCTCCAGCACTATAATCTGTATCTGTGGGGTTCTTAAGGTACTGAAAGGTGACTGACTCCAATCTTTGCAGTTTGTGTCATACCCGATGGGTATGGAAGCACTCTGATGCTCTGCTAGATACTGCAATAGCAGCATCAGTGGTATGCTCTTTTCAAAACAGTAATAAGAGAATATGGTTTCCATTTATGTTTTTAAAATACAGTTTTCAGCTAGGGATTTATCTGAGGATAGTTAAACCAGTAGGAGTTTGAGGTTGTATGAAGCTCATGAGGTATGTATGATGTTTATAAAGCTAGATAGCACCTTTTCCTCATTACTCATTCCTATTATTTCAAGTTGTCATAGTTGGTCTAATAGTGATCCATTTTAAGATACATTTTTATGTACCATGTTGCCCATGAAAACAGTGGGGGAGTCTGGTTTCTTAGTATTTTGTGCCTTTTGGTGATCACTTGCTCAGATCTAAAGTCTAAGCAGGGGTCAGCTCACACTACAGTCTTCATTGAGAACCTTTTTTTGTCTGGCTGTCTATTTCCATTTGTAAGGGGAAAAAAAAAAGCTGTTAGGTATGTACATGAATTGAATACAATACCATAATCCTATTTGCATTAGGAAATCAATTTAAAATCTAGTGTCAGTAGTATATGTGTAAGGAGACAAAAAACCCACTCTATTTTCCCTCTCCCTCATCAAAGGCTGTCTTGTCTGCATACAGTACCCACACTATATATGGAGATGTATATGCATCTGTATAACCATATATATATATATATAATACACATATATAGCCTCTACAGCTTTTACACTTCAGATTTTTCTTATCTTCCTCTAGTTGCTTTGCTATTTGTCAAATTTCCTGAAAATGTCTTTCGAAGTCTTTGTGCATTTTCTTATTTATATGCTTGTCATAGAGTGATTTTTATTTTTGGTGTGAATCTTGAAGATCTTAGACTTTGTTCAGGGAAAACTCACACTCTAAATTTAGCTAGACTTCATTAAAGTTAAGAAAGTATCTGCCTTCTGGAAAATACATATTTTTCAGAGCAGGAACAAGAGAAAACTCTTATCTGCAAAGTTCGTATCATTAACCTGCAAGCCTCATTTTTTCTGTTATATTTATCCAAATCCGTAGAAATTCCTTAAGCAGTCTGAAACCCAGACAGGACAAGTGAGACAAAAAAAAGGCTAGGCAAAACTGTTTCATTTTTCTTTCCTGTTACCAGGATGAATGTTAGATACCAAATAGGCATTTTATTTTGGGCTTTTCAAACCCAGATACAAATTTTTTGAGTATTCATTATTTTGCCTATACATGGTAAAAGCTGTACATTATGCCAACATGAACAATGCCTAGCTAAATAGGCAAAGAACAGCTTTTATGGTCAACTATTCAATTTTGAATCTAGAAATACAAGTTTTAGTTGTTCAGTCGCACAGTTCCTGTGTTTGAATACGGTGGCATTATGCAAGAAGCCAAAAAAACAAAACAACGTTAACCGTTTGGCATACTTCATAGCAATTCAGTTGGAGAGGAAGAAGATAATTTAACGGTCAAAATATTAGAAGCAGCTGTGGATACCTCAAGCAGGTTTAAAACTTTAAGAGAAGTGCATATAGCTTTAAAAGTGAACAGGGAGGAGTGCTGGCATTGGCTCATACAATTTTTGAATGGCAAGGAACATAATATTTCAGTAAGTCTTAGTCAAGCTGTTTTAATTAGCCTACAAAAGAAAAAAGATCTTATGAACTGAAAACATCTTGCACTGAGTGGGTAAACTTGATCAGTTTAGTCTGAATTATTTGGCTTCAGTCTACATGTCTCATTTGATGTTTGTTGGCCTTTGTACAACTGCAGAAGAGTCATGTAGGAGAGAGAGGTTGGAAGTGCTGTAGACTGTTCTTTTCAGAGACATTTGTCCCTCAAATTTGTGTACTTGAGCCAGAGAGTTCAGGGTAATGCTTTGAAAAATAGTGCTTCTTGAAGCATAGCCATATTTATCTGGCATGAATTCATATACAGTGGACACAACACTGGCACAATTACAAAAAAGGAACTGATTACAAAAGTGTATGGAGTGGTGGTTTTAATAGGGTCACAGTTTATTAAAATCATAGCAAGCAGAAAAGGAAAACTCTTTAGAAAACTTTATCTTATTTCTCCTCCCTTCAACCTTCCTCCTATCTATCTATTAAGCTATCACTATCTATTTTTTTTATTTTCAATCTGAAGAGGAAAAAGATAGGAGATCTTTAAATGTTTCACCTTTATCAGGCTCCTCAGCCATGAAAAAAAAACAAAAATTCATTTGGGCAGACAACCGTTCTTATTAGGACCATAGTGGTGAAGGCAAGTTCTGGAAGATTAAAATTCATTGTCTGTGAAATGCGCTCAGTTGTCCTTCCTCAGAATAGCATATATCAGACAGCATCCACTGCATACGTAAAATCTGGACATACTCTGAAGGTTACCTAGTAGATCCAGCTTTTCTAGCTTTTTAGGGCCTAATTTAAATTATTGGTGAACTGAGGGCAGAAGTTCAATATATATACACTTACATACATGTATCTCTGAGTTAGAAGACACTTTGGATATCTGCAAGTGCACAGAGACCGTCTGACTTGAATTCTTCTGACATTAGCCACCTGCTGCATAAGCTATAGGACTAGTAAAATACAGTTGCAGAAGCATCCTGTTATTTTTACTTTCCAGACAGAAAAGCATTGCAGCCAATTTTTGAAAACTGAGCGGGAAAGAGAAAGGAGGCAATAAGAAAAATCCTCGAGAGATTTGAAGTGTTTTTCCTCATGGTTGTTTACGGTACTGTCAAAAGTTATAATTGTGCTCTTGCAGAAGGGAAAAGAAGTACGTTCCTCCAAGCCATTAGAAAAATTGTTACTTGGACACGGTCCAAAAATCTATTGCAAATTATGGGTGGACCAGTTTTAGCAGCTGATCAAAGGAGAAACTGGGTCTGAAATTATTTTAAAGGAAATATCTCATACTCCAAATCACAAAGTAATTCACTCTTAATTCCCAAATATATTTATAAGAATTGAAGATTTCTGGGTTTTTCTCTTTTTCTCCCCCC
>JANZLQ010000065.1:5815203-5828325 GCA_026212715.1 Elanus axillaris
CCTTCTTTTCCCTTCTTTCTGGTCTTTTCTCAGTAGAGATTTGGTATTCTTGCAGGTTTTTTTAAACTTGGCTTTCTGTAACTCTTAAGGGGCTTCTCCAGATGTTGGATGCTCATTAAAATGAATTCTGTTCCAGTTCAAAAGTCTTTGGAGAAGCACCGAGTAAGGCAACAGTCCATTGATTCCCTCATATTAGACTCAGTGTTGGGTTCATTTCATGGACTTAAGTTCAGCAAGTAAAAATGTGCAGCTGTTTGCTCATTTCTCAACAGTACTTTTGGCCGAAGAAGACTTCTATGGACTATTGCAATTACAGGGTTTTTTTTTGTGGTAAAGATAAAGGATGCTCTTTGCTTCCTTCAGTCATTGTTGTGTGAATCTCATGCAGCAATGATGAATTGCTTTTAAATCCACACTGACAAAATTGAGTTTTCTGCCATTGGTGAAAGACGTTCGAAACAACAACATGACCAGACTCTGCTGAGTCTGCTGAGTAATTTCAGCATGTTTAGATTGGCTTGTTTTTATGTTTGGGAGAAGGAAAACAGAACAAGAGTCAACTTTAAAATTCATTTTAAGAGCTGGGTAATCCCACATAAAGTAAGAACGTGTTACAATGGTAGGAAGTAAATTCAAGAACACAGAGGTTATATCCTACTTCCTTTGCTTTTTACACCGGCACATAGTAATTTAATAGACTGTACTAAAGAACTGGATAGGGGAAATGTTTTGGGTTTTTTTTTTTTTTTGCCTAGGGAAGACAAATAATTATTTTTCACATTTGATTGCTAACTGCAACCTTATTTTTTGCCTAATGCATGCATAGTTAATCAGGTGTGTAGTTTCGGGGTTAGTAGATTGTTCACTCCAGTAAACTGCTTTATTTTTAGCCTAAATCCTTTTCCCATCTGGTAAAACAAAGTGATTCCTATCATCTTGGTGAGACCACGATAATGCCAAGGGAATTGTTCCTTTTAGAGCACTGCATGTTAAACAAGCTTCTGGAGTGTACAGCTAAACATGACAGATTTATAATTAATACTCTGATATTTTGAATGCCAGTTTTTACGTAATCCCCCTGCAAAAATTAGTTTGTTGATTTGCATGTGAATTTTATTTTAATCTTGCTGTTCCATGACCATCAAAAGAAAAACCCACTTCATGTTAGAGCTATTTCCATCAAATGGAAAGAGTCATGAAAGAAGGTTTCCTTTTTTCCTAATAACTGAATTTTACAGGGACTGCTCATGTGTCTTTACTCACTAACACATCCATTATTGTAACTGTTGTAAGCTGGGTACTGTGATAATCAGCATATCTTATTCGTTAAATCTTTTAGTATGCTAAATCTTATTGCATTAGATACTCTTTACTTTTGGCCTGCTTTCATTGAAATTAGAACCTTTGGATTTTCTTATTGGGAAAGAATACAAATTCCCTTGACGTAAAATATACAAGATGCTTCTGGCTGGCTGACTACAGGCAGCATTTGAGGACACTTTTAAAGGCCTATTTGGCACAAAGAAAGTTGGAATGCGTACAGAAGGAAAAGAAATTATTGAACTGAGAACATTTATACTTAAAACAACATACACAGATACGATGACAAAGCCACCTAAAATAAAGACATTTAGCTTTAAGGTTGAAAATGTGGTTTGAAAATAGCTTTCCTACAGCTTACCCCATTTTCATGGTTTATTGGGGAAAGTATTTGATTGCTCAGTGAAATCTATTGCAAAATCTTAAGGCATTCCTGCAAATAAGGCCAGTATTCATTAGCCCTGAAAGGCTCTAAACATTTATCTATGTGAATAAATTACTACAAGTCTGATTACTACTAATCCAAAGGTTTGAATTTATACTTCTTTGCTATCCTGTGGTCACTCTATGTGCACGTCCTTCATTCTAACAAAAATGCAAGGAATATTAGCCACCAGCTTACTTCACAGTAACTGGTTCTTGTTCCCAACTTTAATTACAAATATTACTTTGGTTTTACCAGAGCACACGGAGTGGATGGGAACCACTGTTACTCTGTGTAACTGTCACTGATATCAAAGGCATTTTTACAGTGACTTGGGGGGGGCGGGGGCAGGATTGAAGCAGATGTGAGATGGGGCAAAATTCACACCGCACCTGACATCACTTTGGGCTGAGTATTTTATCTGTGGGTACATCTGGGAGCCATGCATGCTCAAGGACAGAATCTGGTCCTTTAACTCTTTGCCAGAAGGTATGGATTTGGAAGTCCCAGTGGCCTCTCAGTTGTTATTCATTCTAATGAAACTATCCTAGCACTTAGAGAATTTATTTATAACATATATTAGGAGTTGTCTTTTTTCTTCAGAAGGCTGCACATATGCACAGCAGCAGTCTTATGGTGGTTGGCAGGTATCCTTGCCTCACTCAAGCATCAAACTGTTGCTTTTTTGTCTGAAATTCCTGCACAGGGAAAGATTATACTCATGGTTGCCATCTGGTTGGCCATGTTCTTTTGTTTTCAGACAGCAGGGCAAATCTATGTCAACTGTCTAAGGAAAGTTTCTGAAACCTAATTTGACTGTACTGCTTGTTCTGTGTGGTTCTGTGCTTCAAATCATTATCATGCTTTTTAAAGAAAGTATACTACTTTAAAAAGTATACTACTACTACTTGCATTTCAAAGCACATAACTTCTTAACATAATAGACTTGGGTATGAGGATACCTTTTATAGATCTACTCAGAAGATGTAGCTTCCTTGCAGCCTAATTTTCTTGGAAAACTTTCTTCCCTGCTTTGGACAAGGATTTTTTTTTTTCCTGGTAAATATTAGGATATAATCTTCATGTTGTTGCTCTCTACCTCATGGACTGTCCCTTCTAGTGAAACCTGTATTTTTCTGCACTTCAGCAGGGCCTAACACTGAAATTTTTGCTCCTCAGGTGTTCTTAGTAAATAGTAAGGATGTGATCTTTGAATCAGCACACAACTTCGTTTGCCAAAAGTGTTCTATTAATCTTCAGCAAATACTATTGAAACGAGTTATGTCATGTCTTCTTAAAGTTTCTTTCTGTGATTTTGCCTCTCACACTGACTTCAGTTTATCAAAAAGATATTTTCATTCCCTTTCCTGTCAATGCATGGCATCTACTTTGAGGATATGATATGATTCAACTTACTGCTGTGCCGTGGATGTGCGTACATCTCCATGACCCTCTACTTCCAATCTTATGGAGAGAGTGCTGGAACACACGCTTGCGTGTGCAGCAGGCTGCTGGGAAATGCAGGTCTCCATGCATTGAATGGCACTCTCTAAAAGCTAAGCAGCATTGCGAGGCCTTGGTGTACATGATCAGGGTACTGCAAATTCTGTAAGCTTAATAACTTGTAATTCTGCCTAAAAGACTTTGGAGCCAAGTCTTTTCCCATTCCTCAGCCAAAGAATAAAACTTTATTCCTAAGAATTTTTGCATGCCTTCCTCCTGAACAGAAGGAAAACTGTAAATTTCACAGAGGCTGCCATTGCAGCAAATTAGAAGGGCTGATGGTCTTTGATCCCTACAGTAGCCCTGGGATGGAGAAGTAATTCAGATCCTCATTACTTTGGGCCAAATTACAAGATGGTCTACCTCACCTCGCTGCAGATGGGAAGATGGATGACCTTAGCAGGCCTCAGCCCTTTCAGAGTTCCTGTGTGCTTATGACATGATTCCCTCTTCTCTACCACCCACTCACATCTGTTTAAAGATTTGATATAATTTCATATATCAGCACAGCTCCAGGAACAGCTCAGAGCTTCCCTTCATGGTGTCTTGCGAGCTAGAAGGAGTTGCTGTAGCACCTCCTATACTTGCTCGCCACTCAACAGGAAATAAAAGAGGCCTCAATAAAGGTGTTGGCTGCTTTTCTGGTTTCTGTCTGTCCCCTGGTGAGAGCCTCTGGGGAAGCTGGCATTGCTCTTGGAGTGGAAGCTAGTTGTTTGGGTCACTAACCCTAATTTAGACTTTCTAAAACAGACTTCCTGAAGGGCAGCATGAGGCATCGTTATGTATTATAAACAGCATGGTGGTGCTGTCTAAAACAAGCAAGCTGGTTTGCTTTGGGTTGAGTCTAAGTGTTGCTCTTCATATTAAGTATTTCCTCTTACATCAAAAAAGTAGTGTTTCAGTTTAATAAATTTTTATTTTACTTTTTTTTCATTTATATATATATATAAATACATATATGCATAAACCTGACCCTTGCAGAAACCCACTACAAACACTCAGTGTTGACTTTTTAGATGTCATTTAGCCAATTCATAATCCATTTAAAGTGTGGGAGTGATGAAGCACAGCTCAGATATTAAATGGGACAAAGAAAAACATGATTATTAGTTCTGAATTCTAAGTTCCCTTGTTCCAGTTCTCTTTTTACCACAAATGATACTCAATTATGAACAGTCCCACTCTTCTTCAGGGATTATGGTCTTCATTCTCCTGAGTGGGCAGGTGAAAAAGATGGTGTAATAGACACCAACTGGTTATGCTAAATCTTCCATCAGTATCTATCATTATAGTATTCTTTTCAGATGTAACAGCTGAGGAATGTATGGGTTTGACCATTTTGGTCAGCTGGCATTTTCTGGCTGATAAGTACCGCTTCTCTCATGCTGCTGTTTGATATAGGAAAAGGATGCTTATAGACTGGCCTCATCTGTTCATTTGAGAACATTACTGCTAGTTCTAATTATAGAATTTTACATAGAAAACCACTAAGGCATGATCTTATTTTTAAAACTGAAGGGCCCATTTTATTTTAACAAGACTGTGCTGATGCCCAAGAAATTTTATCAAGCAACTTCCCAAACCCTTTTTTTATCCCCACAGGTGTTTTATACCTTACAAGTCTCACTGAAGTCAATGTCAGGTTCTCTTCAGCACACATGAAAACCAGGAAGGCAGGTACTTAAGATTATAATTTTGGATTAAGAGCTACCCTTGATAACACATCTGTATCTTCTAAACAGATCAAAGTGTTAGTGCCTCCTTAAGAAAACTGCCTGACATTAAGCAAAATGATTTTGTAAATGTAAGTTTAGGAAATTCCCTGGCAATCACTGAAACTGTGTGGTTCATTATGGCTTTTAGCTACCAGATCCTACTGGATATGTAGTGTGTGTAGTCAAAGTTATCAAGAAAGAGCAACATGTTTTTATTTCTAAGATTCAAAAGGTGCTGTCTTCAGTAATATATATTTCAAATGTACACGTTGGCCAAATTGTTTCATGATCAGCCTATGAACTACATGTTTCTCAAAGACTACCGCTTTACTTTGAATATTTGCTGAAGTCATGTGCAATGCATAAGGCACTACTGCTGTTCCACCTGCATTTTCTGGATAACGATTAGCCTCCAGTCCTGCTTTTGCAAACACTTAAGCATGGCTGTTATTCTGCCTCTTACCCTCAGTCTTGAGCTAGCGCAAGTATTTAAGTAGTCATATAGATAAATAGAACAGAATTCATAGACTTATACTAGAAGCTAAATAAAAAATATGACTTAATCTGGATCTGTTCTCTGGTAGTGTTCACAGACTCTTGTAACAGGAGATGAAAGGAGGAGTAAGCCATGGGTGAAGGAAAAGGATGGGACTTTTGAACCAGTTGTCAGTTTATATCAATTTATAACATTCCTTAGGCTAAGACTCAATAGCCTCAAATTAAAAATAAAACCACCAAAGATAGATAGGGCTGCTTTTTATGACTGTGCTTATGCCTCTGATAGATAGGAAACTAATTTTTGAAAGTACTGTGGGTAGACTTTAAATCACTCTAGTGTTATTCCCTAATTTTATCCAGAATCATTGGAAGATTGTCTGCTAATCGGACAGTCTGAATCTGAATATCTTTGATTTGAAAAGTAAGCATTAGATTTATACAAAACAAAGCCATAGAAGAGGGAAGTCATATGTAAGAATTAAAGAAGAAAAGAATTCTACTAATGATGCAGGATACTGAACATTGCAAGCTTTTCATAAAATGACTGCCAGATGAAATTACAGCTCTAAAGGGTCAGGAGTTAATTCTTTCTGTGTTGATTTACCTATTGGCATAACTCAATGACAAAAGTCACCTTTGTATGGCTTCTCCTGGGATGGCATATGTATTTCTGCATGCCAATATCTACGCACCACATGCATTTCTTACATGTATGTTAGTGACTGGCCTGATGAAGGTAGTAAGAAATAGACTGATAGACTTTTCAGTAGGGCCTGTAGCAATAGGACAAGGGGTAACGGTTTAAAACTAAAAGAGGACAGGTTCAGGCTAGATAAATGGAAGAAATTTTTTTACGATGAGGGTGGTGAAACCCTGGCACGGGTTGCCCAGAGAGGTGGTTGATGCTCCATCCCTGGAAACATTCCAGGTCAGTCTGGACGGGGCTCCGAGCAACCTGATCTAGCTGAAGACGTCCCTCGTCCTTGCAGGGGGTTTGGACTAGATGACCTTTAAAGGTCCCTTCCAGCCCAAACTGTTGTATGATTCTATGATGACTCTATAACTTCCTCCTACCTGCAGACCCTATGTAGTCACCTCTATGAAAAGATGTAGCTGTTGCCACCATTACATGCCAAAAGTTATGCCTAAGGTTCTAAATGGATGTGATGTATACATGTAAAACAAAAAGAAGAAAATCATGCAGATGAGAATTACAGCAGTTAGGATTACCTCTGTAGCGAACTACCATTCTTTATTTGTTTGTGCACACATTCATGGTTATGGAAGTACTTTGGAATGATTAATAACTAAATGACTTAGACCATCAATACATGTCGCGTTTGAAGAACAGCATTTATGCCTGCATTTGAAGCAATGCAGGTAGTTTGTTTCTTAGAATGTGTTTCCAGGTTTTTTTATGGCCTTTGTAATTGCTGTGTGAGCATATCTGACACATATGAATGTAAAAATCTTCTGAAACAGTAGGATGGTATTATAACCTTCATTTACGGAATTCTCACCTTGTGCCAGTTACCCACAGAACTGTCATTTCTTTTCTTTGTTTCACCAAAGAAGCATCCTCTCTAGTAACTAATTAATTCCTCTTCAAGCAGCCTCTAAGGTGCTCTAAATATATTCTGTCCCTCTAGCCAGTTTCAAACCCACTTTTGTCTCAGGTCCGATGACACCACAGACTTAAAGATTACATAACTTTGAAGAAATTGTTCACAAAAAAAAAGCCAAGGAAAAAGAGGGAGGAAATGCAGCTTCCTAAAGCTTAAGTGGCTGCAGAGTCCATCCTTGAGAAGCGACTTGTTTAAGATGAGGACTTCAAAAGGTAACCACGACAGCTAGAATAAGCAGAGCTAATGAACATGAGGTTCATAATGTCTCAAATTTTAGGCACAAAGATTAAGAAGTTATTTATAGTATGCTAATACAGATGACTTATAATGTATGCTTAGGTGTATAATGAAAGAAAGTTGCCTGATAACAATTTTTTTTTTCCTTATACAACAAACTAGAGCTGATCCTGTGCTAGTTCTCAGAAATTAAGGATAAATTTTCTTGTGGAGCTGACATATTTAAACTAGCAATATTTTGTTCATAAAGTTTTGTACATTCATGCAGTTTTGTACATTCATACAGTTTTGTAGGAAGCTATGTAAAGAAAGGAGGAATGTTAAATCCTGCTTTAAATAAGAAACATAATGATGGTTCAAAGGAAAAACACATATATTTGGAAGGAAGGAAGTATTTTAGTTGACTGACAATTTCTCTTTTAAATTAGTCCCAAACAGAATGAAAAGCAGGTATGTGCTTTTGTTTGGGAAACATGAAAGGAATTATTTCTGATCATTAAGAACAGGTCAGAAATTTCCTTGGCTAAACAAATTTATTTCTCTTTTATTATTATTCATTTTATGACAGCTATTAAGCAGATTTATGAAACAAATAATTCTTTTGAACTTTTATTGCTAAATCAAGCTGAGATATCTTCAAAGACAATATAATCATTATTACTGTTAATATTAGGTTTTAGTATCATCTGACCAGAGATCAGCTCGTTTTCTTCTGCTTTACCCCAGGTTTCTCTTTTTATTTTCCATATGATGATTTGCTCAAGAAGCTCTCACCTTTTTCAGTTCACTTGATTTTTCATTCGCTCAGGACCTCTCTTTCTTCCCTCTTCAGATCCTCTGTTGCTTCTGAAACATTATCTGGTGACGTTCTTTATCACATCTCCTCCACCATTTACAATGTCCCTTTTGTTTTCTCCTCCACACCTCTCACCTCCTCTACCTCCATGGTGTGCCTGAGTGAGGAAGAAAGATGGAGGGGTATTTACAGACATGTGCTTTTGAGATGGCAAGAGTATTTCTGATTCTGTAAGAGCTTAGTATTTCCCTAGCGTGGCAGTCATAACAGGAGAATTATAGTGTCTTGGAAATAATCTTAAAAATACGAGAGAGAGAGAGTATTGTAGACTTTGGATTGTTCAGGTTTTTCCCATTGAGTTTGTTTGGAGGCTTCTGGTCTTGTCAGTTGGCATGTCCAACTAATTGAAATATTCTATTCCACTCTTCATCACAGACAGAAACTGCGTGACAAATACCTTATACACAAAACAGTTTTCGCTTAAAAATGCAACTCCTAGGATCATAAAAGAGTTTTGAACTACCAAATACTTATGGTCTGTAATGTTCATACAAATATAAACTGTGCACTGTAAAGAGGAAATATCACCAAATTATGTATGAACATAATTTTTTGAATGCATATATTTGTTTACAGTGTAGTAAAAATAATGCAAAAGTGCTGTGAGAGGTTTGGGCACAGAATGTAGTTACTTTATTTTGTTAGAGGTATGATGAGAAATCATGGAAGGGAGAGAAGAAAAGGCTTGAAGAGGAACTGAGTAAATTAGAGAGTCAGTCAAGTGCAGAAGTTTTTTTCCAGGAGATGGAGGAGACACTATAGAAGGGGACTTAATCCCATTCAGTGGCAAGACAAAAAGAGGTATTGGAAAAAGAAGACATCTGTTGGTTACGTAGAACATAGATTGGCAAGAGATGAAGTGGGACAACTGAAGGAAAACTTTAACATCTCAAAGGAACATATTTTAAATGATATTTTGGAATGGAACAGACTGAGGATTGCAATGCATTTTGATCTGAATATAGAAAGATGATGCCAAATTAGGAAAAATTTAATTTTCTGGAGTGGAATTTAATATTAAGGAATGAATATATTCTAGATGAGGAGAGGAAAAGGGTATATAGTTTTCTTCAGAGCTAGGCACTTAGTTGTGAAAGTAAAAACTGAGCAGGACTCTGGATTCAACATAAAAATCCATGTTCTGAGCTCCAGGTGTAGAAGTTGGATGTGACTCAAGGAATCTCCTTGATTAACAGTGTTAATTAGCAGTGGCCTGATTTCTAGCTAGTGGGACAATGATTTTTGATACATTAAGCAAACGTGCGGTGATCCATCTTGACATGAGGGAAGTGGAAACACTCATAAGCCAAAGGAGTGAGTTTACTACCTGTTTGAGGTGATAATCCTTTAAATAAAGGATTTAATCTCAAGAACCGTCTTAAAAAAAGTCTAGCGATGGAAACAAGGAACAAAGTAGTTAAAATTGAAAGGTACTATATTAACAGTGAGATCACAAATTGTATCACCCTCCCCCCTGGGATTTAAGAAAAAATTCCAAACATTTGTACCTCACTTTTTTTAGCCAGTGATGGTCATAGTTAAGTTTTTCCTCAAAGATTTACTTAACTGAAAAATTCTGTAACTATGGATGCCGCAGAGTGGTTCCTCCTGGTTGAACTGAATAGCTATGTCCTTGTTTTCTTCTTGGGGCTTTCAGGGATTTGCCTTAGTCCCCAGAAGGTTTTAGTTCTTTGACTAAGCTCCAAACGTGTCTGACAGCGCACTGACCACAGTGACTTCGACATGTAGCTCTGTCTCCTTTTTCTTTCAAGCTATGACAGAAGGAGGACATATCTACTTTTTGTTTAATTGTTGAATATTGTGCATAAATTTTGTACTTACACCAAGAAAGAGCAGACATTGGTTTTAGGCTTTTCTCAGTCTGAATGCACAGACCCCCGTTTCCTTGAAGAGTGCCCTGGCTGTGCTGCTTTCACTGGGAATATCCATCAGTCCCTGTTGAAGTGCAGTGGAGACAGGAGCAGAAGGTACTGGAAACATCCTTCTGATGGCATTCAGAAAAAAAAAAATATTGTTTCTATTCTGTGAGTGAATGAGAATAATTATTTTTTGGTAGGATCAACCTGTAGGAACAAGTGTAAGGTAAATTGGATTTTATTAGGTTGCTGGATGAGTAAAAGTTAACAAAGGGAAGAGACAAGTCTCCTGCCAGGCTACATCTGCTGGCTTGAGCAAGGAGAGTGAGATGGCTGCTGCGCCTTGCAGAGCATAGACCATGCAGCACTTAACTCCTTCTCACTATGGGTGACTACTCAATGCACAGCTTAGGTGGAGAGGGGTTTGGTGACTAATTAAACAGTAAAGAAAACCCATTCCCTTTATATATGCTCCCTATGATATGGAGAGGGGAAATCAGTTCATCTGACTTTCATTGTAAGTGATACAAACCCCAAGTTCCTATGTACTTTTACTAGATACTTCTACAGAGGATGAAATGTGTTCCTATCAACTGAATATATTAAAAAAGTCCCCAGTATAACAAATATGTCTATGGAGGATTAGGTGCCTGAAAGCCAGATATATGAAATAACAGGATTAGGGTCCTTAAATACTGCTCCTTGTGAAAGTTGGCTTTGCACAGTAAAAGTGAAGAGGTAGACCACCAATGAGCAGCTTGAGAAGATTTATAGCAAACATTACTTCTGCAGGATTAGATGACGTGACAGTTTTTATAATCCTCTGAACTCCATAAGAAAGAATAGAAAGGGGCAGCTTTCTTTGTGAGAACAGAAATTTCCACAATGAATCCCTCAGTTTTCTCTTTTGTTTTCCAATAAGGCAAAATGGATTTAATATTAGAAATATGTTCTCTCTGGATCCAATTTCAGTCTCGGCCACACTCTTTAAATAAGAATCTGTAATCCAACTGACCGCTCTTGCAAAGTTCCCTCTTAATATATCTGTAAACCAAAATATGTGTGCTAGCACAGACTGCATGAGTTTAACTAAATTGGCTTGCAACACACATATTTTAGCTAAGCGAGTGCAGGATTTTGTGCAGACAATGTCTATATCACCTGCCTATGTGTTCTGTTTTAGTTAGGAAATATCAGAATGGAATGTCTGTGAGAGGAGGAGAAAATTCTGTTATAATCAGTTATTAGCGGGGTTTTAATGCAAACCACATTATAAGGGGAATAACTACCCTTCTTCAACTGGTTAGTATGAAGCCTACTAAAAATCTGGGACTTCTGGAAAAACAAAACAAAACCCCTTCTTGCTGGGAAGTATTTTTCCATCTTCATAGGAGAAAAATAAGAAATATCCATAGAGATAAAGAGAAAATCATCTTTGAATGTTTAACTCTATAATTTAAAGCATTTCAAGAAAAAAGAACCAGGATCTGCTCTTGATTATACATGACTTTCAACGAGTCAAAAGAGGGTAGCACATGCACATCCAAAGGATAGAATTTGGCTCGTGGACATAAGGAAAAGAAGAGACTTGAGAAATGCAAACTCCATATAACCATCATCATCATTATTGTAATAAAACATGTGGTTGAATTTTAGAAAGTGTTTGCAAATGTGGTGACAAATGATAAATAAATTAGAACAAGTGACAGAAAATACAACTGAGATTATTGCTGTTCAGTAACAGGCACAGTGCAGGGTCATCTGCAAATTTACATGAGTCATATATTTTGAATTTAAGTCTTCCAAGATATGTGTCATTTGCTGTTGAGGTATTGATGGGGTTTTTATAAATTACTTAGTATAAATATATGTAACTCATAAGTTTTGTAATAAAATTCTTATTTAAAGTTTCAAAGTTTAAAATCACTTAAACGTGTGAATTTGGTCATGACGAACGACCATTGTGTAGTCAAAAGAATTGCAAAATCCCTTAATTATCATATCTTTTCAATTCATATCGCACCTGTGTAATTTCTGATTGACAATACAGTGCTGTGTCTGCGTCTGGTTGTGCTTATGACTCCTTAAACAACCAAGTGTCCATGTTGATAATTACCAAGCTGTAGTGAACTGGTCTACGAGCTGTTGGCAGAACTGTTCTACTTCCTTCCACCACCTGCAAATGCAGAACACAAGAGAGAGCTAAAATGAAATAAATAGCAGCTGTTCTTTTCCCTGCTTGATAAGTTGGTCTTATACCAGAAATCTCCATGAGAGTTCAAAGTATTGGAGACAGGAAGATAGGAAGGCGTCATGATCTGTGTTAACTTGAAATAGTTCATAGAAAGGGTCATGTGAACAGAAGGGCCGTTGATGACTAGAATCTTGCAATCTGTTTTTGTGGCCCTAAGGGGAAATTATGGTAGTTCATCTTCCTAGAATAAGGCTGGATACTTTATAGTAATGTTTGGTAACTAAATACACTGTGTGGCTCTCGTTAACTTTTAGATAACAAAAAAAGGTCAGATAGATTATAAAGAATTGTATTCTTCAATTCTTATGAGAAGCAGTACTGTCTTGCTTTAAAAACACAGATGCATCTGTTTAAATGAGCTGCCCATAGAAATGCAAAGCTGAACTTAGCCATGAGGCTAAGGTGAAGATTTATAATCTTTTGATTTTCCCACTGTAATGCAAAAATTAGTCCTGCTCTTCAATAAATCCTGGATTCCTTTTTAATGTAAATATATGTGGGAATTGTCTGAATATGCATATTTAGAATTTCAGACTTGTCAAGCAATATTAAAATAATTTTATTCTGAAAACACCAGAAAGCAAAATTAATATTTAAACGGCATGATCAAGATTCACTGGCTGCATATATTTCCTCTCAGTCAAAGGGAAGGGGGTTGAAAGGGCCAGTTGAATCTGGTGAATCAACAAATGGTTACAGGACTGGTGCCACAGCCAGGGGTTTGGCTACTTAGCCCATGGGACTCAGTTTGAGAAACCTGGTCTACTGGGGGCTGACAGGGTCCAACCATCAGAGAAGGGGACGAGCATCTTC
>JANZLQ010000065.1:5831255-5942767 GCA_026212715.1 Elanus axillaris
CAGTGCCCAAGGCCAGGCTGGATGGGGCTTGGAGCAACCTGGGCTGGGGGAAGGTGTCCCTGCCCGTGGCAGGGGGTTGGAACTAGATGGTCTTTAAGGTCCCTTCCAACCCAACCCAGTGTATGATTCTGTTCTACGATTCTATGATCTGAATTATAAATATTCTATAGTCCTCCAATGAAAGTATAGTAATTTTTTCTGAGGGTTATAACCTATATATTAGACTAATTTTTTACTCAGAAAAAAAATTGTACTGGAGAGAGAACTTCTCCAGGGGCTGTTTATGTGCCCATCTCAGTGCCAAATAAATCTTAAGATCAATCCTCATCTCAGCTGTGTTCACTGAAATCCTGAATATTTTTATTTTAGAAGTCAGGCATATAGAGCTGGCAAAACCTAGCATTTCTTTCTTTTATTTATTCTCATACAGTTATAGTACTATAATCCCATTCATCAGATTAATGTCTATTTATTTTCTTAGACTCAAGTCATGCTTCTCCCTTCACATTTTAAGTCGAAGTTGATAGTGACTTGTGGAAAGAAGAAGGGAGCAGGTTTCTGCTGATGATTCAGAACTCAAAAAATGGATTGGCCAGTGGATAATCCTACATGATTCATACTGTTCTTCCAGGATTTCAAGAGTGCTTGCTACACTTGAAAGGAAGATCAGAGGCTTGGAACGGAAAAGACTTTGAATATTCATTTCAAACATACTGGAATACAGATAGCAAATAATAACCACACCATCTTTAACTTCAGTCTTTATTTCACAGAGCTCTCTAGTTGCTAATAACCCCATATTTTTAAAATGTGTTTGATCTTTGGATGCCTAATGGAATGCCTCTACTTGGATCATGACTGTTATTAATATTTTGCTTGAAATACACAACACTGATGTGAAATTCATGTCAAAACTAAACCATCTGTATTCTTCAAGAATATCAGTCGCTGTTTTTACAAAGACTCATTGGTAAAGTGTTCAAAGAATAAGTCTCCTGTTCATCATGCCTACTTACTCTCTCCCCTTCCTTATCAGTGCCAGGGATAAATGTTGGCTAGCTCTGCTGGCATGACTGCAGGAAATGCAGACCCCAACAGACACAGCAATGTACATCGCTGCTTCTCCCTTTTTTGAGTCTGAGCTGCATGTGCTATTTCACGTGTTATTCACCAAGGCCAAGGTTTGCATTTGTGTGTGAATGTACGATGGCTGATTAAAATGCACATTATAGGTGGGGATGTAGTTTTACACTTTGGTTGGTTTGTTCAATAAAAATACATTGGTTGGGCCTCGCCTAGGGTCAAGCATACTTTTTTCATTCCGTACAACAGAACAATGTTGCAAATAAGATAGTTAAAAATAATTGATCCAATAAAATTACGAGTAAAAATTCTGCAAAATGTTTCTATTGTTAATAAACTCTGCAAAACCTGTTTCTTTAAGGAAATAGAAATGTTGAGTCCAAGCCAAAATATCTGCTATTATTCTTATGTAGATAAAAGCACTGTATTTTTTTTTCTGAAATAATAATTCAATTTATTGTGGTAATTTAAATTATTCACATGTAAAGAATTTGAAAACCTATTTGCCATTTGCTGGCTTTTTGCAGTTTGAGCTGTACTTCATTCTCATGCAGAGGATATGCATATGATAATAAAGATAAGCCCTAGCAAGGCATTATAAGGACAGTTCATAAAACTTTGGCTGGACCACTGCACAGAGGTGAAGTTGATCCTAGGAGAAATTTATAGGTCTTATTCACACTGAAAATGGCTTGATTATTTATAGACTCCTGCTAGATAACGATTCAAATGAGCCAACATTCATAAGTGCTAACAGCTGAGAAAAATAAATCTACAGTTTAAATAGCAGTTATGACTGCTCTGTCATAATTAGGAAGTAATGCTGAAGTTGCCTTCAGTTTACCGAGTGTGTTTGCACTTGCCTTCCTGAGAAGGCAGGGTAGTAGCTTATTTGCACATATAGTCATACACGTGTACACTATTTTAAGTAAAATTAAAATAATTGCAAGTAAAATTAGAGTTCTAGTAATGCTGCTGATAGTAGTTCCATTGGTCTGCAAAGCCAACAGCTGATCAAGATATAAAAGAAGTGTTCAGAGAAGGTCATGTAGCAGAAAAGCTACGCTGATTCTTCTTATCTTCTGTGTACTGTGGAAAACGCCAGGAGATACTTTCGCCAGAGCCCTCCTCTACGAAGAACTCATAAGAACTTCTGCATGAACCTGGTGTGACTCTAGAAAACATTATTATGAATGAAATGCACAAAATGAACTGTTAACCACTTGAGAAGCTCAGATATTATTCTCTGTAGAGTTATAAAGAATCATCTGCAATGGTATCTAATGTCTTGCTCAAACATGCTTGGGAACCAGGGGACTGCATGACACCAAGTATGACACCAATTTCTAAACAAGTTTGCAGGAAGAGCTGAGGGTCCAACATCAGTACTGGGAAGATTAGCAGAAATGTGATGCATTTGGGCTGACTCAGCAGGAAGACCAGCCTCTCAAACCTTCTGGAGCTCTTTGAAGAGGTCCAAAAGCATGAGAAGGGAGATCTAGCTGATACGGTCCACCTCGATTTCCAAAAGGTTTCCAATACATTTGCTAATCAAAAACTTTTGAAGAAACTAAGCAGCCAGAGCACGAAAGCTAAGAACTTGACATGCAGTTGGTTAAAACAAGGATTAGGAATATATGGTTATTTCCTGTGGTGAATAGGCATAGGCATTATCAGTGAAGTTCTGCAGGAATTGGTGCTAGAACCATGTGCATAAAAGACCCAAAGAAGAGTTGATAAGTGACCTGACAAAGTTATGTATGCTGTGAAGTTATTTAGGCTAGGGATGAGTGAAGAAATTGCAAAACATTATGAGACTGAGCAGCTGACCGAAGAAATAGCAGGTGAAATTCTTCACAGGTACATTTTCTAAAAAGACACATGTGAAGAATCACCTAAGTTCACATGTTTAATGATAGGGTCTGTCATTACTGCTCAGGAGTAAGATCTTCAGGCTATGATCAATAGTACTACAGAAATGTCAGCTCAGTGTTCCATATAGTAAGGAAAGGCAAGATAAATATTAGGAATTGTTGGGAAAGCAATAGAGAAGGAAGTAGCAAATGTAATTTCACCATCTATGCCGTTGTGCCAATTCATGCTGTCTTAAATATACATCTTGAATAGTTTTTGCATATCTGGTCTTTCTGTCTAAAAAAGGATGAAGTAGAAATGGTAAAGTTGCTGAGAAAAAGGCAAGAATGATCAAAGATACGGAATGATTGCAGTAGAAGGAATGACTAAATGACCTTCGGTCTGCAAAATACATGACTGAAAGAGGTTTGTGAAATCAAAGATGGCGTGGAGGGAATGCCAATTGCTTAGGGAGAGGGAACAGCCATTCTCTTTATTTACCGTTGGAATAACTAGAAGGCCAGAAGTGAAGCTCTAGAAGCTAAACTCAGAACAATCGAACAAGGTAATTCTTCATGCAGCTGGTATTTGAGCTGTTGAACCACTTGCCACAGATGTTGTGGATGCTGAAAGTTTACATGAGGTCACGAGGAGACCAAACAAGCTCATAAAACATAAATTCGCTGGTTTACTAACTGCCTAAAAATACATCTGGCTGAAGTTCTTCAGCTGATAATGTTTGGCAGCTGCGTATATAAGGGAAGGGTGATTATGTATACTTGCTTTTTGTTTCACATACTTTTTTGAGCATCCTCTTTTTAGATTCTGTTAGGGACTGGTTAGTGGACTAGACAATCTTTTGCTCTTACCAAAAATGGCCACTCTTATATTCATACCAAGTTTTAAACTTCTTATTTGGGGCAAAAAAAGAGATTTCAAGTGCAAGGATAGTTTATTTCTCTCTCTCTCTCACTTTTTTTATACTGGGTTTTCTGTCTAACAGTCTGTCTAGGCATCTCTTGTGTTAGCTAGTGAAGCTGATTAAAATAAATATTAGGTTTAGCTTAAGGAAGTTAAATTTTGGATGTGCTTTTCATTCACTTTCCCAGACACTGGGGAAAACTGTACAAAGTTCCTGTATTCAACCAAAAAGGGAAGAGACTTATTTGCCTTTACAGTCAGTAACTTAGATAAAGTTGAACTTTCCAAAGTCAGATTCATCTCTACAAGTGATGAGAAGTGTTCACAGCGTTCTACAAATGAAATTAAAATGACTAATAGGGTAAGATTTTATTTTTTAAATTTTTTATTCCATTTGAGTAGAAGTTTTGTTTTAATTAAAAACCTAAGTGGAACAGTAGTAAAGAAAAGAAATTCTGTTGATTAATTCTGTGTCATTCTTAGTGGATTGTGGATTACAGCTGAGTTCTACTCTGAACAAGATGAATGAAAAAGTTCCTAAGAATTGTTTTTTAGATGTCATAAATGAAAAAATGTGGGCTAGCATAGTTCAACACTGAAATATTCTTTTCATCTCTCCCTTAGTGAAGTAAAACATTAATTCCTTGCTGAAATTTAACATGGAATAAAGACTCATAAGTGTCTCCCCAGGTTGATTTGGCTTGAAAAATCAACTGAAAGAATTGAAAGTGTGCACATAAATGAGCAGTAAAGTCAGATTCTTAGTGAATACAAGGAAACAGCCTTCAGTTTGTTCTTAGTAAAACATCATGATGGGTGGATTTTGTCAGGCAAGGAATTTTTTCCACAGAAAATGGAAAGGCATGCCAGGCTAGATCAAATAAAGAATGTAGGTGTCTACAGCAGGATGACTGAAGTCTTTCAGCTCAGCATCTCCTTACACCTTAGCCTTCAGTACCTTAAATTTAACAGCTGTCTCTCAGTGTAACTTTAGAGCCCACTAGGAATGCGGCTTTTGGCTCTGGAATATGCCCAAACTGTCCCATTCTTCTGTCTGAGACTGGTCAGAGATTAAAAGCTGGGCAGAAGAGCCTGTGTGCTTTCGAGTGGACCAGAAAGTATTCCCACCAATCAGAAGCTCTTTAAAATGCATTTTGCATTCTAAATGCAAATGCATTTCTAATGCAAGTGCATTGACCCCCTTTGGGGGGGGTGTTTCAAATAAAAATGTGTGAAAATTGGCATGCATCCTTTTATAAGAGTCTGATGATTACAGGCATCTGGGAGGAAGAGTCTGAAGGTCTGACTGCCACTTAGGGAGTCAAACCCACCTTTTCTACCTCATGCAGGGGAGCTGCAATCACCAAACTATCTGCAAATGTAGAGTGAGGTTTCTCTTCTCCTGCTGGTTTTGAATCACTTCACTGCCAATTATGGAAGATTTGGAGAAGAGCACAGGGTCGTACATCTCACTCAGTGCATCCCTCATTTGAGAGAGGTGGGTCCTGACTTCCAGTTTTGCTTTAAGGCCTGTTTACTTAGCATCTGTTTAATTTACAAGGTCAAAGAAATACTGGGAAAAGGAACATGCAAGTCCTTTCAACATACAAATCACAGATCCTATAAGGGTCTCAAGAAAACGGAGGATTCACTGAGCCATTTCCCTGAGTCTCACACTTTGGACATGCTCCTCTCTAAAGTATTTCTTTAGGCGAGCCCTAAGCACTTGTAAGTCTGCTATGTGGATCACTTAAATTGCTTTTTGGTGATGCCTATTTTTTTGCAAGCACTATATAAATAGCCTAGAAGCCTCAGAGAGACTTACAGTTTCTACTTCGTAGAAAAAGGTTTAAAGTTAGGCAATTTAATACCTGATTTCATATACCTTTGTCATTTATTGGAACTTCTCTGTTCCCATGCTTTGTTGGGAATCTGTTTCTCAGGCTGATCATTTCAAATATGGTCTATTATAAGAAATCTGGGAGATTGCATTGACTGATGTGGTTACACCTGTAAATAGGATCATAGGTACTGTCCAACAAAACTCAGTGGAAAATTCAGCAACTAGCTTAGTAATTTTTTTTTTTTTATTCCTTGCTCAGATCTTGTTTGTAGATATCAGATTTCCATCATGTGTTCTATAGATGGCAAATAATTAAACTTCCCTGTACAAATCAGTAGGTGTTGTCTACTCTATGATAATTGCTTACGAGACCAGGAGACATGATGCTTCAGCTAAATCCAGAAAACTAGGTCATTGAGGGACATAAAATGTGTTTGAGTATGATGGGGAAAGAGGGGTACAGCACTGGGACATGTAGTGGGACATGATGTGGAAAAGGAGGTGCAGCAGATTTCCCTTCTGTAGCTGTTATGGTGTTTCCTGGAAAGTGCATCGGTTTCAGCTAGAGGCCTCCCAACTGTCCTAATGAGTCAAAATCTTGTGAACTGAACAGCCCAGGCTGTTCTAATAAGGCATTTTATTTCCTAATGAGTTTTTACTATCACATTGTCTTTTCTCCTCGCTCCAGTTTATCAGGGTTGAATTTAATTGCTGTGATCACTTGAGGGAAAAATAAAGATAATTTGATGCATGGAGTTCTAGGTTATATCAGCTAATGCATATTAATGACTTCATGCTTTTGTAATCAAGGTAATAGTGACCTCAAACTCTGCTAAATATGGCAAAAGCCAACTAAACCAGAGCTCTAATAATTTTGCAGACAAAGTGGAGATTTTCACGTAATGTTAGGAATTCCATTTGGGGCTTATTGATTTTGATGAATTGTGCGGCAAAATGAGGAAGAACAAAGTATTTAGATTAAATAAGAATGTATTTTTTTTGCAACCTCAACTTTTTAAAAATTTTCAATGATTCTTACATCATGTAAAGAGAATAATAAGCTCTTGAAAAATATAATCTTCATAATTCTGATAGCCTCAAACAAAGAAAATGCAGATCATGCTTAGATTCTATCACATAATTTAACCCATTGTTTGAAGTTATATTCTCTGTACCAGTGAAACTTAATTTTGTGGTTTTGGAATGAAATTCAGCTCTCCCTAAATGCTGTCATTAGACCGTAGCCTATTAAAAACCTTCAGTGAAACAGGATTTGCAAGAGAATTTAGTGGGAGGATTCCGCTTATTCCTAAGTCAGGGGGTCTGTGCCCCTGCAGAAGCTTCCAAACCACCCCTTCAGGAACAGCTTTGTTACTGGGTCCTTCTAATCACATTTCTGGAGATAGCATTCATATGTACATCTACTGTATGTACATCCATTCATTTCTGTCTGCAAATCAAAGCATTTAAACAGTGCAAAAGGACATGTCGTTGGATTTCTACAGCTCCTTAGTTCCTTGTCAAAATACTCTTAAGAAAAACTGTCTTAAACTTTGTATTAGTATCCAAATAAGCTTAAAAATCATACACCATTTATCAGTGACAATTACATTGGTCTTGGACATTCCTGACTTAGCTCAGTTTAATGCTTTCTTATTTGTCTGGTGCTTTAATTATCTTCCGAACTGTGTTTAAAGACATTCTCAGAGAAAGTGTTAAGAAAAAACCCTCCAAAAACATGTCTCAAGAAAAAAATAACGCAAAAGAGGTTTGAATAAGGAAAATTAGAAATTAAAAATATGAATTTAAATGGAATTAACTGGAAACAGTAATTAATGGAAAATCAAACTAACAAGAACTGCGTAGAGCCTTTAACTGCTAGGAGGCTGTGATTCAGTTTAAGTTCAGATGAATCGTAACTAGCTATGTGATGGCCTATGTAGGATAAGTGTGTGGTCTTGCATGTGAACAGATGTTGATATTTCAGAAGTCCACACTACAACTGGAACCAATTAATACCATGCTGGAGATCACAGCAAGGAGGCCAGCGACTGAGATAAGCTTGGAGACTAAACTGTCCTCTGACCCAAGAGATGGCTTTGCCAGTGGCAGCTGACGTAGTCATCGTTAAGAAACTGGCTATCCTCCGTCACATATGCATGCTTTGGGTAAACAGAGAAATTCCACATTTTCAGATTTCAGAGGCCTTTGATGACTGTTCAAGTCACTTAAAAATAGGATGTGTGGTAAACTCCAGTGTCCTTGCTTTGTTTTCATGAAGCAGCATTGAGGTTAATGATTTGCTTCTTTATAGTAGTGTTGCCAGATCTTACCAACCCAGTTACTTTTAAATGCTTACTGGTAATGATGGCTATAAAAGTCCCACAGATACTTTACCTGTCTTTAAATTTACTTTTTCAAACCCCGTATCTGTACAGAGAGGTGAAAATTGCAGCATCTTAATAGAGATCCCTTTGTACCCAGAGACATGAAAAGCTGAAATTATATGCCTGGAATTCTTGCTCTTTTACAGGAAAACTTACAGCCTTGTGAAAGATTTCAATGTGAAGAAATTAAGGTGCTTGACTGAACCATTTGTGTTCAGTTTCATACCGACTTCCAAATTTTCGACCTAAAAAGCAATAGATGTGTAGTATACCATAGAGATAGCAGTTCATTGTTCTTGCTAGCATGTTAAGTTCCAGCTTGCTCACTGAAACCTGAGGTAATTTGTAACATTTTCAGGATGGTGAGGAGGTCTTCATCTGTCTCAATGTTATATTTGTGCAGTGAGATGCAGCCTGACAGTGGGAAGCAGATGTATGATAGAAGAGGGGCTGATTTTCTGTGTTAGGTTAGGAGTTACGGGCTTCTCCCCACTTAGGGCATTGACTGTCTTAAGCAAATGTAATGACTAATTGCCTGTGTCAGAGCCACAGTATTCCAGAGGCGGGGGGTGACAACTGAGTACACCTGCACTGACTGTCAGAATAAGGTATGCAGTTCTAAACGCTGTGAGACAGCAGATATAAGCATGTGTAATGTCAGTGTGGAAGATTTTTAAAAGTAGTTAGGAGTATGTTGAAGTGACTTTCTGAAATCTCCTTGAACAATCTAGGGTTTGAGAATGTCATTCTCAAACCAGTTTGGAAAATAGAAAACATATTGTATGTAAATTATGCTAAAAACTATAAAGTTACTATCTCTGGCATTATTTGATTTCCTCTATAAACCTGAAAAACCTTATTTCCTTCTACTCTGAAATGTTTCTTCAGTCACGAGGTTTCTCGTAAAGTTATAGCTGTAAGAGATAGCAGGTCCTCAAGCCCCTCTTTTTGCCCACGGAAGAGTGTTTCTTAGTATATTCTTTATCTTTTGTTATTTGGACAGTGTTGGGGGACTTAAATTACCTGTGTGTGAACATGCTTTGGTCTTTCACATAGCTAGTGACTAAAGAGGCATGTAAACACTGAAATGCAAGAGGTTTATAGCGTTAATACTGAGGTATGGATAGAGCACTTCCATTGGTGAACCACCACCAAGGTCCTTGTGTAAAGCCCTGATGATTTGCACAGCTCTGGCTGATCGTCGGCAGTGCTTTTGGGTTCTGTGACAAAGTACTTCAAAAAAGAGCGAAACTGTTCTACATGTAACCTTTTTCATACTCTGTAAGGGGGAAAGAGAAAGCTCTCAGGGAGTTAATTTCTTAAGACCTAGATGACATTTACTGTGCAGGTTCTTTTTGAAACGCTGTTGGAATTACATTTCTCTTTATTGCCAAACATTTGTCCTCTGCAGGAGGAACTGGGACAGCCACTAATGGACAATCCTATCTTTAAACCTTGCTTTCCTAGCACCATTTTCTTTCTCCATTTGAGTTTTCAAACAGAGCAGGGAACCATAACCACAGGAATCCTCAAGCAATTCTTTGATGTAAATCATGACAGTAAAAGCATTTTAAGAGTTAATAGGCACAAAAGTATTACTTTTTTTGTGTTTAAAGGTTCAACCAAATTTAAAAATGGATTTAGACATCCAATGCAGGTGGGTGCTTTCAGTTGTTATTTCTATTGCAAACTATCGGGAAGTCTCACAGAAACTCCTTTTTATGAGTGTGTGTATAAAGATGAAGTAAAGGTTGGGAGATCTGCGACCCCGAAGGCTCATCAAATTATAATCCATAGGTGAAATAAATGCTAAAATAGTCAGAATATGCTATCATATATAACTGTGCAAAAATAGTGGTTCATTTCACATGGCAATGGCATGCTTTACCAAAAACTGATAGCAATGGACATAAAGGTACAAGAATGCCGTTTTTATGGTAGGTCCATCTGTAAAACCATCTAATGGAAAATATTATTAATTTCGAAACCCTGCAAAATACATTTTAGATGTTGAAGGTTGCCATTACCACTTCTTATATCAGATTTTATAACCTTGTTATAAAATACATGCTGGGATGTTTTACTCAAGTTAGATCTGACACTGTAAGTCTGGGTCAGTGCCATACACCTGGCTTTTGCGTTATTATAAGCTTCTGAGCTTTGAGATGGAAACCAGCTGAGTATTGTGTTTTAGGGTACATCACTGTTTACATGGTATATGATTATTAAGTAACTTTTAGTATTTCCTTCTGAGTATCAAATGAAGCCCATGGAGCAATAGAAGCCAGTAACCTAAAACAGTTGTGTCTTAGACAAAGCTCGTTAAAATCCTTGAAAAAAATCTCATTGACTTCAGCATGCTTTGAAAGAGTGACTTTTAACTAAACGTTGAACAAAACTACAATTATGTTTAGGAGACATATAGGTTGTTGCAGACATTTATATATCGAAGGTGGTCTTTACTTTGTCTTTCACTGCAAGCTGTTGTTTGGCTTAAGGAAATAGAAGAGAAAGATTTTTTTTTTTAATACTCTGGGTCACTGCAGCAGGATAGCTAAAGACAAGGGTCCTTAAGATTCAGAAATAACATATGGCAGTTGCTGGGGTTAAGCAGCAAAATGGGTTTGATTGTACACAGTTAGTCATCTGTTGGGTTACATCCCGTCCTTTTTAACAGACCAGCCAGAGAGAGAACAATTGGGTGGAAAAGATATAAACAAAGGAGCTAGAGATGGCCCTGAGGCTGTCCCGTTTAATTGGTGTGTGCATTTTGGATGCACATAGATGCTCCTCCCTCTTGCTCGTGTGCATTCATTGTGCTGTACTTCACAACATTTACTCAACTGTGTTGACTACACGTTAGAGTGCAAGGATCAGAACGGGAAAGGTAACATTTTTGTCACTTCCAGGTGCTAATCTGTCTACAGTAGTTACATTGACTGCTACTGTTAGCTGTTTTTAATTAGATTTTTCTCTCATTTAAAAAAAAAAAGAAGAAAGAAAAAGATCTGAGCAAAGTGGGTGTTGTCTATCTTCACCCAGTTTAACTGGAAAGAAATTGTGGGCTTAAAGCTTATACACAAGTAATAGCTGTTCTGTATTCTGAAAGCCTGTGTGTGGCAGTGAAGAAGAGAGAGTATATATGTATAAGCCCAACAATTTAAACCTTATTCACAGGATTCTTTGCTATTTCCAATGTTTTTTGCTGTTTACTGCGTTCTCATTTTTTTTTTGCTAATACATTTTTCGCAGATGCTTTTCTGAAAATTCTTTGAGGACATAAGCTTTTCCTTGCCAGTACTTTATACTCTGTTGTCTTGACCTCTAACCTTGCTTCAGAGGTAGTCTGAAGCTAGGAAGAAGAACAGTAAATACATAAAATTACCCCAAAGTCATGTTTGATGATAAAGCTAAGCAGAAATAATGCTTCTGCATGGAGAGGACATTTTCCAGCTCCTTCCTCACCTTCTCCCTCCGTCCCTGCTCCAGGCCATGTGCTCTCTTCTGCCTGCGGCCAGCTCTGGTGCTTGCCAGACTCTTTGCTGAATTTATTCAGCTTGTCCACCTTTTCAATGATTGATTATTTCCAATTAGTTGTCAGGCTGTTTTCTGCTGTAATGAATTAGGTTGTTCAGCAAGGTGGGCAACAGCTATCTGGTTTGGGGGAAAGCTAGTGGTGGCAAACATAGTTGTAGGAGCAGGTGACAGGACATGAATAGGACAAGACATCATTTTGTGCCATATGATGTAACTTAAGTCTTGATGTTTCCTCATGCATCCATGTGGTTTCAAAGCCACAGTTTAATTTCCTACAAGTAATGTTCATTATTTGCTATATAATCTAAAGAAACATGGAGAATTCTCACACACATGGATGGATGAGACATGATTTAGCTACCTACCTCTTTAATAATTCTTATTTTAATTTTCCATTATAATATGCATAAATATAGCAATTAAATATTAATTTATCATGTTGTTATTGAACCCAATCATGTTTCTAAGAGAAAAAAAAGAGAAACTGAAAAATATCAGTATTTTAGTAACTTAACCTTGTCTTTCATCCCAACTGAAAAAAAAGAACAGTGTGCTGGGAGTAAATTTCACTCCCTAAAGGGATTTTAGTTGTGCCCTAACTGCTAGTCATAGGCTTCTTACAGAAATTCTTTTCACAAAACTGAGAGCAGGAATATCTTGAGAATGAAGTCTTAAATAGTAGCTTTTGTCAAAGTTACTGCAAAAAGTCAGGATCTAGGAGCTACCCAGCATGAGCTCGTAGAGGTCGCTTATAGTACTGAGTGTGCTGTGCTATTCTTTCCCAGGTAGAGTTTGATGACTGCTGAAATATTCATGCATAGTAAAATAGCGTTTCTAGGATCCCGCTGAGAAGCAACTAAGGTAAGAATATCTGTGCGTAGGGCATTTTCTGCTGGGGTGGATTTAGTGAAGCACTTGGAGGTGATACAAAGGGAACTTGTGTCTGGAACTGTAGATATTGCTGGAAGCTAAATGTCAGCAAGGAGCCCAGAAGTGCTCAATGGACCGGTTTCACTATGGCCGTAAACTCTTCCAAATGCGTTCCCTTTTCCAGTAGTATCTCCTCCTGTTTGCTCAGCTGATCTTCCCATGCAATGGAGCTTTTTTGAAACAATGGTGTGACTCAGTAAATGCAAGTGTGTTTCTTATTCCCGGTACTTGAGTTCGTATTATGTGACCAGTGCACCTAGATACATGACTTAACAGGAGCCCTTTAAGTTGACAAATGGTTCAGTTTGGATTTTTGTTTATTTTAAAACTCCTCACTCGCCCACCCTTGAAAACCATTTCAATTTACGAATTCTTCCATTTTATAAAGTAAATCATGTTCCTTGTCTGAAGTTCTGAGCTTTGTATTCTACTCTTGCAACTTTTCTTAAAGAGCCTACTATATGTATTTACATGATTGCATCCAAAGGTAGACAATGTGATGGAGAAGTTATCAGTTTATATAACTTGTAAATAATGATAGTGAATTCAAGATGATTTTTTTCCATGTAATTTCATTTCAGTTTTTTAATCTGTTTTGAAAGTTTGTAATCAATTTGTTTGCCTTGGGATGAGTTTAACAGAAAATGCTGATGACTTTGTACTTACACATTTCTTTCAACATTGTATATGAAAACTGGAGCAATGCACAAGTCTTATCTCTGATCTCACTTGGATATGGTGATAATTTAATGGCTAAGGAATCCAACTTTAGAAATTAGTAATAAGCAGTTACTTCTGTCTTTTATAAACATGCCAGAGTATTTTTTCAAGCAGAATAATCAGGCGCAGATTTCTTTTACTTGTTGTGCAGAATAAAAAGCAATGTCCTTTGAGCTCTTCAGATGCTGTATAAAAATTGACTATGAGTCTTTCTAATCCAAAACAGTATTCCTTATATTATCACTTCCTTCAACTTTCCATCAATTATAGTCCCATGTTGTTATGTCTCTCACAGGTAAATTAAAACTGCATGTCAAAACTTCTAGGCTACCTCTTCTTCCCCTTTTGTGGTTTTCTTGGGATAAACATTTGCTATTCTTCCTTTTCTCCTAGATCCTTATTATCGACAGTAAGATACTGTATATATTGTCCTTTCTGAGGTTTATATTGATTTGTGAGAGAACTTTCTAACAAACATCTAAGCATCAGTGTGTCTTAATTACTTTTCATATTATTTTTGAAGCAAGTAACAATGTGTTAGGTGACTGCATGTAAAATTTTATTGTTTGAGCCCCAAAGGACTAATAGCAGCTGAAAATGTAAAGGTTAAGAAAGGACAATGTTAAAGCAATAAAGAAGAGTGATTTTGGTGACTCATTGCTCTCTTAAATCACCTTAAAATTAAAAATACTGAATATTTAATACAACACTGCATGTCTAGCACAAGTGAATAAAACTTAGAGGAAAGAGTGCATTGAGATTTGTGCAATTTTCAGAACAGTATCACTTGCAATTTCCAGTAATGGATCAGGCTGAAAGTAATGTTTTCTTGACAGATTTTCTTCATCAGGGGCCTATATCTAATGCTGTCTCAAACTGTCCACTTATGCATATTGTATTTGTGGATATTAAAAAAATAAAAATATATTTTTTCCTTTAAATATTAATTTTCAGTTGCTAACAGGAATTATACAGCTATTATTATATAACTACTGGGAAATATATAGGAGCTGCATTGCTCAAATTGTAACAGGACGTTGCCTGCTTCCAGTCACATCACTGTAAACATGAAGCAAAGATTTTAAGGAGTTAACCTCAGCTGTAAAACTATGTACCTGCAGAATACAGTCTCTTATTTTGAAAAGTCATGAATGAGAACTGACATTGTATATGATCTCCCTAAAACAGTTACACACAGAAGGACAATGAAAACAAATTTAATTCAGGAAATACACAGTCCCTTTTTTTGCTGGACAAATAAAGCATTTAATTGACTTCCATATGGTTTTGTGGTTCCCCCTCCCCCTTACTTTCATATAAAAGAAGACAGCTTTTATAGAATTTCCGTTTTTATTGCTGTATTTTTAAAAAAATGAAAAGCAGTTATTACGAAGGAAAGGCTAACAGGAAAACAGATCCGAATAATCTGAGCCGGAGTGCTGCTGCCTCTGTTTGAACAAAAACAAACCCCAAACCTTCCTGTGCCTGCAGTCTCATGCCTGCTTTTGCCTGAGCATTGTTTAAACTCTGAGGTTACTGTAAGTACTGTAAAACAAATGATACCAATGAAATGACAGCATATTTTTCTCTGAAAAAATTGCTCACCCGCTGTTGCTAGAATCTCCCAATCCATTGTAAGTCAATTAATGACACAGAATAGCTAACGGTGCCTTAGGATCCTAGCAGGCTTCATGTCAGCTGACAAATGGCTTCAGTGACTTCTCCAGTAATAAGCAAATTCCTCTAATGTATTTCTTGGGCTTTTGCTAACTGTTATTTTTCCCCTCTTGTGCTTTCAGAAGAGTTCAAAGTGTATGTTTGCCCAGCTCTGCTTCCATTTCCAATCCTCATTCATTTTCCTTAAGGGTGACTCCTTTTTCCCCTCAGGCCAATTTGTTCATCTGAAGTTCCCACACAGCCCATTACAACAGTTTTACTTGCTCATAACATGGGGTTTGACTCCAGGTAGTTTTGATGCTGCAGGTAGTCCACATTCACAGAAAAATCAGAACTTGTGGTGCCTTTCATATCCCAATGCAGGACTGGAGAACACCTTTTTGGAGGATGTTTTCTTTATGACTGGATATACAAGAAATACTTTGGGGAAAGGAACCTTTCTGAGAAGGCTGCTTTACTTAGGCAATCGTTTCATTTATAAGCCTATTTTATAGTTGTTTGAGAAACTTGAAGAAGCCCTATTTTTAGAATATGGGTTGTGGTCTGCTGGGACTGAAAGAAAATTACAACTTGTATTTCAGATGGAAAAAACCAACCCACCCTACATGCTATAGGCTTGAAACATAATGAATAAAATACCCTTGCTGAACTATGGATTACACTTTGGGACCATATCGCTCCATTTCGGAGTGCCACAGCGTCCATGCCAGAGACCCCATAGCAAAAGGGGGTGCTCGGGGGCTGGGCTGGGCTGTCCCTGAGCCTGCCCAGCAGCTGCAGGGTGCTTCTGCCACGGCTACCTTCTGACTCAAGGGCTTATTTATTATTCTTCCTCCTTCCAGCCCGCTAATTAGCACGCTGCACTGTTAGTGTGTTGTGGATTTTAGTCCCGATTCTATTTCTTTTTTCAGACATAGGTTTTATAACTGCAGACAGATGATGCATACGCTGCAGTCAACAGTCAGGTCCTGGAGCTGAGACATCTGGTCGTGCCGGTTCCCCGAGGGTCTGCACACCACTGTCTTGTGGTGGGATGAGGGGTCTCTGAATGACTGGTGTGTCTCACTGACTTTACCGTTTAGAAATATCCGCCCTTTAAAGCAGACTGCAGAAAGGAGACAAGAACCCCATAATCGGTGTCTTTGTTTCCAGCGAGGAGATGGTCACCCCTCCCACACATACCATGACATCTGCAAAGAGAAATAAAGCTCAGGTAAAGCTGGCGAGCAAATTTCCAAAGTGATTTAAGGAGTTAGCATCTAGTGCTCAATGAAATTCAGTGCCGATCTCCTAGATGTATTGAAAGACGTAAGGATACTGAATCATCTCTTTCCATCACAAGGCCTTAGTTTTCAGCCATTTATAAGTCTGTCAACTTTGAACATACAGACTAATACTTTTTAAGCAGGTGTTGGCTTTAAGTAGAAGTTTTAGAAGAATATAGATAAAATTATGTTTCATTTATTCCTAAGATTGAAGCTGAAATGGAGACAGGCTCTACTGTGCTGAATAAAGTGAGAAAAGTCTTATGACTATTTCACTAAGTAGCTGCAACAGCTCTATTTTGGAGCAGAATACTCAAATTTGGCAAGGGAACACTGGAGGGTCAGGAAAGTGCTTTTCACTCCTTCCTTGTGAAAAGTCTTCTGAAATTTGAACAGGATGTGAGCATTGGAAAGTCTCGGTTCACACAAGCTTAGCACAGACTCAGAGTTTAGAAAATAAACCACCCAGAGTTATACTTGTGCTGAACATACTCCAGTCCTTGGGCTTGCTTTTCCCAGTAACCAGCATCGTTGTGATACTGACCACAGGCACTGAGAAAATCAAATCTCTGCCCTGAGCAACAGGATTTATCTTCCGCAGGCCTGGGTGGCATACGGGGGAATTAGCATCAGTGAAATAATGAAGGGGTTGTAGTTTAGAGCTGGGTCGAGGAGGGAAACCGGGGGGAAACTGAGGTTAGGAGAAAGCTGGGACTAAAGAAACAGGCAAGTGAGTAAAGGAACAGGAGGGGTCTGGAAACTTGGATGAGGAGACGGAAGTGCCAGAGGTGAGAATTAGGAGATGATGTTGATCTTAGCCCTTTACAGTAGGGCCATGCTGGGGGTGGAAAAGGAAGCAGTCAAAACTAAGCTTTGGGAACCCTGATTTGGTAGAATAAACTCCTGTGGACCCATGGTGTTTGGGTAAGTTAAGACCTTGCTAAGGATCCTTTTGACTGAGCTAGAGAAAACAAGAAGGCTGAGTGAGGCGTGAAAGATGGGGGTGGCATTACCTATGGTCCCCTTGCTGCCTGGCCACTGTCACCTGAGCTCCGAATCCTCTTGGCACCTGCGGGACTCGGAAGCCTCCCGGTTTGCTGAACTGGCACCGCTTCTCTGGAATGTGCCCTTGTCCGTGCTCCAGGGGGTTGCTCCTCCTCACCCATTTACCACGGTACCTTTCCTTATGGCAGTGGAGTTTGTCCACTCAGCTGATAAGAACCTTCTGCAATCAAACAGAAAGGACCAGTATATTTTTCTGAACATCTGTTTGAAGTCCTTGCTAGGCTTTGTAGGCTGTTTCTTAGTCATGTTGCTTTTAAAATTTGTGAGGGAAAAGTCTGGAAATCGTACTGCAATTTAAACAAAATTAATTTTACAGATAATTTTTCAGCGGCTTCAGGCACAGAGTCTTGACACAGTTTTGTAATTAAATATGAATCTGGTTCACCCAGCTGTTTCTCTGTTAACATACTAAATAATCCAGGGTTTTATTAAGTTTGGTCACACATCCGTAGAGCTCAAAACATCATAAAACTTTTCCCCTTTGTATAGTAATTGCCTTGTGAATGGTCAGCACATCCGGCTATAGAGACCAACCTCTAATGCCAGATATTGAGAGCAGAGCACACGCACACTTTCTATACTACCTTGCTGTATTATAGAGCAGTTTTATTTTCCCCTCAGAAATGTATTGCATTTAATTTGGATACTGAGTGGTGAATAATTTGCCTTTCAGTTAACCTCATTCACTGTGTGAGTCTTGCGAACATTTTCTTTTGTAAACTGCAAGAGGATCTTGAGGCCCCTATTGGGATTCATTTGGATCTGCATGTAGAGACTAGTGATTCGGAACAGTGTAAAAATAGGGTAGCTCACAGAGCACACTGCATAAAACACCACTGGGATTATATCTTGTAAGCAAAGAGGAGGAGCTGCAGAAAAATAAAAGCTCCCTTATGGCTATTTAAATCACAGGTTTTTGCCCTATTCTTATTTTATTCCCTGAATGCCCTTTTCTACCATCTGGTGCCTAACACTTGCTGAAGAATGAGTCGGATTCATTTTTCTCATTGTTTTGTGTTTTTCTTACTCCTCTGCTTTTTACACACATTCCACTCACTCGGTTGCCCAAGGGCCTTACCCCCACTTCTGGCCTTGGTGGAGCTCCTCTACCTGCTGGAGGAAAAGAGGATCCAGCTTCTTGCTATCTCACAGTTTTCTGACAGTTGGCAGGAAGTCAAAATAACAGTCACAGCATGTCTTTGCTTAATTCAGAAGTATGGAAGAGCTACAAGGCTGAACAGCTGTGTTGGAGGGAGGGCAGGAACCTGCTTTAAAAGACAAACTGGTGCAAGAATTTAGCTCTTTCTGAAGCAGTTCATTTTAGGCAGCCGTTCTCCAGGCAATTTGAGCTTTCTCCTTCACAAAAAAAAATCATCCTAATAATTCATTTGAGAAAGAGTTTATGGGTTTTGTTTTTTTTTTTTTTTATGTTGTTGATAAACAGCTTCGGTGGTGATTTCTCAGATGGGGTACCAGCTAGTGTTTTAGATCTAGGATAGGCAGCCACTGCTCTGGAAGGGGAGGATTTTCTCAGAGTGCAGCACCTTCAGAAATTTCTTTTGCAGAAGGCTTACTGTTTAAAGGAGTGTAGATGTTTTCCTTGTGCCTTTTCCCCCTCGCTTTTGTGGCAGTGGCTCAGCAGAGTGTTCAGCAGAATTCTAGCATGTTAATTTTTGGTGACAGATTGTAAAATAAGATATATTTTTAATTAGATGACATAGTGATGTTAATCAATTCCCTTTCTAGCTTCAATTGCCAATATTTTAAAATAATAATTAAACCATGTTCAGTGCCAAGCCACTCATGATGTGAGGGTTTGAATGAGTGAAATTTCAAAAGATGGTGAGCATGCTTGGAAAAACTCTGGACGGTCTTTCTCAAGAGGGTGAAATAGTATTTAAATGTAGTTGAAAATTAATCCAAAAGAAGTGAGACAAACCGTGAATGAGATTGGGTAAATCAGCTGAGAAGATTAGTATGCTAAAGGATACATGGTAATTATTCCTGTGAGAAATAGAAAAAAATGTAAGTAGAAGACTCTTAGCTAGAAATATATTATGCATTTAAGTTCCAAAAATAAAGGTGTGAACTAGCTTCCTTCCAATCTCAACATGGAGCAAGAGGCAGCCTTTTTGGACTGTTTAGGAAATAAGATGTAAACCATTTGGAGTTTTCTTATATTTATCATATTAGCCCTGAAAACTGCCTTCTCAGCAGGCCAAATATGCTATAGGGTCTTGATTAAGCCCGTATGACTTGAGTGTTAAAACATGTTGAATATGATGCCTAAAGTAAACCTGACGTTCACTGTGCTGGTGCTGTGCGGCGAGTGTTGTCTACTGGAGTGACCTATATTCCTGCCCTGCGCATGCCCGAACGGTGCTGCCCTCGGCGAGGTAGAGACCCCGTTCCAGTGGCCAGGCCCAGTACTCCCACATCGTGCTGCACTTTGCCATATGTATTAGTAATGTTACACCAGACAAGCATGCAACACCACAGCTGGAGACTAGGGTTCATTCCCTGAGGGACAGCACGTACACCCTGCAAGCGCGTTCCCAGGGAAATACAATTTGTTTGAGTGTACCTGCACTTACAATATAGATGTGTCTGGCATTCTCCTAAATATGTCCTTTTCTATCCATCTGCAATATTCTCTCTTCTAGCTAGATCTTATACCACCTAAAGCAAGAAATACCTTTTATTCCCTATTTATGTAGCTGCATGGAGGATCCTGGAGTATAGTAGGGCTCCTTGATGCTTTAGTACTTTAGTTAGTAACATACATGGTACTTTGTTTAGCTGCTTCTAGAATATTTTGGGATCTCTGAGTTGGGGGAGTGCTAGTTTAAGACATTACAGCTGCTGTTGTTTCTGAAGTGCATTTCAGAGGCAGTGTGGAGGTTGCAATCCTCTAGTTGTTTCTCCTCATTAGTGGTGCTGCACTGGCTCTAAGAGCCTTTGGGGGAAAGTAACAGATGCCAGAAGGAAAGGACTTGCTGGTGTAATTGCAGAGATTGGGCAGGCTGCTGAGAGGCAGAGGTAATTTTTGGTGCAAGTTCCAGATGTTAGGAGAGCATTAAGTTTCATGAACCCTTTTCCTTCTCCTTGCTAAGCTAAGATGCTTTGTACTGTCCCTTGTTCTTCTTGCAGGAGGCAGAATACTGAGCTTTTAGTTTTGTCAGCATTGTAGAAATCTTGATTGGCCCTCCAGTATGTTGAGAAAGGAATGTCAGACTCTATAAACTACAGTAGAAATAATGTAGCTACCACAGACTGGGTTTTCTGCCACTTTATTTTTATAGTATTCTAGTATAGGTTCTTGAGATTTTACACTGGAAATGGGATGCTACAATTGCCTGAATACTCTGCGCTTTGCCCAGATGTTGTTTGCCGCAAAGGCTCCCTCCCCAACACCACTCCTTATTCTCTCAGCCTTGCCTCAGTACATCCGATCAGCACTGTCTGAGAGGAGCTGGCAAGCTCCTCACATCGGAGCTTATGCTTTCCTTTGCCTTCAACTTCTATGCAATTAAAATGAAAGATACGCCTCAATGATGAAAAGGAGCAGGCTGTTCTTGGGAAAGCATGGACGAGCTGGGTATGTTCTGGTGGTTCCACAGGTTTCCAAGCAGAGGACGCAGGTCCTGCCCTTAAATTCAAGCTGTTGTGCTGCCAAGGCAAAGTGCTGTTAGTGATGAGAAGGGCTCAGGAGCTGTTGTCGTGGCAGTGGCTGCTTAAGGAGCCGTGTCATTCGTTCGGCCGTGCTGGGAGCTGACTGATGCCGCGTGGAGTGGAGGCTTTAGGGGAAAACGCCCAATACGGTGAGAGGCAGAATGGACTAAAAGCATATACAGCGCTCTGTTAGTTTGCTCCAACCAACATCTGGCCTGCTTTGAGAGGTGTTTGAATGTTGAGCAAAACGGGGCTAATTTTTTCATCAAAAACAGAGTCCTGGCATAGTGGCCTAGTTTCCTCCCCTTCTTCTGATTTGTTTTCTTACTGAATTGTAAAGCTGGTGGTGTGGGTGGGACAAGAAGCAATAGGAGAAGAATTAAGAGTCACGGTTTTACTTTTCACTTCTGTTCACTTTTGTTTAGCTTGTGCTTTTCCACGCTTTTCTTATCTGTGTGCGCATGCTATTTTTTATTTTTCACTTTTGGTTAATGCATTTTGTAAAGGTTTTTTTCCCCCTAAATTGATGGGTTTTTTGATGATATTAGAGTTTCATGAGTATAAGGTAAGTAAGTCTTAAGAGTATAATGTATTCTTCGTATTTCTAGGGCAAGACTTTCAGTTCAGCCTTTGCTGCAGTTCTTTGGATTTCCATCATAATTCAAGAGAAAAAAAAAGCATCAGGTTCATCTTTTATTATTTGTGCAACAGGCATTTCCTTATACCCAATAAAAAAAGAAAATAACCATTTTTATGTATTTGAATATGCTATGATATTTGGGCCTGCCAAGCACCATGTCCCATTTCCTTTGATTGCAAATTAAACAGGCAGAGCTGTGACCAAGTTCAAAAACTGAGGAGGGATTTTTAGGTGATAGACCAGCTAACCAGTCATTTAGTTTTCTTCCCAGTCTTTTGCCAGAATCTTTCCTTGGAAAAAAATTCACAGTGTTTATGCCTCTCCTTCACTCTTCCCATAAGTGTACCTCACTTGTTTGTTTCATTGTTGACATTAATATTTTTGTTTGTTTTGGTTTTCATCTCCCTGTCTGCAGCACTTCCCTTTAGGAGTTGGAAATTTTCATCATTTCCTAATATTGTGCCACTTGCATAATCAGTGTAAAAGCCCAAGTATGGAGTACTCAATATGTAGGAAAGCAGAACTGAATTTCAGTCCTCTATATAATTGTCAGGGAATTATGCATTCCAATGTATTAAACATTAAGTTTCAGTCTACCATTAATGATGATTTCTGGCATAGGGAAAGATTAATTTAAAATTAATTTATAAAAGAACCCTGGCTGGCAGAACAGTGTTGTACACATCTGCAGGGACTCGCTGATTTTCATATTACCAAATGGAATAGCATCACAGTAACAAGCAATATAGAAAAGACAAAGTAGACTGGGGTCTGCTTCTGCCTAATGGCAAAACATTAGCCGAGTCAGTTGAGAGAAACTACACATTTACAATAAGCCAGTGAAGTTTTTTGAACAGAAAACTTTAAAAAGCATAACTTGTACTGATTATCATAGTGTTTTTACTTGTTTTGCTGTAAAAAATACAAGGCAAGACTGCTGAATTCCTGTTATCAATATGTAAATGTGAAACATGTTTCTTATTATATACGGTCTATGCGATACTTCAGAATCAGAGATAAATCTGTCTATTCTACGGTGGTCCTTTCATGGTTCAAGACTGATTTCTTGCTTCAAATCCAAAAGGCAGGAGCTGAGAAAGCAGATCTAACCTGGTTTGGGGCAGTTTTTCCTTTCTCTGGCTGCTCTGTATTCATATCAACTTTTTCCAAGCAGACAAGCAGGTGCTCTGCTAAATTTTAACATCATCTTTAATGAGATGCTGGCTTACAATATGTCCTGGGAGGTTTGTCAATAGATTTATTCATATGCCATTTAGGTACTTCTATTAATCCTTTTAGCCTTGTGGAACAGAGTTGATTATCTCATTTCATACCTGATTTTGGTCTGATGCAAAAAGGAATGTTATTTATTGAAAGTAAAATTGATTTTTTTAATGGGTTATACTCTGGATTGTTTATGTTGCAATGGTAAATATACACTGTTGGCTAAAGGCACCTGTTTAGAATATGCTATGGCTCTGAGCTGGTTATGGATGGCACACAGTTTGTTTACATAAAGCTTCTCTTGAAAGAGTCCCTTTAGAGTTAATAAAGTTTTGTAACCATCTGTGGCTTTGAAGTGCAAAACGACTTAACCAGAAGTGCTCTTGAAGCAATAGTGACTGAGGGTGCGGGGACAGTCAGGAGAATGAGAGTCCGGCAGCAAGTGGAATTGCTGCTGTTCAGAGGATGCCACTGTTTTGAAAAGGAAATTGAGGGGAGGAAAAGGGTTACAGCTGCATGTCAACAAAAGTCAGCATATGTCAGTAAGTTACCTCTTCGGCATGTCTTGGGATAATTAGTGACATTCTTTCCTGCAATCAGTTGTCAGTGTAAGTGGAGGTTGACATAGTGTACTTCTCCTTGGCGGGGAGCGATCTGATGTAGTTCTTACCCCATGTGAGACACTCTGCAATTGAAAATATATATGGAGTCCAGATTTTACCAAATAAACCTTTCCAGATTTTTTCTGCCAAAAATCCAAGCCAAGAAAACCACCACTCCCATAACACTCTAAGATGCCACTTAATAGTGGCTTTTATCATACTCCTTCCAGTTTTCACTCTCATTTAGGCTTTTGAGTGACTCTTTCAAGAAGCAACCACAAATTGTACACAGTTTCCTTGTACACAGTGTAACAAACAAACGCACAGCAAGAACCCTGCAGTTCCTGTTTGTCTACAAAGGTAGTAATTTTTTACATGCTCGCAGGAGTTTTCCTTTGTGTAAATGAAATGTGTGCCTGGAAACAAATGTCCTAGGAAACCAGGCTGGGAACAGTTCTTTCAGTAAATTATTGATTTGTTCAAAAAGCTGGCATTGATATTTGAATGGATCACAGCTAATTGTGCTGATAATTCCCTTCCCTTTCTCTCACTGAAGATTTACATTAAAATAAAGCTTTCCAGCAGCTTTAGTTATGTATGTATGCACCGTCTAAATGGAGCTGAAAACACTACATCAATGTATAACCCTTGCCCTGAATATGTTCCCCCAGTGCCGGACTCTGAAGGTTGCATTATTGTATGACCAGATGAATAGCAATATACAGGGTTTAGGTCAGCCTTGGCAGGACCGAGAGCAGGACTAGCGCCAGATAAGATGATTATCGCTTGGTGACGGCCCTGGGGATGACAGCCGGTCTAGTGGGCTGTTGACCGTGGAGCACCATGACTGCTGGTAGGGTGAGGTAGAGCTGGTCTAACTGGGGATTACTTGCAGCCTCATCATTCGTGAGAACTACAGGACGCTTTAGGCTGCTGGCACAAGGTGGAACAGTTTTAAGGCTACATTAATTAATGCCAAAATATTGGCCTGATACAGAGCTGGCTCAGGATCAGAGGAAAATTAGAGCAATTTCTTGTGTTCATTTGTAAGTGCTCTGTGTACGTCATGTAAACCTATTAATACTGCTTGACGTGTTTATATTTTTATATCAAAAGCATGGATAGCTCTAGAGTAATTTGCTGATGTTACTTAATTTCTCATATTTAGTTTTTTATTTCTATAGCTGGAATAAATTGATCTTGGTAGAAGCTGTTGACTACATTTCTACGCTCTATCAGGTTAACACCGTGGACAGTGTGCTATTTCACTTTTGCTACAGTGTGGCAGTGTTTTGGCTGTAAGATTTAATCTCAGCGTTTCCCAAAGGTGGTCTAAGTTTAATGCAGTCCTATAATAAAGTATAGGTAAAATAGGAATAGCCTGCTTCTGTTTGTCCAGAACTGAAAGCAGTTAAGAGTTGCTCAAAAGCCTGAGACAGAAATGGCAAACTGGGCCTTTGCAGTGGAATCTGGGAACTTGAATAGGATGTTTTAGCTTCCATAAAGCAATGGTGTAAAGACGTATTTAACACCTCAGAATGGGGCCTAGACCACAAAAAGCACCTTAGGTTGTGCCTTATTATGAATAAGAGGGCTTTACATCTGTCTTCAGAATAGGAAAGGTTATCCTTAATATTTAAATCATTTTAAGTATTGGCTTTGTATTGCATTATATTGATGTATTTCAAATTGTATTTCAGTGCCTTTGCTAATCTTAAAAATAAAAGAAAAAAATTAATTTAAAAAAAGAGCTGAATTGGCACAAGGATGAATTGGTAGCTCTCAGATATTTAGTATAGATGAGAGCATGTGTTGCATATTTGTTATCTTGCCTTTCTGATAAGATACAGTAATACCAAATGGGGTTAGGTAGCTGGCAAGGAAGATGACGTGAGCAGCAATTTACTTGAGGCCAAAGTACTAGCATGCCAGAATAACAAGGAGTTACTGCCATCAGGGAGGGAGGGGGATTTAGGCATTGAATTATTAGGCATCTAGTTAGCTGTGTACGCTTTGTCCTTTCGTTAATCTCCGTATCACCTCCTTCAGTGTGATAAGCCCCCAAACGGAGGTCTTGCCACATTATGAAACCTGTTCTCAACAACCCTTCCTGTAGTTTTATTCCTAGCCTTTAGTTCCTACAAAATATGGGTATGCTTATTTGAATGTGTGACCAGCTTGTTTATCCCAATATATGTGCCGGGCCTGGGATGTTATTTGATTGTGCAGCTAGAAAAAACAAAAACAAGACAGGGAGGTGTGCCTGTTTAGGGAATCAGTTGCATCCTGGAATAGTTGCATCTCTATAGGCTCCTGCTCCTGCTTTGCAAATTCCTGCTGTCCCTCTACAGAAACAATTCAGTCCAGAGCAGGTGTACTCCATTCAGTCTTGCCCTAGTAGAAATCAACAGATAAATTCACACAGATTTCACTAAAAGTAAAACTGTGAGGAATGGGATCTGCCAGATGCCTCCGGAGTCAACCGCAGAGTCGAGTTTAAAGATAGTTGTGCACTACAGGTGGGATTAGTCTCATTAATTTACATCATCTAAAAATTAGGAATTTAAATTAAACTTGTCATCTAGGATGATTTCATGGTTATTGAAAGGCATCTTCAGAGAGGAATTCCTTCTTCTGGTATTAGGCTCCTGCGTGGATTTAACTGCTTCATAGTTAACCGAGTCAGCTGTTTCTCCCGAGCACTGACTATTGATGGAGCCTAGATGCTCACGTCAGGCTAGATGCCTGCATTTTGGAGGAAATTAACTTGTCCCTAAATACTACTGACTTCACGTGATCAGCGTATTTATTTCCATACCAGACAGACTTGTATGGAATATGCGTATACAAATGGAATATGCACATATAAATGAATATGCGAACCTCAGAAATATTGCAGCAGAGTTATGCAAGGTATATATTCTTTGACATATTCTATTGCAGTTAACTGGTGTATTGATTGATCTGAGCTGCTCAGGTTTAGGAGCCGTGGACAGCCCGAGAGGACTGAGCTGGGAAGACGTGCTGTTGCTGGATGCAGCCCTGCTTCTCCAGAGGTCCCTCCTGTGCAAACGCCCGTTGCTATTACTCGCCTTCATCTTCCATGTCATTAAGCTCTGGGATGAGTGACTCGCGTGAGGGAAGGGTGGGAGATGACATTCCTTCCCCACCACGGTTAGTGGCCGCACGTCCTGCACCTCCGTGCTTCCCCTGAGTCACCCCGCGGCCTCAGTGCCACCCCCGTCCCGAGAGCTCCCTTCCCAGCTTTTGCTGTGCTTCTGGGAGTGCTGGCCTTCCTCTGCCTGCCTTGAACTCATTTTGATGCCTGGCAAAGACGACAGTGTTAGGGAAAGCGTTTCATACTGCCTAATTCCACAGGAAAAAGGATTAGGGCAGCACAAAGTTTTGAATGGCATTAGTGAAGCAATTGATCCAATGTAGAAACAAGTCAGCTTTTTAAGTATCTGCAAACAAGACAGGGCATCAGATACTCATTAGTACCATAAGCTTACAATAAGCTGTGATGAACACTTCCATTTGTGCAGCAGTGCCAAAGGGAGATGTGGTTGGTTGGTTTGTTTATTTGTTTGTTTAGCTCCAGGCCCTAGTTCTTACCCTAAATGCAAAAATCCTTCTGTTTATATGTTGTCTTCCGTGGAGCTATTTCTCATTTCTTGTGGTATAGGTAGGAGGAGGCTAAAACCCAGAAATTTTAATGAAAGATCCAACTGAAAACAGATGAGTGTGTTTTAACTCCTTTGTGAGGAGAGGAATGTTACTTCTTTTTTGCATCAGTACGTGCTGCAGTTGGATATTCTTCACTGAAGCGAAGAGGCTCTTGCCCGTACTTGACATGATGACATTGGCTGTTCTGCTGGTAAACGGACTTACTGAAGTACATTGCTAGCCCTTTGACTTGAATATCTCGTAAAAATTTCAGATCTTAGTAGGTTATTTCCAGAAGAATGAGGAATTTTTAAATGCCATTTTCTGCTTTACATGAACTTAGGACACCCTTCTATCTTAAAAGGAAAAAAGCAAATAACCTGGGGCAATCTCCTTGCCCATATCCCAAGATTGTTTCAGCCATAACCTTAACATAACATAAAATGTTTATTTATTCTGCACATTGATACTATTCAGGTTATTCTGTGATTTTTGTTTATCTGCAGTGTTTTTTCTGTTCCTGAGTTCCGTCTCTGCTTCTAGTCAGCTCTTTTTTATTTTTTCTTTGTCAATCTTCTCAACCAAAACAATTTTAACAAAGTCGTTCTGCCAAATCTATTGCAATCTCTGAGAGGCTTTGGTTTTACCTTTGCTCCAAGCAAAACTGTATGCTGAGCTGTCTCTTACATATCTATACCTTATCTCTTAATTTAGAGATATCTTCAGAGAGACATGTTAAGAGATATCAACCTTCACTCTTAAGGGGAAAAAAAGTGGTGAAACCTTTCATAAGGACCTTTGATGAAAGGGTATCTTCTTTCCTAATTGTTTTCTTTCTTAGTTCTCAGTATTTGGTATCATATGAAATACCCCCTCCTTGTGTTAAGATTTACAACACATCAGTAGCAGACCTACATGAGTCAGTGGACTGCTTTTTAAGGCATCTATGGAAAGTAGTTGAAAAAACTCTTAGTGTAAGTAAGCTGACATTACTATACAGAATACAGAACAGTTCTACAGGAAGATGTTTTGAGGTCAGCAAAGTGTTTGAGAGTCTCTTTTATTCCTGCTTAAAGGTAAGACCATATACAGGTTCTGTCCTTACTGCAGTGCCATAGCTCCTGAACTTTCTCATGACACAAAGGTATGATAAGAAGCGTTGCTAGTTGGTTTCTTTTTTCTTATCTCTTAGGTGCTTTCTATACTTACGTGCAATTTACTGCTTTTGATGTGAATAGGTTGTTTTATCTACTACCATGTAATTATGGCTATAGGGTTTTTTTAAATAGTACTTGTGCCTCAGATTACCTTAATGAATGTGTTAAGGAACCAAGTGACAAAGGCAAATTGATGGCAAAAAATAATCTTTCATGCCAAACCAGAAGTAATTATTAGGTAATATTTTCTGTCTTGGTTCTCTCCAGGCTGAGGGCAGTTTACTCTTCCCAAAGCTGAGTGAAGAGAGTAAGATCAAAGGGCATCCTAAAGCTTAAGGATGGTGGTGCTAGAAAGGAGAAGCATCACTAAGAGCTAGTAGGTACAGAAGGACACAAATAGGAGAAATACTATTTTTGAAATGTTGCTGAGGCTTTTTACAGGGCAGATGTGATGTTCAAAGGGACAGAGCACTCCCAATCCACTCTCTCAGGAGAGGTGAATACAGAGGCCCTGCAGCTCTAGGATCCCACCGGACCGCTTCAGGGTTTAAGCGGCCATTTCCCTGGCGAGGGGCACGTGGGCAGGTTTGGAGCGGGCCAGGCCACGTTGCGTCTGGCATGGCTCGCCAAAAACTCCACGGTCACAGTGACAGGAGGCCAGGAGCCAGCACCTTCCAGCCAGGAATAAGAGAACAGCCTGGAGTGACTTTACAAATGCTTTCAAGGAACATCGAAAACTTAGGCAGTGGAAAAAAGAAAACTGTTTGTTGCTTTAAGCCTTTGTTCTGCCTCCTGACTCTGAGTGAATAAATACATGACGTTTGTTTAGAAGTGTTTGGGTTTCCCTGCAAACTGAGATTCTGATAGCTTTCCGCAAAAAAGGCTTGCTTGTGCCAGATTCAGATGGTCCAGTCAGTTGAACAAATGGCGTAAGAAGCTGGGCAAGGCATAACTGGTCTGGGACGTTTGCACTGCACGCGCCCATGACGGGCACCAAGAGGGGGTACGCACAGCAGAGGACTTGGACAACTCTGCAAGTTGTGCTCCAACGTCACACCTTCCCTAATTTTTGTAGCCTGTCTGCACATGGTCTTGCTATTCATTCAGTTAGATTCTTCATGAACTCTGCTGATATAGTGTATATTCCGTGATTGGAATATATCTAGCTAAAACAATTAGATTATAACCACACTGTCAGCCTTTGGATTTAAGAAATTTTCTCAAGTCTTGGCTTTCTTCTTGGGTCTTTAGGTTTTTATACCACAAGCTAAAAAATCCATCCAAATGCAAAGTGTAGGTTTGTGGGGTTTTGTGCTTTTTAAAAAAAAATTTTTACCTACTGTGCTGAAGGACATCTGTGAACCTCTCACGTAAACTTAAGTCCCCAGTAAACTTGTGAACATCTGTTTTGCAAAGAGTGGACAACATGCAATTATATGCGCATGCTATCATTTTTAAATAACCTTTATTTCACATCAGATGGGTTCCTTATTCCGTGGACAGTTTTTTGGTTGAACATCACTGCAAGGCTGATTATGCAGTATTATCATGTGCCCTCTATATCACTGGGGCTGTTGTGTGATTGGAATTTGGAGCATGCTAACACAATTAATTGAAATATCCTGTTCTTAAGATAATTATTAACATGACTGTGTTGTATCAGTGAGTATCATTGTTAAAATTTTAAATACCATTTGTAGGGTGCAATATTTTTTAATGGCCCTTTATCATTCATATGCTAGACTGTGTATTTTACTACAGAATTTTCAGAGCTTTTACAGTGTTCCTTGGGGATCCAAATCCTGCAAGTTTGTTTGACGTGTACTAAAGTCACCTGTTCTGCACTGCAGTATAAATAACCATTTATAAGAGAATACTTCTGTGGATTTGAAGTTGAAGAAATACAGTACATGCATCCACACAATAGACGGATACATAATATTTTGGGAGAGACTCACTTAAATCTGTCTAGCTGAGTTGGGATTGTTTAACTATAAAACCACACACTAGAGAAGCCATTTGCCCACTTTCATTCTTCTTTAATGTATGGAACATCTTTTTCAGTCAGAGATACACAGATGAAACTTAAGTGGTTCAGCAGACTCTAGTCAGAGCTTGAGACTTAAAAGAATTTTACTGCTGTGACTCAGGAATAATTATCAGGCAGATAATGCCAATACCATTATGACCTGTAACAAGATAATGACAGTAACGTAAAATGAAGCATTGATGTAAGTATGGGATTTTATTACTGATAGTGAAGTAACATGAATCTGCCCAGGGAAGCTGAGAACAAAGCCATCTTGTGCAATGTTTGAGAAGCCCTTCTGTGGGACTGCACAACTCGAGAGGTCCATCAGTTTGATAAAATTTCAAACTTCACTTTCTACTCCAACTTGTAGTTCCCAAATGTATAAATTCTTAAAAAAAAAAAAAGCATTAGGATTCTATATGTTTTCAGGAGGTTCCTCCAAGGCATTTTCCTTATATTTCCATCTGAAATGACAGACATTTATCAAGTCCTACTGCAAAGGGCAATCCTCTATTACCAGAGGCCTTCAAGAACAACTGTAAGAATTTAAGGAAAAACTTGTTTTAAGGACTATTCTGTTCCATACTTATTTTATGCACTAAATAATAAACCGTAATAAACGGTTGGACTTTTAACAAAGGATATCCTTTGTACAGTAATTCCTGAAATATGAAATATGACCTTCCCTCCTCCCCCAAAGAATTTATGTTCCTATGACCTACCTCACTTGCATTTTAGGTGCTTATATCCATCATTCACATCCTCAGAACTCCTACTCAGCAGCTGCCTATTTTGGCAGCACTTATAGTCCATCCATAGCCATCCCCGGTTTTTACATTAAGGACCTGTACAGACATGAAATGGTACTTCTGAGAATACCCAGAAGCTGCATTGGCTCAACAGACTCAAGCACCTTACCAGCAAGGTTTATTTAAAGGGCAGGTGAAATAAGCACCTGCCTCCTGTAAAAAAAACCCCGTGTTCCAGAATGAAATATTTATTATTCATTGGCAATAATTGTTTCCTGTTTAAAAAAAAAAAAAAAGGAAAAGAAAAAGATTTTTAAAAGCTAATATGATTAGATTATTTTTCTTCTTATTTTATTTGGGAGTTAGAAGGTTAATGTGAAAGGTCAGAAAAAGAAGGTTTGCTTGTTCTAAAAATGTAGACTAAATGGAGAGCTGTCAACACAAGTCCCCAAAGTAATAATCCACATGCCTCTGCACGATTAAAGCAGCTGTGTGGGCTCTCCTGGAGTGCCAGCCTTCTCAGGCAGAGCTAACGGAGGAACTAGCGGTGCCGTTAGTGCCATCCTGCACCACAGTCCGAGAAAACAACGGAGCATAATGTGGGATGGGACACAAGGTGGTAAGCTACTGCTTTAGGGACTCGTTTGAGAGGAGACGTGATGCTCCCTTTAATAGGATCATTTCTGTTTCTTACTTACATTAGTAGGACAAAATACAGAAAGATTCTTGGAAGGAAAAGCTGGAGCACAATCTCATCTGTCCAAAATGATTGCTGTAATTCCTAGCCAGCAGAGTTATTTGTTTGTGTGTTCAGTGAGTCCCTTTCTTCTTCATCCTCTGCTTCCTGCTCACAACTTCCCAAATCTTGAATTATTTTCTGCATAGCGGTGTGGCTGCAATGAGAGTATCCCCTTCCTAATCCTTTACAGAAGCCTTTAGTCCCAGGGGGTGATTGTGTGGGAGGTAGAAGATATGGATTTAATTAAATTTAAAGGCAGTGGCCTTTAAAGTGAGCTAGTCAATCCCTATCCTTCATTTCTAGTCTGCTATCCAAGAGGCAGGGGTATCACTAGAGTCTGTATTTTAAAAGGAAGCCTAGGACAGTGAGTGAAGAGTTGCAGATGTGGAGAGCAGTCCCTTGAGCAAAAGGGTGGTGAGTGCCCTGTGTAAGGCCAGTCATGAGGACCCAGAGAACAGACCTCAAAACCCCAAAGGCCCAACTGTTTTTTGTCATGAGAGATATGGGTTTGGCCCTGAAGTAGAAAAAAACCCATATACCTAAACTAATAGTACCATTTGTACCTACATGTCAGTTGGTGGCTACAGGGGGGGGAAGAAAAAGAAGAATGTCAGGTAGTTGCTGAGCTTCCTCCACTTTCACACAGCTCCCTCCAGACCCTTCTCTTCTTCAGGTATCAGCCTCTCGCTATTCCAGTTATGTAGTAGACTCTAACAGATCATTTGATTTACATTCAGTTTTAAGACATTTGTCTGTGCCTGGAGTCACTGATGACAGGCCTTTCAGTTTGCATGTATGTGCAGGACTAGGAAGCGTTTCCAGCTTTCAGTCCCACAACACCTCGTCACTTCTGTCTGTGCCCTAAAATTCATGTCATGTTATTGTGATATAACATTAAGAAGCAAAAAATCTGCAACAGAGATACAACGATCATAGTTTGGATACTATTTTGAAGCAATAGGGTCCAGCGCTTGTGCAAAGGTGTCCGTAATGAGCAGAGCTATAACCTTTCCCTACCTCAAAGCCTCAACAAAGGACTTGAGTTCATTCCTATCAGGGTGGATCTTTACATAGCTAAGCCCTAATCCTTCGTAAAGGGCCTTGCAATATAACAGAAGACACTGTATATAAATTTAGATCATTATGGGTCTTAATTATTATCCATTAAATCTTCCTTCCTTGGTCTCCAGACCTGAAGTTCACATATTAGTATGTTACTATTCAACATAAGAATGTTCTAGTTTGGTATTAAAATCTCTTTGATTGGAAGTGATGCATTTTTTTATAGCTGGATTTATTTTCCTTTTTTTTTTCCTTTTTTTTTTTCTTTTTTTTGGCAGGGGGCATGGGGGGTGGATCTTGAGGTTGCTCTTTTAATACTAAGCTAAGAGTTTTTGTTGTCTTCAGAGGTAAATCGTAGGTGTAAAATCTTCAAGTCATGAATCACATATATTTGAAGTTACTTTGCAGAGTGGTGTAGTCCTATAGAAATGTGTAGCAGAACTTAAAAGGTGGGACACGTGTTAGAAGGTTTGCATGGGTGACTGGAGATTGAGCACAGAGGAAGGACAGTCCCCAGGTCATAGGGACCTCCCTCCAGGGACACTGCCTCTTTCTATGTGATGTGCAGCCAGAGCCCTCACTAGAAGCATTGAGGCAATTCTCCCCTTTTATAACAGAAAGTCAGGGTGTTCAGAACGTTTTTAGTAGGAATCCAGAACATTTTTCTTTCCATTGTGTGGCCCTTCCAGATCTGGTTGTGTTACAAAAGCTCTCTGTATATGAGACAGATCTTCTGTTAAGAAATGAGGAAGAATATAATGTTGAGTCTCATTTGGGGTGAAGAGTCTTCTGTTGTCAGAAACTATGATAATATTATTATCACGTCTTTGCTGTTTAAGATTACTGTCTGGCAGAATTCACTTCATACATAAAATTTGTTGTGCTGGATGATGGCTAATTCAAGTATTATCATCAGAATGGGCCGACCTTTATTCCGGGCAGTACTTTCAATAGTGATCAAAGGGAAATAAGTCCCAAACCGGTATTTTTATTGTAGTGAGCTGTGTCCTTAGTCTTTCAAGACCTAAAACACTGTTTTACATTTCTTGAACTCAAGAGACATGTGTATAGGCTGTCACTTGTGTAAGCATAATTTCATTTCCCTAAGCTTCAGCTAGGTAGCAAAAGGCAAAATGGTTGCACACACGTGACCATTACCACTCACAAATCCCCCATCAAGACCTGTTTTAACAGAAATTAATGACAGTAAGAAAAGGCCCAGATCACTTGTGCTTGAAATCATTAACATATTTACTTAATATTAGTGTCGTGTTACCTTTGGCACCTGACTGCTGTGCTGCATGTGCAACACATTTACTGATACTAAAATTATAAAGTTGGTGACAAACAACTTTTAGCATCAAAGCCCAAAGTAAAATTAAGCAGGAGTTAAAGTGTCTTGTTATAAAATATGTAGCTCAGAAAGCAAACAGTTTATTTTGTTTATTTTGATTTGCAAAGCCATTCTTCCACAGGAGAGGAAACCAGACAATTCAAATCAGTTTCTAAGCCTCAGAAAATGCAAACTAGATGGAGACTTTATATATAAGGTTAGTTGCGGTCTTATTTGCCACTTTTTTCTTGCAAAAAAAGAAGAAAAGTTTGTCTTAATATTTTTGCATCTTTACATATCAGAAATTCTCCTTCCCACACTTAAAAAGAAGTGCTGGAAAAGAGGGTTATTTTGATCCCTGGGCCAAGTTCTTTAATGCCAAATCGCAGTGTGGAAAGAATGTCTCAGTCCAAGTTATAAATCCTTAAAATGAGCTTTGATGGAAAATCTGGAGTAGTTTCACAGTGGAATCTCCTCAGCTCCATGTGAGGAGTCCTGTTGCTGCTTTGCTAAGGCATGTGCCCGCTCCATCCAGGAGTGGTCTGGTTGATACCAAGGGTGGCTTATTGCTTGTGAACAAAAAAGGAATCAACAAAGCAGGGATGTTTTTGTTCTGCAAATTAAGATTTCTAGTCAGGTATGAGGAGTTTTTTCTCTGTTCTCCTGTGTTGTCACGATACTGGTGAGCCACAAAGGAAACCTGTGCAAATTCAGTTCTTTTTTCCTTTTACAGAAAACGTACCTCTGCTTACTGTGGGTTTGTTTATTAAAGTGACTGCAGGGTTAGTCATGAAACTTCTCCTGGCAGTGACAAGATATGTATGAGACATAAGATTAATGCAGCCTTGGTGTCTAGGAAGTCTCGTTCAGGGGAATGGAATGGGGCCTCTGGTGCAGAGGGCCATCATTGCTGTCGCAGATGCCCAGAAAAGTAGAAATATGGTTTTCTTTTTACCCTTCCTCGTTTGGACAGGCACGGGTGCTCCTTCCCAGACCTCCTGTTTCTTCCAGGGGAGAGGTCTCTGGCCAGGAACTGTCAGACAGCCGCGGTTCCAGTTTGGGCAGGCTCGGATGTTGTTCAAGCGTGCGTGCACATATGGGAGAACGAGGGAGTTTCATATATTTCAACTCAGTTCTTTGTTATTGGAGAATGCTGGCACTCTCCTTTTGGTCAAATTAATTTCTTCACACATCACCACTTTCAAGACCAAAATCTGTCCTCCCCTTATATTTGTCACTACTACAGCATCACACCAGCCTACAGAAGCCTCGCGGTGTGTGTCTCCTTACGCAGGACAGGCAGCAGCTCTTCCTATCACACCCTCCCTCTCCCCCATCACTTCTGGGACACAGGTATGTCAGTATTAGCAGGAAGGGTTGCTCTGCCGGGAAACCCAGTTTGGCTCTAAGGAACCAGCATCTCCAAGGTGCATATTTTGGGGGTGCAGGGTTGCTTGGATTAGTTCTCGTTTTGTTGCAGGGACTGAACGGTGGTTGGTGAATGGGGTGCCTTCAGAGTCTTGCAGCTCATCTCTGTTTCATTTCATGCGAAGAGGATCTCGGAGAGCACAACAAGTGATAGGAGACTGCCTTTAGAAGCACGCTCCTGATCTGCACTAAAGTGCTACGACAGATTCACGTTCTGAGTGGTGTCTCTAGGTGTAACACTTAGGCCCGGCAGGGAACCCTGGTCTTCCTCGCCGTAATAAAATTAACCGAGATACTAGTTTTAATCAACGCTTTATGTAAATCTGTGTTGAATAACAGGTCCTGTATTTTACTGTACTTTTACTAAATGCATGCTGAAATGTCCCTTAAAGCTAAAAAAATACATCTAAGAAGTAATTCCAAAGTTGTAGAGGCAAGTGCCCAGAGTATTTATAACTGCAGGTCTCCAGGTTAGCTCTCAGCCGCTGGCGGGGCCTCTGCGGCTGCAGGACGAGCGTCTGGCTCCTTCCTGTGGTTCTTCATTGCTATTGCACAGGACTGAAGAGTAGCCGCAGTAAGCCAATGAACGGCACGGTGTGTTCAAACTGTAAAGCGAATCGGTCTGATTCTTTTCAAAGGATGAGCGAGTTATTTCATTCTATAAAGAATTGGATTTTTAACTGTGCCGTGCACAAATCGCTTGGCAAACCTTACACACGAATACACGCACACACAAATACGCGCTCCGAGAGGCTTATCCTGCTAGGTTTCACCTGGCACTGATGCATCAAGAGTCTTGCCCCTCTGCCACTGGTGAGTATGGGCCTCAAACACGTGTATTAAATTAATTCTGAGTTGGGATTTGGTAAGAAATGGGAAGAAAGAGAGCGCATTAAGTCAGTACAAATGTTACTTGGGTGATTAGATCACAAACTGTAAGTGAAGCTTGGAAATATAAAACAGCCCCCTTAAAGCTGGCGAAGTCATCTCAACCTTGCCAGTGATTGTTGAAGAGTATTGTTTCTATTCGTTTTCTTAGTTGAGATTAGTGGAGTTTTATTTAATTGTATTTCTATCTGAAAATTACTGAGTAGTGTTGATGGATACATGCTGCTATTTACAAAATAGAATCATACTATAGGGATTCTGACATTTTGGTTAATTGGTATGTATCCCTCTAAATGGTTTCTATTGCTTAACTCGTAATTGTTCTCATTTGCTCAGTGGGATTTAGAAACAGGGTTTGTGGAATGTCACTTAATACTCATTTCATTTTGTTAAATGAAATGCATTGGCTTCCATCTTGCCTATAAATTAAGTCATTCTAGTTTCATTTTCTGGCCATATATTTTTAATTGTGTAAATATTTTTCCTTCTCATGTAATTTGCCGAATGTTACAGAAAGCGCCACCCCCAGCCCCCAGCTTTACTTTACAGCAAATGAGTCGCAGTGTGTTTTCTATAGTCCGCTAAATCCGGACATAAATCAGATAGTTGATCAGTCTCTTATGGCCGTTTAAATGTGAACCATTGTTTTCAAAGTTAGCCTTTTTCCTTGCTAAGTGGAGGACTGAAACTAATAAATTATTCTTTTGCAACCTAGAGTAATAACCTTCAATAAGAAAATATTTAAAAGGTCAATCCTGCCTCCCAGTGAATTTTTCCTTAGTGTAGAGGCAGTGGGAAGGAGAAAGGCATCTCCTTGATCTCCTCACCCTATTCTAATGCTAGTCAATGTGTTGCCCAGCTTCTCTTTATAAATACAAGCAGCTTCAGGGACTCTCCAACACGGGTTTTGCTACCCACAACTTATTAGCCAAGAATAGCTACATTGAAGTAGAGTTGTGGTCATGCCCCCTCTTCTGGCAAATCCTCTTTGTCGGGGACTCTGGGACTGTTATATTGGCTGTGCTGGGTATTCGACACCAGGGTAGGCCACACACTGGAAAACCGCCCAGGAAACAGATATACAGCCTTTACGGCCCATTTTGTAGCTTACTGGAGAACAACAGAAACAAGTCATCAATCTCTTCTTCTACAAGCGTGATTTGAACAAGCATCTATGGGTGAAAAGCTCTAAGCGCTATCAACTCTCAGTTGTCTCCAATGGCAACACTGGAAGCAGACTAAATACATTACACTGGAAAGTCACATAGCCCTTTTATTAAGTTAACAGTGTCATATTTCTACTTCAGCTGACTGTTAAAATTCTGGTATTGGGGTTTTTAATAGTTTCATTTTCCTTGATACAATTTTTTTTAAAGAAAAAAGATTATGAAATGTATTGATATAATCCAAACATAGAACAAAAGACAGAATCCTGCTGTGCTAAAAAGTAGTAGTGTATATTGCTGTGAACCATTGCAACCCAGGCATACTGCTAGCAACACTTTTTTGTAATAGATAACTTTTCCTTCCATTTCTCTAACTCTTCTTAGCCACAAGATAAGGAGGGAAGAAAAACCTGTGGGAAGCTTACTGTTGCCTACAGATTCCTTCTGAGAAATGGGGTTCTTAAAAAGAAATGGAGTTCTTAAAAAGCCTCCCCACCCCCGAAGGCATTGGGGTGGTATTGTGCACAGAAGAGAGCATGAGAGTGAGCACTGGGGGACAGCATTTCAGTTCTTTCATGCTAATGAATGAGGATGCAGTTGTCTCCTAGAGAGTATTTTAAAGGACAAGTGATGAGAACTGGATGCCCTCTGTTTATTCTCACATATCTAGGAAGGAAACTTTTTCGTATCGTGCACAAATATTTATATATTTCTCAAATATAACCTATCCTCCTGAATGGCATGGAAATCTGTCATGAGGTCTTGGCATAACTCAGTTGGCAGCAACTGTTGTTCTTCCTAAGCAGCAGCATTGGCACACAAGGGAGTGACAGAGGCGTACTCTAAGTATGGAAAACTGTCTTCTCGATAGCAACAGGAGGCCATTTTCAGATCTGAAACTCTATATTCTGTAGCAAACAAACAAAACTATGCAGAAGGATCCTGATTCCTGGAATATGCATTTTCCCACCAAGCCTATTTATAAAACTGCCTGATAAAAAAGCATATAGAAGAAATGATTGCAACTCAGAATATCTGGGTTGTATTCCCAGCCCTGTATGCCCTTGAGTGAGCCACATTAAAAGAATTTTTAAAAAAATCTTCCGAGAAAGCCTTTATACCTCGCTTTCCCTACATCTACAGAAATAACAAATAAATGGGAGTGATCTCATTTGTGCCTGGAAAGCATGTTGAGATGATTCTGTGGAAGACGCTAACGAAGTGTCATGCATTATTATTGCATTAGGCTGACAGTACTGAAATCCATCTGACATTTCCCACTTGACACTGATTGTGGGTGGTAACGCTTCTGTATTAATTTTAAAGAGGATGCATTATAGCACTGCCTGATGTACAATCACATGGTTTATGTTTAAAGTATTTTCTAAGAAAGGCAGTAACCTGTGAGATCCTCTCTCTTTTTCACTTCGTTAAACTACTGCGTTACGAGGTGTACTGTTTCATTACAGATCCTGCCAAGCAGCTCTGCTGTGCCCCTTACAGCTACGTGTGAAGTATCGAGGTGAAGTTCGTAACTATATTTGGGTATCAGAGTTTATTTCTTCTACTCTCTCGAAGGTTAGCATGACGAGAGGTTGAGGAATGCTAGGGGAAACCGTCCTTAACATGAGCAGGCTGTGCCCGAGCTCGGATTGCCCCACTCAATCCCGTTCATCTTGTGAGCAGTTAAATCACCAGGCGCCGGGACGGGGCTCGGACCACACAAGCACAGGATTGGGTCTGTTCCGTTATCGTGTTGCTGGGACTGGTCTTCCACGTCGCCGATAAGAGCGGCTCTCCCGCACGTTGTCGGCGGTCGGAGCCTGGCGTTGAAGCGGAATTCTCCCCGCTCAGACGTGCCTGTGAAGCAGGGTGGTAGGAGAGGAAATTTGGAGAGGAAATGAGTAAGTCCACAGCCCAGCCCAGCGCGTAGCGTAGCTGCGAGGCAGGGTTACTGGAGCGGGAGGAAGTGTTGCAACAACTAACCCTCATGTCTGGGTTCCTCTCTGAAACAGCCTCATCAGAGAAAAATCTAACATCCGAGGATTTTGCCTGGCCAGTTAATGCAAGACGGAACGATCTATCGCTAGTTCTGAGAAGAGGGGGAGCACGCACAGCTCCTCCCGAGAGGTGCTCAGCACCCAGTGAAAGAGGAGCGTCCGTAAAAGGCAGACTGTTGCATTAAGTTACTGATTTTTTATCTTCTGTTCCGGGTGACTTTTCTATCCTTTGCAAACTGAGTATTGTCAGTGATGAAGCACCCTGGAGGTTTGTGTTTCCCTGAGGGGTTAAAGATAAAATTTCTAAAAGGTGCATAGTTAGTTTGGTACTTCAAAACTGTGGAGGGGGGATTCTCTGTTTCTCGTGATATTTGCATCAGAGAATTTCATGTAAAAAGAATATAGCGGCATGTGTACATTCTTATAATTTCACGTGTCTGTCTACATGCTTTTCATTTTTACAACTGACTCCAGAGCAGTTGGGTCCCCGGAAGAATGAGATGAATGAGAAGGGCTAACTATGGCGAAGGGGGGGGACCAGAAGCAAGTGGTGATCCCTACAGAAAAAGTGGAAATTAAATGTGACTTTTCACTGCCAACGGGGTGTTGGTTTGTTATATTGTCTCCATCAACAACTCGTCGCCTTTTTGATTTTTTTTTAGAATATTGGCTGAAGTGAAAAAACTCCTCTTTTACAACTGTCTCCTCCCAATGTTTCTTTTCTGCCATTGCATGATTATCAAAATACTGACCATCAGTAAAGTTTTGGTATGATGTGGGTTATCCACCTTTGTTTACAAAGCACTGTTTACATTCTTTATGCTTGTAATTTTTAAATTAATGAGAAAAGAAAATTATGAAGGGGGTGGATGGGTGTGTGAAGTCCATTCTTTGAATACTAGATACTTGCAAAGCAGCTGCTAGAATGAAATATCCCTGGCTGCTTAGGGAAAGGGTAGTTCAAATTGTAGTCAAAATTAGGATTGGTGCACCAGATTATGTATGGGTGTGACAAACGAAAAAGGAAATGCTTGGTAAAGTATTTTTATTTGTAATGTGAAACTAACCTAAATTAACATTGGTGGGTATTAAATTCTGTATGTTCCAGTGGATCAGTTTCACCAGGATACAGAAAATAGTTCAGATTATAGTAATAGCTCTGAATATTTCTGAGACATTGCTTCAGAAGAATGACTGAAGTTGAAATACTAGTAGTAGGGAATACATGATGCTATAGGTGTGGTATGCACCTTTTATCATCATGATTTCCTATTGTTCTAAATAATGTTCATACAGCCTTTAGAGATTCCACATTAGCATTCATTATATATGGTTAAACAGTTGAAGAAACACTTTCTTAGCTACAGTTGGCTTTAAAAAACATTTTAATGGAGCCTTTCATGTCACTCATCTGTAATAGCAAAAAAAGAGTATCAGTCAGTGAAATCACAGGTGACTGAAGCAGACTTCTGGGTGCAGCAGGGAAATTTAGGGCCCCATCTAACAGCAGCATCTTTTGGCTATGGGAAAGCTGACTCCACTTCCACAGGTTAAGTCTGTGGAGTTATCTAAAGTTCTAAAGCTGTCAAGAAAGCTATGGCAAACCAGCTGGTGATCCACCTGCAGGAAAATAGGAAGAAACAAGGCAGACCACACAAGTTACAATTCTCTGTCTCTTTTAGAAGAGGGAGAAAATGTGTGACAAAGGTACTCAGATAGCGAAGGAGTCCTTAGGATGTGAACGTGGACTGAGCAGTGATACTTTCCCTGGGTGGAAAGTGGATGTTAGTTTTCTGGGTGAGACTCTGGACTGGGAATTGCATCCCTTTCCCCGCCCTGCCTCTGCCACAGATTTCCTTGGTGAACTAAGCAAGTAGTTAATGGCTCTGGCCTCTGCTTTTCTGTTCACAAAGTGGGATTCTGACCCCTTCCTCCCAAGGGTCTGTGAGGTTAAATAAAAGGATGTTTATAAAGTGAGCTCATATTATGTTTATGGAAGAGGTGCATTTTCAAACAATATTCTCAGCGGAGAAAGAACCTTAGATCTTACATAGACTTACACAGTAATACTGTTGTACAGGTATGCTTTCTCTCAGCGGCAACATCCCATGATAGTGGGAGGTTCTGTACAAGTCCTTTTTTCTGGGGGGAGGAGAGAGTCCACGGACACCCTGCAAAAGGGAGCCAGGGCTGGCTGCCGAGGGCCACTGCAGCCCTCCAGTGGTGTGACCCGTGGTGCCACGCTCCGCTAGTCCCACCGGCCGCTGGGCACTGGGGCACCCTGCCATGGTGGGAGCACCTCTGGGGCTGCGCGGTTCCTTCGGCACATGCGCAGGGGAAGGTGTCTGTTCCTCTTGCCTCACCCTAAGTGAACCTGGTTCCCCTCGTGTGCGTGCTGCATGTGTTACCAAATGCTCCCTCTGCGTACGTATACGCCTTATGAAATGCCTTCAGCCTCTCTTCAACATCACACCCCCCCCCCCTCAATTTGGAGGATGTAGTTCAGCTGGTCCTTTTCAACCTTTTGTTGATAAGTGCCATTTTTGTGCTGCCTGTTGCTAAATATTTGGTGCTGCTCGGTCTCACCCTTCCCCCCTCCTCTTTTGGCGGAGAAAGGACGCAGCATATTTCCAGAATATATACTCTAATTCCAGCGATGAGACTACTGTACATCTGGCACTCTCCGTCTCCTCTGTGCACATTACAGCACGCTGAACCGTAGGCGAGGGGACACGCGACCTGTCCCCACGCGGAGGGACATGGTGATTACTGCAGAAAGTGTCGCAGAGGCATCGCCAGGCGCCGGATCACCAGCGACAACCTGATGAACTCTTACCAAAACACAGGCGCGCGGCGCTGCTATCACTTTCTCTTAGGGAGCCCCAGAGAGTGGAAGTTGGTGGTGGGGCGTGCGTAGAGGTAGAAACACGGTGGGAGGTGGAATTGCGGTAGATGTGATTGATTTACGACAGGAGTTTCCTTTACAGTCATAAGGGGAATTTTGCTTGGTCACAGCAAGTTTGAACCCTCATGAAACAGCCTGAATCATTTGAAGTTAAAATAAACCAGAGAATGGCAGGGGGAGGGACATAGCTGTTTAAAAAAAAAAAAAAAAGGCAAAAAACACAACGTTAAAATTGTTTCCTTTGCTGCTGACTTCTTAAATGGGAATGTGATCCAGAATATTTCTGGTGCAAGCCAATGTTTGTTTTAAGAATTTTTATTGTCTTCTTTTCTCTCTTCCCCTTCTCCCCCTTGCCCTCCCTCTCTGCTCTGCAGATTTACACTGACTGGGCTAACCACTACCTAGCAAAATCTGGCCACAAGCGGTTGATCAAGGATTTGCAACAGGACATTGCAGATGGAGTTCTGCTAGCAGAAATCATCCAGATCATCGGTAAGACCAGGGCTGAGAGAAGCACTGCGAGCTGACTCCTTGCATGGGGGAATATATAATTCAAGTTGAATGTATTTAACAATAAGATGAACCCTGAATAATACATTTTGACTGGGTCCATATGTCTCTGATATTTGTGTGGTTCATCCTTGTCTTAATTAAAAAATATGTTTATGTGAGCATGTTTGGAAGTGGCTGTTTAACCATACTTTAAATGGCCAGAACTGTATCTTACACACTTTGAATTGTCAGAAATGAATGCTCCATTAAACCATATGTCTCCCATGTGTGCATTTTGTTAGTTGGAGTGGCTCATACTTTCTGGGATGCCTTGAAACTGTATCCTGACCCTGCAAAGACAATTGTGGAAGATTTCATGTCAGCAGTTATTTTGCAGGGGCTGAAGAATTAGCAGCGACCTCCTTCGCACTTCCCCCTTTGCATGATTTGGCATGTGGAAGCAACTGCTGCTAACAAGAGTGTTGTTACTGTACGACTGAGCTTTACTTAGAAAGGAGCTCTGTGTCAACAAACCCCTGTGCACTTTATTGCTGTGTCTTTTCTGCTCTTCTTGTTTGTTTTTTGTTTTTTGTTTTTTTTTTTTTGCTTTGGTTTTTAGGTTTGGTTTTGGGGGATTTTTTTTTTGGCCAGGGGGTGGAAAGGGAAGTTTTATCTCATTGTTTACTTCTGCTTTTCTCCTCACTATTTTTGTTTAGCAAATGAAAAGGTTGAAGATATCAATGGCTGTCCCCGGAGCCAGTCTCAAATGGTAAGAACAAAATATATTTTTAGTCTGTGTTGGCACCTCTACGCTTTCTTAAAATGCTTTTGAATAATGATTTATTTAAACTGTGAATATTCTGTCCCATGTTTGCCATAAAGTCCTAGTTCTCATATAGCTTTCCCGGTAGTTTTTTTTTTTTCACATGTGCTTAGTGTTTGTCACTTCATTTCTGTGCTCACTAACTTTGGGTCTTGAGGTAACCCAGCAGCAAAACTTCAACACTTCCAGTTAATCCAGAACTGCCTTAGCAGACCTGTTCTTCTGATGATCCAGATAATTTCATTTAACTTCATTTTTAAGGGCAGTAAATCCAAGAACAAATTTTTAAGTGGAGTCTTTGTGTCTGGAAAACTGGTTTGATGAACAAGACTTGCCAAATTATTTTTGAATATAAATAGCCTTTTGGATTGTCCACTGTAAAGTCCAGTTAGATGCACTGACTCCAAGACTTTCAGAAATAGCACTTTAGTCATATAGCTCTCTGAGCTATAGTTGGCAGCTGCTTAAAGACATTTTCATACTCTCAGGCAAGAAGCATTTTGTGACTGTGATTCATACAGAGTCTTATTAATCTTGTACTGTGTTTATGGCTAGTCAACTACATTTAATAAGATAAAGCGTCCTTAGAAGGCTCTGGAACTGACAGGTACAAAATCTAAGCCTCAGTAACATCACCATGCATTTACTGAATCACTTGCAGTTCCAGTCATGCTCCCCCATGCTGAGGACTTTGCCTTTCTGTTCTCATCCAAGTCGTACATGAATAAGGTGCACAATTGTGTAGCTGGCAAGGATTTTGGAGTATAATGATTTGGATGAGCGTGCATAATAGCAAGCTGCTGAAGCTGGGCTTAAAAATGGAAATGGAGTAGGAAAAAATTGCATTTGTTCAGCCTATTTTTTAAAGGGGGAAGGTATTTGCAGTTTTTTTGTGCAGAGCTGCAAAAGGTAAAAGGAAAAATTTTGAGCACCAGTGAAGTGAATAATCGGGTCTTCTGGTTCTTACTTTTCAAATTTTTTTCTCTGGCTTTCAGGCTTTTTGAAGCAGTCCATAGTAAGAATATATGCAATTTCCTTAATACTAGTTATTATTTTAATTACTCATATTACAGCAGCACCTAGTGGCCCCAGCTGAGAACGTTGGGAACTCCAGCGTGGAACTCTAATATTACACACACAGATCGAGAGATAGTCACTCTCTACTTTAATCACATTAAAACTTGCCATTCCAGGCAGACAAGACAAACAAGAAGAGACAAATCACAGAAAAGTGATATGATTTCCTGAGGTTATGTAAGTGGTTAGTGACCATCTAGGATTGCTCAGGGACCCACCACTCTGATGTCTATCAAGCTTCATTTCCATGAGAGAAAGGCGAGCTGCAGAGAGAACTATTCACAATGGCAACATTTGCATCTCCAAAGCGACAACATTTGGGTATGTTCCCTGTTCATAAGTAAATCTTTATGTGGCATAGGGATTCTAGATTTCACTTCTAGCTCTGCTGCAGTTATGGGGGAAGCATGCTCAATGTGCTGCAGCAGTACCTGCAGGAATCTCTTTGCGTCCGGCTTCCTTCTCACGTAATCCTGTCTCAGCTTGGCTGGGCCAAAGACTATGGCTCAGGTGCTCCGGGTCTCAAACCAGGTGCTTTGAATGCTCCTGTATGTAGTCATACATCAGTGTTTGCACAGTGCTAAGGCATCACGTTTAGCCACTCTAACTTGATAGAAATAGATATATTTTGTCAACCTTCTTTGATTTGGTCTCTTTACTGCATTGTTTCATCTCTACAGTTATTTTCCTGCCTTTTGACGTACCAGTTTTATACTGTTGATTTCTTTGGCAGAGGTGGGAAATTTAAAAAGTACTGAAGCTAAAGTAGTTCAAACTTGTGAGCTTTCCTCTCAGAGCATCTCAGAGACCCCAGGTTTTGAGTCTGCTCTCCGTTTGTTTGCTTTGGCTCGTGCACTGATCTAGCCTAGCTGAAGGCACCGTCCTACCGCATTTTCAGGTAATTTCTGTTGGCAGGGCTCAATGGCGTTAGCCCGCTCAGTTAACGATAGGCCAATTCTCTCCTGGTAGCAGTGGACTCTCGGGTGTTTGCAATGTGCAGAAAGAAAATGTAACAGTGGTCAAAGCTGGTTTACATGTTTGAGATATGCCAGTATGTAGCAATATGTCCTGTCAGGGTTTGGCAGAACATCAGCCATCGAACCAGCAACAGTCATGGTATTCCTATAGCATGTTTGTTAGCCCTTCAGTTGCCACTTTCATTTTAACATTTTTAGTTAATAAACCTCAAGAATCCCACCACCCTTTTCTTTACATATGTTTTCATGATCCTTGCTCTCATAATTCACAATTAGGGAGGAATGTTTTTTGTATTCATCTGCCATTTGATACCCTTCCCAGGAGGTGATATCTAAGACATTTTATTAGCTTAAAAGAAGCTAGAGAGCACTGACGTGGATTGTTTGCTGCTGGAAACACTTGATATCGCCTGTAGATGATATTGATATCAGTTTGTAATTCATTACTACCAATATTCCCAAGTTCCATTCCAGTCACCATTTGGTTTTCCTCTGGCTAATGGCTTCATTTTTCAAGTGATTTTTAAGGCATCTCAATTCACCTGTTACCTTAGTTTGTAAACACCTTTTAATGTTTATTTTAAATATGTATAAAATGCTGCTTTTTTAGTTTTCTTTTAGTTAGCTCTATTGCAATGTCTTGCACTCTCTGCTCATCTTGGCAGTGAGATATAAAGTACTTGCAGACAAGTTGAACTGGCTCCGCAGGTCCAAGTTCATAAAAATTAAAACCTGTGAATCCCAGCAGCAGCCAGTTTCTGCATAGTTAGCTTTACCAAGATCCTCATGGCTGTCATTATGCTCATACATTTGATGTCACACACTGAATTTGAGAACCTGAGATGTACTGGGAAATAAATTATTTCATATTCAAATCTCAGAAACTTTGAATAAATGAAACTTGTGAGAGAATTGGCAAGATTTGCTTCTTTGCTGGGTAAATCTACTGTGCTAAAAAGATTCTGGTATTTCTTATGAATGGTTTTAATAAAGATAATAAGGATTTAAAACTGTGTACTATAACATACATTGTCTACAGCATCATATAGAGTCTTCTGCTTGTCTTGCCTATTTTTTTCTTTATGACCATGCATTCAAGGAGGAACATGGCACTTCAGCTTTTTTTTCATCTCTTTCAATGCCTTCAATGAAAAATAGTACCGCATTCATTTCTATCTTTTCCTTGTATGAATTATTCCATAAGTCTATCAATTAAGGAAACCTTAAATCATCTTTATTTAGAATGTAATGGTCTTTCAAGGTTTACCTTTTGATGCAACCAAAAGCTAATTCCTTTCTGCTTCTTTATAAGCCATTTATTTCTTTCATTTCTGTACTAAGTTCCTCAGTTATTAGAAAAAGCGGGATAGTATCCTGGGTAGAAGATATGTTATGAAGCTTTTCTCTAATGGTCCAAAGAGAAAGAATTCAGATTCTTTTTTCTTTCTGAATATATTAAAAATGTACTCCAGTATTTTCTTTCTAAATGGATCATATCAAACATACAGTAAGCATACAGAGTATCAAATTTATCCATTCTGGGACTGTCAGAGAAAATGCAAGAGAATCAAAAAGTGTTCAACTGAAAATCTTTTTATGGTGACATTTGCAGTATTGTCCCTAGAGACTTCTACAAAACTAATGTTTCTATTCTTTCCTCATGCAGTCTACGGTGCTTTCAGCTGCATAAATAGTAAAATAAATTCAAAGTTGCCAAAATTTTTAGTATATTGCTTTTCAAGTTGATTTTTCTTTCAGAGATTGATGTTGTCCTATTAGCTGTTTTTTCTTCCTTAGAATTACTCTTGCTACTTCCCATGAGAACTGTCTATTCCAGCACACATCTATGTACAAAGGCATCCTTAACTGTAGTTAATAGCAGGGGTTTTCTCATAGTTACTGAAGGGCTGGAGAGACCCTTCTTATTAAAAGGCTCATGTAGTTGCCTGCGTTTAATGAAGACTATTTTTCATTTTGTCAATCTTATCTTTGGCACAGTTTTTTACCAGTTTATATAACCAAAGGTATGCTTCAAAGGTAAATTTTATGGTTTAGGATACAGCCATGCTGCAGTCCAACAGAGGGAGTTGAGTTCAATAAAAATACAGGTCTTGTTTACCACATCCTGGAAATCAGGGAGTTGGAAAAGGTGTTGGAGCTGTAGCACATTGCCAAAAGGATATAAACATTCAGTAAAAAGTTGCAGTTAGCAGAACTGACACTATCTTTGGGTGAGTAGCAGCGTATCTGTAGAAAGTGGGAATCAGTGTGACTATGTGCAGCACTAATAAGATCATTTCTACAACATTGTACTTGATTTCATTAATAATGCCTTTAAAAAGATGTTAATAAATTAAAAGTGTTCCAGAAAAGAGCCACAAGAATGCCAGCAATTTTGCTTTATTCTATGATACTGAAACAAAGTTGTGTACTTTAGCAAGAAGAAGGAAGTGAATCAGCTCTGTTTAACCAGGGAATATTTTTGTGATAGAGAGAACTTTCTACTCCCTCTTTGCTTGCATGCTTGAGCTTTTCTCTGGAGGAAGCCAAGGTTGCAAGGGGATAAGGTGCATGCAAATCTCTCCTTAACAGGGAGTCAGCTTGTGGACAGGATGAATAGGTGGAAACCAGAATTGCTAAGTGTGCCACAGAGTATACCTGCCCTACAGAATATACACTTCCCTTCAGTATAGACACCTGCCTTCAGATTTCCTCTGACAGGGATGTTGCTGGGCAGACACTGTTGAGTAGCATCCCTCAGTATCCAGGAATGTCAATATCCAAGGACCAGAATATTAGCATTAGCATTCTGTGTCTAAATCCTGTGTCTAATTGTTTGTGAAAACCAGAATAGTTTTGTATAAAGTAAGCATTGTAGGTTCTACTGAGGCCCATACAATTCCAAATGAAAACGTGTGGGGTATGGTTACATGGAGCTCTTTGAGGACTGGGAAGCCTGAAAATATCATCCCTATGTTCGCTGTCAATTGGGCCCACGTGTGACCTCTCTCTGTCTGCACAATGTCAAAATATGTAAGAATATTCTGGCTTTGCTGGTGCAGTTGTTGGTGAGATTGGCTTTATGGATTCAAGATAGACTTTCCGTGCTTTGGAGCAGCTCCAGGTGAGTCTTCTACACAAGTGAGATGTTGACATATATATAGAAATTTGGCTAAGTGTAGAAATATGGTCCTTGACAACTGGAAATTCAACCTGAGTTTTGAAGACTAATCCCAGCTCCTTTCAGGTACAGGCCAGTCTCTTCCTGCAGTGACACCTGTGCAACCCCCTTTTGTTTAAATTCAGACTGTCACCCCATGGCTACCAGCAGATCTTCACAGATTTCATGACTGGCTGCTATGAGAGTTTTGTGAAAGTACAAGGCAATAAGAGACTCTAGCTTTGTCACCTACGCACGTTTGGTGTGTTTAAGTGAATGGAACACAAGACGGTAGTCTCACTGCTGTTTTTCCACAGTGCACACTTACATATGTAATTTTCAGAAATTAAGTGAATAGCCTGAACCATAGATCACTCTGTTTTGGGGAAGATGGAGTTTGCATAAGAGATAGGACAAGGCCTGAGAAAACAGCCTCAGTTGGTACAAGTATCTGTTTAAAAATGTAGTCAGAAGTCACAATGTGAGCAGGACAGAGTCAAAAACTCATTTCCCTGTCCTCTGTGGTAGGTAAGGGGTATCTAGGATTCAATAATGGAGTAGCCTTAAGAGGCAAAAAGTAAAAGTACTTTTAGAAAAGGATGACAGGTTCACAGCATGATATCTAGGGAAGTCATCTCAGTAAAGCCAGAGAAAAAAAATGGTAGTAATTAAAATTTGAGCTCCTGTGTGAGGTTTCCTGTGTTTATAGATAGGAAAGCTCATATTTTAGCTGCATTACATATAAAGAATCTGCAAGACATAGTCATAGCTTGTGTGTGGGTGTTTGGGTGAGAGCAGACTTGAAGAATATGCCCAGGTGTTAGGTAAAGAACTGTGTGGAAAGGATCAGAGGAAGATTAAGAGTTTTGCTCGGGCTGGCAACTAGTTAGAAAAATAATTTTAATTTCTAAGAGAGTATTCAGATCTGGAACAGAGAAAGAGAGAAGATTCTCCTTCCAGTGACACTATACCTGTATTCTAGATTATTGTAATCCAGATTATTGGCTATTTGGCATGCCCGCATCAGGAGTATACATACTTATTTTTATTTGCTGGAGAAGTTTTCAATATACAACACCAAAATTAGCACAGAGGGGCCTTTACCTTTTGTGTATGCATGTGTACAGCCATGAGAAGGCTGGTAAGCATGATTTCTTTTCCATCCTGACAACTTCCTCGCAATACAGATCCAATGCCTTATCTTTTGCCTTCTTGTGTACACTTAGCATGGGAATTTCCAGTATCATTTTAAAATTCCCATCTTCTCTGCAAGTCTCCCTCTCTGCCAGGTGCATTATAAAGGACCCGGTCACACTGGCAATGAGCAGTCATGTTTGTGTTACGATGGGAACTTTCTCTTATGGTCTTCCTTGGGTAAAATAAAAGACCCTCTTATCTTGGAAACCTGTTACCTCTTGGAGCAGACCCTGATCTGCCTTAATTAAAAGTCTACACTTGGATTTCTATTCCCATTGTTGAAGGCAAAGTTTGGACAATAAAATAGATCAAAGGGCTCCAAGTTGCTCTTGATAACTGCCAATATTATCCATAACTTTGTGTGGCCTCAAGCCAGGGTGTTATCCAGAAGGGACTTTTTATGAGGATATTTTGCCCTGCATGTTACCCAGCTCCCAACAATTGCAGTTCTTTCTTGGACATTGTAAGTGGTGGCAGAAGTATCATGCTCCTATTCCCTGGGAAGAATTTGTGACAGTAATGCACAGCTCATACGTTCTTTGGTGTCCCTCCTCCCCAAGGATTTACTTACCAGTTAATTCTACATTTTTGAATCCACCTCTTGTGGTTTGGCAGAGTAAAGCCTCATGCAATTCTTTTTTTCAGGACTATGTGTAAAATACCCCTTGGAGCCACACTGATGACAAATACTTCTCCCAGTCTGTTCAATCCTACCTTGCAACAGTGGCAGCTCTGGCGTGAGGCAGGCAATGCTGATACAGCTCCATTATGAAAGGAACTAAGTAGATGCTTATCTATGCAGGAAATGACACTCCTTAACATGATAGGTATTCAGATTTCCCATTTTCTGATGATAGTTTCAAGTAGACCCATAAAATTTTTTATTTAACTATCTATGCTCTCTGGGATTCCTCACTAGGTAGGCGATTTACAATCAACTTGTACCTTTACTGGGATTCCCAGGAAAGTGCCCAAGACTGTCATAGCCAGGACTGTATCTTAGCTGTCCTTCTGACATGTTTTCTTGGACAAGTCCTCTCATTTCCTAGGTAGCTTCAGAGTGTGATCTTCCCTTTGAGAACCAACCCCATTCCCACACCCTTTCCCAGCGGCTGTCTTCAGCTGTTCCACGGAAGACTTGGACATGTTTGACACATCCAGCCACTTGCAACCCACTGTACAGTGCATAGTGTACAAGATGGCGTCAGAGCATTTACGATTCTTTTGGCATTCTCTGAGTGTTCAAGCTGACTGTCTCGTTGAGGTCTGGTAATAAGAATGTAACTACTAAGATGCATTTTCATTTAGCTCTGCTTCCCGTTTATAGGGCCCTGAAGCTTATTCCTGCAGCCTGAGAAATTCTGTGGCATACAATTCATATGTCATGTCCTGGAGCTCAAAGCAGTGAGAAATGATTATCAAGCCTTCTACTCATCTGCTCATGTCACCACCTAGAAAAAATGGGGTTGACAGCAGGAATATGTATGAGATCTTCTCCCATGTGTGGGGAAGTGGCCACTGTTGAACCAGCATAATGAGCATCAGGTTATACCTGACGGTGGTTTTAATTTGCTCAGGGAACTGGACACTTTGGAGAGTGAAATAAACCCTTTCAAACTCTTAAATCATAAATGATAAGTGCAGGATAAAATTTTAGAAGCTGACCTTCAGGACTGGACTCTCCCTCTTTGTTTTAGAAATCAATAAACCCTTTTCATAAACTTGTGTATGCCTTACAGGGGGCCCATGGCTTTTCTGCATAATCCTGAATGCTACAGAATTAAAAAATTCACTGGCTAACAGCAATGCATGTAGGTAAATCTACAGTGTAAATATACAAATAATGCAGTTTGAAGAATAGTTACAGGAAGTAACATCTCCTCAGTATAGAAATGGAAGTTTATTTTTTGTTTGCAGATGAAATTAACATGACATAAAGACTAGTGTAAAAATGAAAATGAGAGTATAAAAATAGAGCTGTGTGCCACCCTAAAAGAAAAAAATTAAGGGGAATAATGAGGGACCATCTAAGGATGCATTATGGGAGTATTGTGATAATATGAATGGAGGGAATAAAGAAAGGAAAGAGGACAGCATTTCTGTAAGGGTAAAGTTAAAGATGTTAATGTTAAAGATGGTTGACATACAAGGATGAAGATTTTGGAATTCTGGTTCCAAGTTTTGCTGAAAAGAAATTATTGATGTTATTAACATAGCCAGTTTGAGTAAGATGAGAGGCAAATTGGTTTAGCAAGGAACTGGCAGAGGAGGAATTCTTACTGCTTTTGTGAACAAACTCTAAAATTTCTAAAAACTCTAGAAATGGAAGAGAAAATGTAGATGAGGTGAGAGCTGGACAGACAAACAGAGTGACAGTTGCTTTTTTGTGGGAGACCAAATATGTTTTTATTGCGAGGGAGAGAGGAAGCTAAGGAAACAATGGGAGAACTGCTGCAAGCGTTAGACCTAGATGAGCATAAAGGATGGCAAACTTCATCCATCCTGTCTAAGGATGTTAGAGGCTTGGAAAGGAAAGGCAGAAGGCAACCAAATCATCACTTTTTTGATATGATTTGATTCTGGCTTGGCATTTTGTTAGACCTCTTTATTCTGCAGTGAAATAAGAGTTCTCTTTATATCCAGAGAAGATCTGAGAACATTAAAAGGACCACAGAATTCATGACAATCCCTCTTCACAGAACAGCTCAGAGTTACTCACTCACATCAGGCAGTGAGATGCATATTCCCCTGAGTCACTCGCATTTGACTGTCTGAAGTCATAAAAGAAAATGCCACAGGAAAACATCCTGGGTATTATTTTACTAGGCTGGAAGAAGTATATTATTCATTAAATACAAATCATATGCAGTTATTAGCCTTTTCGTTTAGGCTTACAAATTCCTTGTCCTATTAATGTGTGCAATCACATGAGAATAATTCATCTAGATGTTAGTGAAATAATCATGTCATAAGAAGTACTTATACTGTGATGATATCAGTCTCCATGAAATCTATTGAGATGTTAGGTTAGGGTTGGCTTTGCTTGGTTAGGGTTACTTGGTTAGGGCTGGGATTAGGGTTATGCACATTTTGCCTCTCTAGACCAAGACTGCTAAATGGAAAAAGATCTTTTCGCTCCTTAAAATCAACTGTTTTCCTTCACACATTTCACCCCCTCAGGAATTTTCCTTCACACCTTTCCCCACCACTCCAGCAATTCCTTGACACACCCTGCCCCCTTTTAATCTATATCTGGAATATGCCAGTACCTCCATACCACTGAGGCATGCCCATCTTGTACATCTTTTCTCCCCATCCCTCAGCTATGTTTGTCAGGAATGTAATTTGATTAGAAACTTGTGTTGAACTGTATTGGGAGGATATGCAGAGATGAAATACTGAAGTATGCTTGAAGACTAGTGGGTGACATACACTTTGAAGTATTTATTGTTTGAAAAGATGCAGTTGTCAGTCTCCTCATTTCCCCCCATCTGTAGTTCGCTTTCTACACTCTTCAATTGTGTTTGATTTTTTTTCCCCCCTCGAAAATATCATGTGAACATTCCTTGAAGTTTTGGAATTGGTCAAATATATATTTGTGATACAGATGCTTAGACAAAGAGGTGATGAATAAATGGCCTTGAAACCTCCATTAATAGAAATGCACTAGGAAGTTTTTAACACAAACATGCAAATGTGCAGTTAAAATACATACACCCCAATTGACTGTGACACGTATTTTAGAAAGCACCTGTTGGTTATAGTCATTAATACATTTTTCCCGCATAGCAGCAGCAGGGTTACAGTAAATGTGTGTGCTTCATGATGGTGTATTTTTATCATCTTCTATAGGGAGAGTATGTTATAAATACTAGGAATGTCTAGAATGTTTACTGGATTTAAAAATAGAGAAGAAAGTGCATGATGTTTAGCTGAACAGCAAAAATGCATATTTAATCTGAACAAGAAAATAAACAATGCCTCTGAAGTGGTTTTATTTTACAGTATAGCCAAACAAGGCTTTTTGGTAATTTTGAGATTTTGTCAGCTTTCTAGATTTTTATCAAATGTCTGATTTTTTTGGAACTGTGGCAAAATGCCAGTTCTCATATGGTTATAGTTGAGGTCCTACTTCTATTTAAAGATTTTCTGACCACTCCCTTTACAACACTTCTGCTTAGACTGTCTTATAATTTTGTGTGTTGTATGTTTGTTCGGAAAGGTTATTCCTCTATGTCAGTGAAGCTGTGGATTTCCCCAGAGAGGTAGACTTTTCACAAAAGAACATTTCTTAACGTTGAAGCGGAGTCCCAAGGTATCTCACTTATCCTTCACCCTAAAATAATCTGCCACTGCCTATCTTGGCAATGGTCAATTCTGCAGCTTCAGTAACATGCCAGGCTCTCAAGAAACAACGTGGGCCTGTGTTTTGACATGTAGCACACGCACGTGGACATGCATCCGTGTGAAGTATCTTATGTAATTCTGATGAACCCCCAATGATTTTACACACTTTGAAAGGCATTTAAGCCACTCTTTCTGCCTCTCATTTATGAATGAAGGTTTGTGGGAGCTTTGAAATTCTGGGAACTTTGATGAACTGTTGTATTTTTTGGACATCTGTGAGAGTCTGAGATTGCCGCTCTTCTACGGAGTTGCCAGAGCTACTATCTCTGTTCCTTAGGGTGAGTCCAGATTAAGTTTAGAAAAGAGGTACTAGACATATTTTGACATTTAAGTATCGACATCTGCAAACAATAAATGAGGGCACATACCAAACATGAATATCATCTTTTATTTGGTTGGGCTGGGAAATCCATCTACTGGGAAGATGTTTTAATAGAGCTACAGGAACTGTGCAACTGTCCATAAAATGCTGTCTGTGGTGTAAGGTGTAAAGCAGTAGAGGGTGCCAGAAAGCAACAAGTTGTGGCTTCTATTGTAATTAATGGAAAAAGAAAGGGATTGTAACTACTAGTGGTAGGATGGAACAGGGTTTGCATTGTGAATTTGGCTGCAGAAGGGAGGGAAGAAGACACACTTCTCATGATTTTAAGTGCTTACGTGTGCTTAAAGTTAAAATAAACACTGTCCAACAAATTGTCAAGCTTTTGGAGGTATTGTGTGGTACATTATGCCTAGGTGACAGTGCTTCTCAGTGAATCATCTTTTAGCAGTTGTACGTGCCCAGTATTTCAAAGCTTGGCCTTACAGCAAAGAGGCTGCAAGACAGGAGGATAATAAGGTAACACAGAATGTCCCAACAAGGTAGTGTGTTAATTACAAACCAACATGGTAACAATGCCCATCCTGTCTTTCTACATTTGTAATTGTTAATTGTATTAAAAAAGACTTGACAACCTCCCCCTGCTCTCTGGCTGGAAAGTAATATACCAAAAACTTGATACCAGAAATAGTTTTTTCAGCAATATTGCGTTACTTCCAGAATAGAATACAATTATAATGTTAGCAAATGAAAAGAAAGAACAGAAAGTAGGTGCATACTGAAACTACTATGATCGGTCCAGATGTATTTTCTCACTCTGCCCTTGATCTTTGCTGGAACAGGAGTTGCCTACATCTGCTGCAGCTAAGTGCTAGCCTGTTTCATGGAAAGAATGCCAAATCTGCTTGATTTTACAGTGGCTTTTACAGACTCACCATTTTGGAGTTCCTCGACTTTTATGCACACTAACCCATCTAACCTTGCTCTTTTATTTGGCAGTAATTATACCCAAAGAATAAACTCCTCTTTGAACCCTGTAGCAAATCCCTTCCACCTACAGCCTCTCCCCAATGCCCTGCTGCTGGCACATGTGAACGAGCATGCACTGCTGCATCGGAACAGTGGTCACTCAGGTCAATACTTCCTCTCTGAGAATGGGAGAGGTGACTTAGCAAGAATAAGTGGCCCTGGCAACTTTTTTGCTCCTTTCTCGTTTTTTCTGCAATATCTAAAGTTATTGTGTTAGAGGGATCAGAGGGTACTTCTTTGCCTGCTCTTTCAGTATTCATTTATGCACTACTGTTGTGATCACCATTTATTCCATGACATGTCAAGATGAAGCATGCTGGATTTCTCAGAAAAAATCTTCTGCCTCCTACAATCACGTACATAGACATGGGCCCAGGTACAGAGTACGCATGTTTTTGTCAGTGACTGCAATTACTGCTCTGCCAAGCTGCTCTTTTTGTCAGGAGCCCACAGATCCAACCGATCTGGAATGGCATGAGGTACCATCAGGCAGCTGAAACTCTATTTTAGTAAAGATTTTGGTGACATCGAACTGGACTTAAATACTGATGTTAACTCTAAATATAAACTCTGTTACAGCTGGTGACCCTATTATAGGTAATACTATTAAGGTACACAAAGTTAAATTGGCTTAAACTAGCAGTAGAAAAGGCAAGTTATCACAAAGGCTGCTTATTTCAACAGCATTAACTAATCCTTTCTCATGGAAAGGCTCATGATCAGGTTAATTAAAATATTAACACAATCTTTTCTTTTTTTTATGTAACTTGTCTGTTTAAATCCACTATGACCTGAAACTTAATACACAAATCCTTAGAATACAGTACAACCATTTTTATTTCAGCAGAAATAAATCGTATAAATACAGAAATTTATTTGGCAGCTTTCTGATGTGCAGGAATTATTTAAAACACTCCCAGTCTGAGAAGTCTGCTGACCATATGATCAACAGATGATCATATGACATAAATCAGAGCTATACTTATTTTAAGTTGAACTTATTTTAAGTTGGCTCAGTGTCTGGATATGAATTAGTCTGGGCAGGGTTCAGTTTTAGAGTCAGTCCAAGATACTTTTTTTTTTGTTAGGACTTGATTGTATTCAATCTCACAAACCGATCACAAATAATTTTTGCTTTTTGAAGAGTTTATATCAACTTAAAGCATTTGTTTACCTATGCAGTTCTTATCAATTCTTTCAGATGGCATCCTGACCAGCATGAAACCTGTGAAGTTCAAAAACTTGAATCTGAACAGTCTTCCTGAAATAGAAATATGTTTGTATTTTAGCTTGTAGCTTTTGGCAGTCTTTAATTCTATAATAATTAGAATATGCTTTGTTTAGGCTTGTATTGTCAGCTAATTGGAACCTTGTTTGAATTATTCATACCTCTTGATTCTTCAGAGTTTCACTGGAATTACAATAGGAGTGTACCAATGACATTTCGCTCCAGGGAAAAAATACCACAAGAATTTTCTTTGTCCCAGGGTTTCCACACTTGAGAGCTGAAACCTATTTGCATGTGAAATAAATAATAGTTCATGAAGTTAGATAGCTACAGTTTTGTGTGTTTCTAACTGCATACATAACTAGCCAACCAGCATCCTAATCTTGTGGGCTGTTTTTCCTGTCACACAGATTTTCTCAGTAATTCCTCCCAATAACTTCAAATTTTTTTTTTTTGGTAAAAGCTCTTACTTAGTTCATGGGCAGACCTGCAGCAACACTCCACAGTAAACATATGTGAAAGGGTGTCTTCACAGTTCTTGTATATGTAAGGCTTCTATTTGGCTTTCTTAGCATAAACAGTTTTGAAAGATTTATATTGTTATATTATATAAATTAACGTATTTGAAGATATGTGTCCCTCCAAAGCCCAGTAAATGCTTATTTTTCAAGTAATACTGGCTGTATTTTGGAACTTGAAAACACTTGGGTAACTATTTAAAACATTGCTTCCTCCTGCGCTTCACACTCCATTGGCTACAACTGGAAGTGAAGTGATGAGGACTAAGTGCTTCCTAATGCCTCATTGTATAGGTTCAAGCACTTCTGAGGTTTCTATTATAACATTTGGCTAAGAAGCGAAGAAAAAAAATCCTGGCCCTATTGGCCTTAAGAAAAAGATATCCCATTGCTTTCTGTGGTTCCAGGTGCTTTTATTTCCCTTGCCTAAGAATCTAGAAACAAGATCCTGTGAAAATGTGGAAAATTCTTCCCATGGTTATGAGCATATAGCAGAGATAGGTAACTGTGAAGGCTGTTTATAAACATGGTATGAAAACATATACAGCATGACCTAATATTTCTTCGTGTATTATGCTGAACATGGTATAGAATAAAATGCTCAGGTACACTAGCAAAAGCGAAAGCCTGAATCTGAGTCTTTCATATTATGCCTATGGCTTTTAAAGATGTCTGGTTTAATTGGAATAGTTTTAATAACCTGTGACATCAATTCATCATTGATTTTGTTTCTTTTGAGTCTTTTTCTTTAGGGCTTAGATCAATTTGAGTCAGTAATATGAAAAGTAAAGATAAAGGAAAATCAGTGACTTACTTATGTTCTCTCCTGCATATACCTTCCCAAGGACTTAAAGTTCCAGCTAGAGGACCAGCCAGATAATTTTAGACCTACAGAAATCTCTGGGCTGTCCTTTTAGAGGTTGCTAATGATAAGTATGTTATGACTTTTCTTCTGATGAGCTCAATGTTCTATAAATATTTTTCAGGGTAATATGGAAAATACATCTAATTAAAAAACCATCAGAACATTTATAAAATCAAAAGTCCAGAAGGTTAGAAGCAAATTGGCAGTGTCTCTCCTGCACAAGCTGTAGCATTATGATTTCTGGTGTCATCAAGAGGGAGGGTTCAGAAAGCATAAATTGCATGGGGATATGGATTCCATTTGCAAAGTTCAAGAGATGCAGTGAAATGCCCCATAGTTTACCTGTTTACTTATCTTTTAAAAGATTCATCCTGTCACTGGTTGTAATTTCCCTTATTTCTAAAAGCTGCTATTTTTGATGAGCTAAATGAAGTTGCTATGTACTAAATAGTGGTGAAGGAGAGAACTGGAATGCTTTCAAAGGTTTAATTAAATCTAGTAAATGAACACTCTGTTGTAGACTCTCTTTTGACCCGATGGAGAGAAACTCTTCTGTTTTAAAGAAGCGTGCATTTTCACATTGCCCTCTGATTTTCAGAAGTTGCCAAGTTCCATAAATATTTAGACGTTGGTACCTTGCTGACTTCGAAGTCTTGCATAACTAAAAAAAAGATTGTAGACAGGCTCACTGAAGTGATGCATTGCTTTAAAAAACGCTGTGTTTAAACAGAGTTCTTTTTATCATTGCATTAAAAAACATCCTCCCAGGGCAGTATTTATCTTCAAATTTGTGTTCTTAGTGCATGTGTAGGGCTCTTTCACGGTGGTGGTGGCCACAGGCCTGCGGAGATGAGAGCCCTGAGTTACTCTGAGACTCTGGAAGAGAACTTTTGCCTAGTCTTTTCTTTTGATCCGTGCTGCTGCAGAGTCATATTTTAGCTTTCTAAGAAATTCATGCAAGATGTTGAAATACTTTCATGGTTTTCTGAATCCAAATCCAGGAGTCTATTCAGGACCAAATCCAGCACTATATTCCAATCAAAAATCCAGCACTTCTCACAATTTCTATTATAGCAGCACAAAAGCACTTCAGAAGTTACCATCGTTGTATTTTGCGCTTTACAATGCTGTAGAGACTACTGTACAGAACTGGCTAGACCAAATGCAGACAAGCCACAGAAGGAAGAGTGAGTAAGAAAGGAAGACAAGAGAACCAAGATCACACCATAATATAGATGAACAAAGTAAAATTTTGCATTGTTCTCTGATGTGTTCTTTGGGGTGTTTGTGGCTAGAGTTTTGGGGGGGTTATATGAAAACGACCAGCACATGTTTATAATGTTCTGTTTGGCCATCTATAAATTATGATTAGGTTATGATTTATTTAGAATAACTGAATTGTTCGTTAACTTCTTGATGTGTACAAACAGGAAGAACACCAAACAAATTGTATTCGACATTACAGAGATTATATCTCACATTCACCCCAAGCTTTCCAAGCACAAAGTCAGGGGCTAGGTGCAAAACCTGCAACACCAATTGTCGCTTTCGCTGACAATAATACATGCCAAAAAGGATCCATTTCCCACTGTAGCATTTTCTTAAAAACAATACACACCCCAGCTCGTACTCTGACCTCAACAGTGACCTCATACATTCTTTTATCAGCAAGTCAGTACATATGTCTGTTGAATTCTCCAAGTATTTGAGAAGTTAATTTGTTTTCACATTTCTGGGTTTACTGGTCATATTTCGTGTTTGGAGTGCGTGTTGGAAGAATTTGATGTGCATGTTCCTTAATATCTGTTGGAAAAGGAAGTGGAAGGTATTTCAGTTTTAAATAACATCATCCTTTCCTCAAAAAATAACTAATTATTAAATAACTCCACATCATTTCCTGAAAATTTTTGCCTGGGAGGCCTTCTACATACCAGTAGTTATTATCCTCTAAGGTAAAATTCTCCCCAAATGCCTCCAGTAAATCAGTTTTTAATTTGCATATATGGTCTCTTATTGCAAAGTCAATGCTTAGTTTGGAACAGTTTTTTGGACTGGTGTTACATGGTTCACTGATGGTTATTTTTATTAAAGGCTTCTTAAGTTATTCTATTGCAAGTAACGAGGAGTTTGTTAGAAAAAAGTCAAGCTGAATGTGTGTGCGTGTCAGTGTATTCTGATTAACACCCTGAAATGCATTATATTTTCCATAGAAAAATGGAATGTACCTTGCATCTGGGTGAGGTAACAGGCCACGTGCAACAGCAAGTCAACAGAACACACTTAATATCTCCCAGCAGGACTGCTAACACCTGTTTTGTCTGGGTGGGTTTTCAAATTTACACCACCCATGGAAACTTGACATTGCCTTTCAGTATAGTTACAAAAAATTATTGCAGTAAGCTGTCATGTTAGGAGCTCGTGGGAAATAAATTATCAGAACATAAATAATGTGATTTTTAAGCCTCTGCTCTTCTTTGTACTTTTGCAAGTTTTACTGGAGAACTTGTTATCTCTGTTTTCCCTTGCTTCAAATTTCCCCTATTTCTACAAGGTGAACTGAGAATTCATGGCAAATTTCACCCAGTCTCAGCAGTCTTTGGTCAAGGGAACAGTGCAACATGCAGCCTGGCATGCCAGCATCTTGCACAGAGACTGCAAATTTGAAACTAAAGAGTTCCTCAGTCAGGTCACAGTAAGTTTTGCATTACTCTGGGCCACATCTCTTCCCATTGCATTTACTTCAGGATTTGGAAGAATTTGGGTATATTTTCTGTTCTTCAAAGTGTCCTTATTAAGTAGTAGTAAAAAATATTTTTTTATTATTAATACTATCTACAGTTCCTTCACAAGGAATCTTGATGGAAATCTAAGGCTTTCAGGCAGTCTTGCTTAATAATAAAAATCTTTTAGTATTAATTTAGTATGAACACATATATATGTTAATAAGCATACCCAACTTTAAATATGCAAGAGACAAGAAAGTAGATGGCTTGCTTTCATATGTGTTAAACTAGTTTTACCTGTGCAATATAAAAAGAAACCAGTCTGCTTGTTATAGTTCAACTACAATACTTGTAAAATGAGCCCACAGGAATTTATTTCACATTATTCCCTCCGAAAGTCTTTAACCCTACTCATTTGTTCTAGCTATACTAGAGATAAATTTGAGAGAAAAATGTTTTCTGCAGCAGGATTGTCCCTTTTGGAATCAGCTATTGTAGATAACAGACAGCAATACAGTGTGGTGAAAATACTATGAAAATTTTGTAAATAAAATTTCGTGACAGCTTTTCACAGAAAACAGATAAATCAACAACAATGCCAAATCAAATGGAACACAAGGCATAAGTATTTCTTATGACAGTTGAGGTTATTGATTGGTACTTTTATAAAGAATTAAAACAAATCTTATCATATATTATAATAAGTAAGTAATAATTGCTTACTTTTAATATATTAGATACATTTTGTCCCACAAAATATTTACAATTATAAAGGCATTAGGGATTTTCTATATTTTAATTGTGTTACCCTTTGCAATTTTTTCTAAAGAGGTAAGAAGAACTTCAAGTGTGTCAAACATCTGTTTTCACACGAACAGCAACAGGGGATTCCCGTTACTGAATATTGTTACAGTGATCATTTAAGAATCACCTAGACTCCTAAACAGTGTTGAAAATGTGGCATTTGAAGAATGGATAGGCAGAGGGATAAAGACATTGGGCTAGGTAATCCATTTTAGTGTACCAGTTTGAATCTAGAAAGATGCTTTTGATTTATTTAAACCTTCTCGGCATAAGCCAGCAATCACAACTGGGCATTTGGGCCCAATACTCCGCCTGACAAAATCATAGTACGTGTAGATACGTACAAGGAAAGCATGCTAGTAAGTAGAACAGCAGGCAGTGTATTCAGTTATCGCTTTTTTGAAATGGAGAAAGTCCTTGAGTTGTTTGATTTTTAGTTTTTGGTGAAGGAAGTATTGGACCTGTGCCTATTTTTTACATAGTGAAAAAAGCTGAATGTCCACCTGCCTGGTTTATGAAGTCTGGCTTTGTTAAAGGATCTTAGTGATAAAACTGAGGATAAAAATGTATGTCAGTATAAAACTGCAAGCATTTTCTCTTTATATCTTGTTGCTTTCTAGCCCTTTGCTTTAAGGAGAGGCAAAACAGGCATACAAACTAGTGAAACCAGCTGGGAAGAAAACCCAGAAGGAACAAAGTTACAAGGCAAACTAAAAATCTGGGTGTTTCCCACACCACAACTGAGTTGTCAACAAGTCACAATGTGTGCAATGGATGAGTCAATTAAGAACAGAAAGTGAAATAAACTTGTTCTTCTCAACCTCCAAGAACAGCTTTGGATGTAGCAGGTTGTGCAAGACTGTACATTTGACCCCAAAATAGACCTTTTAGGTAGGGGGAAGGCAAGGGAGGTTTAAATAGATATCTGTGAGAGTGTACACGACCCATTCTCCCGCTGCTCTCTGTTAGGTGAGGGAAGGTCAGAGTTTAGGCCATGCCCACCTTGAAATATTTTCCAGTTTCTTCCAGAGCATTCTGTATAACCAAGGCTACTATGGACAGTTTCATTCTCTCACCAGCTCCAACATGTGCACCAAAAATGCTTTTATCCACGTGTGAAGGCATCTTGGTTCCTTGCTGAATCTGTCCCTTTTAGAGCCTGCAATTAAGACCAGGTCACTGGCACTCCACCTACTACTAAGAACGTAGCTAGAACTCAGAAGTTAGTGTGTCTTCTTCCATACTTGGTTCATGCGAAAGTCAGACAGACAAATAGGATCTGCTCTTCCATTTTTTAACTTAATGGTTTTATGCAGCATGTGTATTGTGAATATTTAGAGTTCAGGATGCTACCTGTAAGGCCTGAATTGTATTTTTATTTGATTTTGATTCTACTAGTGCTGCAGAACTTGAATGAGAATGAGCTGTGTAATAACAATAAATTATTTTCTAATCCTGCACTCATTTCAATCCATTGACCTCTGCAAATTTTCTTAGTGATGAATATCCATGGGAAAGAAAGAGTCAAATACAGGTCTCAACTCAGGTTAATATTCTGGGGAAATTTAGGAAGAAATCTTGCTGGTAAAGTGTGTTTAACATATAGTTACTGTGACACAATCTCATGCCATAATACTAATCTCAAAGGAATACTATTTAATATTGGTATTAAAAAAAAACCCTCAAACATGAATACTGAAGAGTTTTATGGAGTTTCTGCACTCTGGAAGGTGAGTATATATGCAGCTCTCTGGGTTTGTGTGGCAGACTGATTCCATGAGTGTCCCTAACCAGCCATCAGCAACATTAGAAAACTTCTACAGAGCAAATCCTTTGCCAAATTTTATCTGGAGCTTTGGGTCATGAATCAGAATGTCAAAACACACTGAGAGCTATTGAAGATAGTGCTGAATGAAGTGCTAACAGAAATTACTGGTTTGCTTTTGCTGCCAAAATAATCAAGATAATTTTAGGAGCATATATGTATAGAAACACTGTAATAATAAGGTGTCATATTTATAAAGGTGTCCCATTCTTCAGCAGGAGAAATATAGCTCGAAGTAGGCAAATAACTAACTTGTGTATGTGTCTATATGTTCTTGTAAGTTATATTGTCATAAACTTAACAAGAGGGAGCTAGTCAAACCAAGATATGTTTCAGAGCTTCTTACAGATACAGAAGAACATAATGCTGTATTAGTCATCATTACTTGTCTTCTGAGCATCCCAGAATTAAATTTATGTTTGGAAGTGAGGAAAGTGTTGTCTGCAGACAAAAGAGATGAAAGCTAATCTTGGTAACAGCAAAAACAATTATAATAAATAGACATATTCTATATGTTGAGTCACTGGTGAGTACAATCCCACAAATGAGCTCTTCCTGTAAGTCTGCTAACTGCTGGGTATTAAGTACTAAGGTTTATCTACATGCAAGTCCCACAGTCTGGTTTAGTGATTTATTTCTGTCAGTAAAATTTCAAATAGCTTCCAGTCAAAAGCAGATTATCCACAACTACGCAATGCAATATGTTACAGCAGATTTGCAATGTATGTTCTTTGTATGCCATGTAATGTATTCATAGTATCAGAGTTGTGACATTGCTGCTTAGTTGTACATCATCATTTGAACTATAACCCCTTAAAATGTGAGTGTAGAAATAGCTTGGGGCTCACTAATATTTATGGTGTAAGTATTTTGGGTGCTTTTTTTCATAATGCTGTCTGTGTGAACAATATTTAAAAGATTTGCTTTATGAAAGAAGCTTAATGTACTGTAAGCATAACTCGGTAGGCTTAATTTAAAAAGCATCAAATGGTGTTACCTACCTGATGATGCCCACAAATCTTAATTCCTAAATTATCATCCTCTTAGCTGAGTTCATCTGTACCCAATATGCTGAAGCTGCATTTCAGAATTAGACGTATTATTCCTGAGTTTTGATAAGGACATGATTATATTATCAGAGAGAGTTATTCGTTACCTCTGAAAAGCAGTCTCGTGTAGTATTGATCGACTTTCAACATGGCTAATGGAATAGGTAAGTGGACAAATATCTACATGGCAATGAAGGTTTATTATATCATTAATTCTTTATCCCATTTTTAGGTTTTAAGATTTTTAATGTGGCAGATCTGCTGTTTTACAAACTGCACTTCTTCCAGTCTTTTGAAACCTTAACATAAAATAAATGCTTTGGAACAAAAAAAATTGGGGGATTGAGAGGAATGGAGAGCTGTTCAGCAGCAGTCTGATCTTGGCAACTTCTACCTGTACAAGCAAATTTGAGCCACTTCTCTGTGTCTTGATATGTAAGATTTAGAGTCGATCTGTATATCCTGAATTCTGTATTGTAATGAACTATATTCTCTCCTACAACACTATGTAATTCTGATGATACTGTTTGCGATAACGATGAACTTCAGCTCAGTTATAAACTGGTACTTTTTTCAAGCAAAATTAACGACAAGATTGTGGACATATGTAAGATACAAAATTTGTCTGGCGTCTATGTTAAGTGTTACACTGCAAAATCTTCAGCCCTTGATATATAAGCAGGTAGAGTTCTATGTTTGCAGTGTCAGCTCTAAGCAGAGTTTACCCCAGCGTATAATAACCCCACCACTAACTACTTAAATAAACATGGACTTCATTGATTCATACCACTCTTGATTGAAACAGTATTGAGGAGTGGAAGCTGCTTGAAATCTCTTAGAACTTTTGTAATTGCAAAATTACTCTCATCTGTTAGTAAGTTTGAATAAAAAGTGTTTGGGGCTGCTAGGGTTTGAGTTCAAAGAATAACTGTGGTTTGCCAAGGCAAGAAGTAGGTAATTAAAGCAATGTTTGAGACACACTGAAAGCTTCAAAATAGGACAACTTTAAGGGTGGCGTTTTCTAGAGTGGAGAGGAAAGAAAGTGAAAATAATCCAAGAATGCATTAATGCATGTCTCATTGAATCTCATAACAGCTCCTGAGACTTGTATAGTAACTGCAGTTATTATCAGCAAACCGACTGTAAGCGTTATTTTCTGACATTTTCAGTGTATTATGTGGCTGTGACTTGCCACACCAAACTTGCTCAATTCACAAGTCAAAACAAGACTTTATTATAAGGCTAACAGTGCAACCACAGTCTATTGTCTGAAAGTTGGCCACTGCTCTTGCTTCATACACCACCACTAAGAGGGATGACTTTGGACCTAGGGCTTCTATTACAGTTCTCTTGGTGAACTGTGAAGCAAAACAGAATTTGCTTTGTAGTTCTGCAGTATATGGAGTCATCGGTGTTAATGGTAATGACTAGTTTTGTCTGAGAGTTTGAGAGATGTGACTTCAAAAACACATGCTCTAGAAGTAGACACGTAAAGTAACCAGGTGCCATTTCTATAGGATATGTTTCACCTTCTTAAGGTTTATGTGTTAGGCTTACTATTTCCTAAATATTCAGTATTGCAGATAGATATTGAGATGTTTTCACAGCACATTAGCGTTCAAATGTTCCCTAATAAATTAGGTTTTGTTTATTGCTATGGTCTCCTGAACTCCTGAACTACTGCAGAGGCCACATGCCCAGCAGGAAAAAAATCTTGGTTACAGTATGCGGTCTGCTAGGAGATCTCATTTCAGTTATTTGGAGGTGGACACTACTGACATCAGTCTGATTTTTTTCTTTTTTTTTTTTTTCCCTTTTCTTTTTTTCCTTTGGCTTCCAGTATGTTGTTGTAGAGCAAAATTTCCCATCTTTGTAGTTGATTCTGCATCACGGTTGATTTGAAAGTTCAAAGAGACACTCAGTTATACAGCTAATATCCAAACAAATCTTCCTTTCTTTTAAATTCTTCAGGACAGGAAAATTTCCATTCAAATTGTTTTCTTATGTAGTTGACGTTGTTTAAAGGTCGAGCAGAAATATTCTCATCGTGTGCATTATTTTCACGACCGATGCAGCGGTGTAGTTGGAGGTCAGGACTGAGTCAGCCCAGTGCCTTGTCACTGCCATCAGGAGTGGCACCACCAGCCTGTCCCTCCTTCCCACCTCCCGGTCCTCTCCCAAACCATGCCTTACTCAGGCTGGGACGCGCCCTCCCCTCTGCTGACTCCTGTGCTCATCTGACTGCATGGGAAACCGGAGTGACTAAAATACCTTTGTCTTTTTTGCTGGACGGGTTTTCTGCGTGGAGCCGGCTCCCGGTGCGCTCAGAGAAACGCAGAAGCCCAGCAGAGGCGGCAGCGGCAAGGCCCCGTGCCTGGGAGGAAGAGGAGGTGAGGAAGAAGCAGATCTTCCTATTTTAGCTGCAGCCAGATTTCAGCTGACTTAGCTGTGTCACATCTCTACACCTTACAAAAAGACCTAGTTTATTTGTTGGGTTTTTTTCTTCCTGGTGTAAAACTACATCAACGTTTAAGAAAATGGCAGTGTTAATGCCTGAGTTTCTGCAGTTACTGTGCTGGGCCAGAGTTGGAGTAACCCCTTTGGTTTTAGGATGGTTATTCCACACTGGCAGCCGTGCAAATTGGTGCCACCCGCCAAACAGATTTTTATGAAAGCTTTATGGTAAACCCCGCTTTTGGAGTACCTTTAGTTAGTGTTAACTGCACAGTTTGGGTTTGGGATGGGGTATTTTTTAATTCATTCAGGAGAGAGACTATTTATCATTCCCATGGTAGCATGTCCTTGAAAACAGGTGTTTGAAAAGATTTTTTAAAGATGTTTTTATGAATGCTTTGGAATTTAAAGTGCTTAAAAAGAACTTCTTTCAAAATTTTGCAGGTGCTTATGAGTTTCTGAGTACTACCTGTGGATCAAGAGAGTCTATGTGAGGTTGTAATATATACTTCTAGGGTCAGTAGTAAAAAGTATATTTATATTCCTTTTAGCTACTATCACTTTCTGAGAATAATGACAGAACTACAGTCATAGAAAGATGACAATAAAAAAAGACCCTCTTCCTAGGCTAGAAAAGATACTGCCAAGGATCAAGTAGCTTTTATTCAAGAAATGAATTTACCCCTCATATTCTGATGGTTGAAAACTGTTGATATGAGTATTGTAAAATGTGTAAACAGTCAAATAAAATTAACTGCATAGACTTGATCTACTACAGGCTTATGTTTTTGATGTTGAATATTCCTTTCTTTTTTTTAATGTTCTCCAATGAAAATAGGTATTTAAAAATATATTTAGTTTTATGTTTTGGGTCCTAATTGCCGTGAAAAAAAATCCATCAACCTAAAAAAATTATTTTAAAATCAAGTCTATTAAATGCACTTGATGTAGGATACCTCTCTATACATAATTTTCCTGTTTTTATAGCAGCACTTTTATAGACAAAGTTGTTTAATTAAAAGATTTTATATTTATAGCTGAGTGTTTGCTTGTAGATCCTGCGAGGACTGGGGAAACCAGCTGGAGACGGTGACTCAAGAGAACATTTTGGAACATTTCGGTCCCTAATCTATTAGAAATAGATGCAGGAAAGGAGTCCAACTAGTTCTGTGATTACTCATTTTAGAGGCAGAAGTTTTATCCTTTTATTGATCTACATTTAGGCTACATGTTCTTCTCTTGCCTAAAGCTCTTAGTGGTAACTGTAGATTTCTCCTAAATCACTGACAGAAGTCAGTGCTGTGTCCTTCACCAAGCAAGCACTCTTTGAAGAAGCATAAACATTAAATAAATTAGAATTATTTAGCATAAGATTTGAAGGGAAAAAAAGAGAAAAACCACTGCTGTGACATCATTTTCACAGAATTCTACATCATTCCAAGGAAATACCTTTGCTAACACATTTGTTGGAGGGTTTTGCTTACATTTTTCAGTTAACTCAGTAACCCACAACTCCAGATATATACTCAGTGTCTAATCCTCTATGGATGCTTTCACTGATGCTTGTTTGTAGCGTATAAAACCCAGTTTTATGTTAAGTAGGTGGGTTGCTAATTTGCCAGCATGCCATTCTGGATTGGGCATTTATGAATTGTTTTTAAGCACCAAAGCAGACAATGAAAGCTTTATATCAATTCCCCAATTAGCAGTAATCATTCTTGTTAAACTTTGGTAAAGAGCTGCAGTATGCAATGAATGTAAAGTATTCATTCCTGAGCTGTTTCTTCTCCCCCCCCACCTCCCTGCATTTTTACATTTTGTCAGATAGTCTTATGCTGCTTGTTATTTCTGTTCATATTGCAGATTGAGAATGTTGACGTCTGCCTTAGCTTTCTAGCAGCCAGAGGCGTAAATGTCCAAGGTCTTTCTGCAGAAGGTAAGAGAAACAGATCATCACAACCAATAAAAGGATTTTTTTTTCTGAAAAGTTATTTTCTTAATACAAATTATTTGCACCTAAATGCCAAAGTCCAGCTGTCTTGAACAGCATGCAAATATAAATTAGTGATAGCAAATGAGAGAGAAGTTTAGATTTCATTTTAATTTTCCCTTGAAATTGAACCAAGAAATTCAATAGGTTTATGAAGCCTGAGACAATGTTTTAAAATAATGTTTTTTTCAATAGTATTAATCTTTTCATGTTTTCTCCACAATATTAGATAGGTACAGGATTTCCCAAGCATACTTTTAAACTTGTTTATATATGGGATTCAAAACAACAAAAATGCATATGAGAATCCTGCTCTGTTAAGTAAACCCAGGGAAGACTATTTGTTTAAGCAAATTTATTATTAGCAGTAATCCTGGCAGGATGAGTCTGAAAAATATTGTATTCCTTTGATGTCATATATTAAGTGAAAGAGTGAATGGTCTTGCTGCTTATATTGTAGCCCTTTTTGCTGTATTAGTCACCCCAAGCAACTGCCTAATACCGTTACAACTAAGTTAATAAATACATTAAATCAAAACCATTAAAATAATAGTTGTCCTAATTAGTATATAATATTTGCCTTATTAATGTAAAATTAAGTCAGGTGGATACTTTATCTTGCAAATTCATAAAATGTATACCAGTGTTTGTCTTGTAACTAATTAAGACGTTTTGCAAGGTGCTGTGCACATTCAAATTCCCCCTGACTTGCATGGCAGCTGAAGGCAATAGATATTAACAAGACAGAACTCTATATTTTTATTTTCCTTGTAGCACAACTAAAAGCTAGAAGGAAAAATATATTTTTTTCCAGAGATGGTAATTTCATTTTAGAAGATATCCAGAGAAAAAAAAATTGAATGCTAACCATTGTTTTATTTTAAAATTAACTCAGAATTCTTATCCTTCGCCATTTCCACCTTTCTTGTACCTTAGCAGAAGCGTAACATGGCCACAATATGTACTATCTGCTCACTGTGATTGTCTACTTATGGAAAGCTTCTTAACTGATTTAAAAGAACCTCTATATATACTGTAGATATGTTGATGCACGAGAACTCTGAACATTTATATGTTACCTTTCATCTCAAAGGTGTTTAGAACTTAAAGGTTTTAGTGCAGCCTATTTTTACTTGCATATGAAATAACAATCAAATGTGTGAATAGCCTGAATTTATTTCATGAGAATACTCTTCATTGTTTAATACCATGACATGTCACGTGACACTTTTTTTCTGTATTTTGTTAAATCAAAATCTGAGTGTATTCTGTAATACATTCCTTTATTCATACCTTTGTTTTGCTCTGGAAAATAACTTTTGATAGGATATAAGCTTCAGCTATGGAGCATTAAGTTCAAATAGTACTAAAAGCAATAATACTACATAGTGTTAAATGCAAGGAATGATTTTTAAAACTTTCATTGATCTTTACAGCAGATTTTTAATAAGGCAGACCTTGAGCTCTGAAGATTAAAACTAGTTTTGCTGGTTTGCAATTGGTCATGAATCTGCTGTAAATCTGCTAATATGTTTGTAATGATATTAGTTCAAAGTATCACCAAAGTGTGATTCCCTTAAATATACCATTTTTAGCATGTACGATCCTGAATATTACAATTTCTCTTGAGAAACTGAGAAAAAACAGACTTTTTTTAATCAGTAACTTGTCAAGTTACCTTCATAATGTTTTGTTAGCACAGTTATGTTTAACACCAATTAAGTTCAGAAACTGTAAGTCTTTTTCTTGTAATAAGCTTTGGTGAGTATGTCTTGTTACTATTGGGTCATCTATTAGTGACCAGGCATTTTCTGGAACAGTAAACCATGAGCTTAACAAGGATTGAAGTTTTCACAACCAGTTTCACACCTCATTTTGACACTTGACCAAGGAGGTCTAGAACAAAAGAAAAATCAGAAAAGAAAATATTTTAGAAAGAGAACAGCTTAAAGATGGATAGTTGCGTGGTTTTGTTTGGGTTTTTTAAGGATAATTTTAAATATAATCTTTCTGTGTTCTTTGATAATGGTTTTCCTTGAAACCAATGTGACTGCAAAGGTCATTGTTGCTTAAAAAGCTTCCTAATTTTGAGAAAGTTCTTCTGTGTATCTCTGGTGGTCTTGTGGGGAATCAAAGAACATGCAGCATCTTCATAGGGAAGATGAGGAAGTATGGATAGTTAGAACAAATTTCCATTTTGCAAAGTACTCCACTGTCCAGGATTGTGTTTAACTTTGAAGAACGGTTGAGAGCATAAGGGCTCCAGTGTTTGCTGGCCTGTTAGTGTAGGTACTAACATTTCACTTAATCCTACTGAAAGAAAATTAGTATGGTTTAAAGGACGTGAATATGATAGTCATTGTTTATAAATTCTGCCTTAAAAATTACCTAAGAAAGACTGTGTAGGACATACAGCTCAGTATTTAGATTTGCAGGGAAGGCAGAAATATTGCAGTGTTGCATGTTAGGTTACAAGTCTATAGGCCTAATCAAAACCTTTCACAAGAAGTTCAGTGCCAAAGAAAATTAATAACGATGCTATGAACAGACCTAAGTGCTGGAGATAATTTCATTAAAGCCTCCTGAGGCTTCTTTTTTGGCACAGAGATCCTTTATGAGCAAAGAATAACATTATCCTTTTAAAACCTTCATCTCAGGATGGGGAAAGACTAAGAAAGGCATGGGAGACATGACAACGCTACTGTGGCTCACCAGAATTTCATACGGGTATTTATTTGAGCTTCATGTGAAAGCTGTAGTTTTGAAGTCTTCATTAATCAGTAATAGCAGTGTAAAATAGAAAGCTAGAAAACCACTTGGTTGGAAAGTTCGAAGATGTAATCATGAACCTTACGGTCACCTTTTTTTAATAGGTATTTTCTATTAATCTCCTTCTCTCATGTTCCTTCCAAATTCTGGTGAATACATATGTGCTCATCCACAAGCCTGTCACCATCTCCTCTTTCTGATTTTTCTAGAAGTCACTGTTTACTTCCAGTGTGCGCAGAATTTGACCAAAAAGCAGGAAGAGTAATTTAAAGCTATGAGGTAGAAGGGATGTGTACCTAAGGCCAGAAAGAATTCAGATTTTTTTTTAATGTCTCCCATGCCTTTCTTAGTCTTTCCCCATCCTGAGATGAATGTAAAAGCTTTTTATTTTTCTGCTAAAAAAAAAAATGTGGAAAAAAAAATAGGCCACATTAAAGTTCTCTGTTTACTGAGAATATTTGTACTGAATTGAGGCAGGTGTATTCATGTCAGATTACGTATATTATTTAAGGTTTGGTGTACTTTTCTTTATGAGCATGCACATGTGACTCATCATGAGGACATTATGGAGATACGTGTTTATTGCACCAGTGACAAAAAAATAAGCAAAGATTATAATAAACAATAAAGTATCAATGATACCTAATATGGCCCTGGTATTAGAGATAAATGAAGAGATATAAGGCATAAACAAGTATACCTATAGGTACATACAGAGATGTTTTAGTATAAAACTGTTACAAAACTGAAGTCTAAAACCACAATGTTTTCACTTCTTTTTCTTTTTTTTTTTTTTTTTTTTTTTTTAATAGAAATAAGGAATGGAAATTTGAAAGCCATTTTAGGGCTGTTTTTCAGTTTGTCACGGTACAAACAGCAGCAACATCATCAGCAACAGTACTACCAGTCTTTGGTGGAGCTACAACAGCAAGTCCCTTCACCTCCAGCTGAAATCAGCCAGTCCAAAACACACCAAGATATGCAGTCGAGGTAGGTTAAAAGTTCATTTTCTCAGGTGTAAAAGCTTTTTATTTTTCTGCTAAAAAAAAAATGTGGAAAAAAAAATAGGCCACATTAAGACTTAAAAGACTGGCTTTTTCTTTTTTTTTTAGCTATTTTTGTAATGAATGTAGGAAAACAGTATCTTAAGTGTTTGTTTGGTATTAAGCTTGCATTTCTTGCGAGTAAAGCTAGAGTGAAAGCAGAGAACATACCTAGTTAAATTTAGTTCAATTTTTAATTAATTTTAAGGTGTTCTTTCACTTGATTATTGATTCTGCTATCCTTTGCACAATAAGAGAGAGTGAGCACACCATGAGGTTAGCATACTGGTCATTTTCATGTTTTCCTGACATACCGGCTCCACATCTAAATGAATGATTTCAAAGTATTAGCAAAATACGTGGGGGAAAGACACAATTAATACTTTCATTTGTTATAAACACTTTTCATCCCCACACATTCTGGTTTTGAGTGCCTAATTCTATTTGAATGTTTTTTGAAAGGGAGAAAAAATAGCCTTAATCTAGTTGTTTCTTTTAAGTGGTCAGTTTATGATTTAGTTTTAGGAAAGCAAAGCACTCAGCAGAATCCTTAATTGCTGAATTACATTGCTTTCAGACTGAAGCTGGAAACATATTTTGAGAAGATAGTTGCTTCCTGGCCATGAAAAAAGAATCAGTTTTAAGCACAAATATCTATTTAAATGGAAAGAGGATTAGCAATGTATACTTTATTGGGGAAGTTTAAAAAAAAAGCTATTCACATGTATATTGCTCTGTTGGGGTTAGTACTTGTTTGATTTATTATTTGCTTATTTAAATTTTTTGCATACATACTGAACAATTATGTCTAGAATGTGATGAATCAATAATCTAGGATGGATTAAAGGTATCAGACTACAATAATGAAATTTTAATTCTTCAGTCCATTCATATCTAAATTACACTTTCATGTTTATAATAAACATATTTCTTCTTCAGTTGATGAAACTTTTCACACTTCAGGTTAATGGAAATCTTTGTCTTGAAACTAGGAATGTTGTAAAAATATGTTTATAGGAAAATGTTGCTGATAGTATTTTAGATACTTCATTTCATACAAAAATTAAGATACACTTGTGTTTGCATTGGGCATTACAATGTGAAATGCATTTTTTTTCTCCACTACTGAAAATTGATGTCTTTGAATGCTTTCTCTGTGAAGTTTACAATTAACATGTAATCTGGCGAATTATGCTGTGATCCTAGAAGAATCTGACCACTTTTAACATTTTCTGAAGTTGAATTTCTGCCTTCTGAAGGATATTTAATACTGTATAAGAGGCAATAACATCTTATTATTCAGAAATTAATTGTTTTTCCTATGAATGTAGGTCTATAAGTGTCCAAGGCTTTAATCAGTGAAACTAAGGTCTTAGCCAGCTTCATGTAATTACCTTTGGTTATTGGGTTTTGTTTATAATTTAGTAAAAGAACTGAAACATTTCCTGCTTTTCTACTTTATCCACGGTGAATTTTTAGTAAAAAGTAGTTACCATGCTCCTTTATATACCATCACTATTGCAAGGAATTCTGTTCGTCCAGAAAACCTTGGAGCAAAGAACTTGTTTACTATTTGGAAGACAGCGATTGCACACTAGTCCTTTGTCTGCTCAGGAATGGTAGGCAGAGGGGATGAATTTTTTATAAAGCTTTCTTTTCATTATAATTCCCCAAGATCTCATGGTCCTTCAGCACCTTTTTCTCCTCTTTTACTTTGCTATGTTTAAATATACTTCATTACGAGGAAAGGCAATCATTCCTTGTACAGAACCCCAGCATTCATGCCTTCGTAAAGTGACAACTAAAGCTGGTTTAACAAAATTTCCGTTTCCATCAGTGTACTTTAGACCTTCTACTTTAATGCCAGGAGTTTAAAATAATTTCATTCTTTCATTAAATTTCTATTCATAGCTATGTTTCAGCTGCAAGATGTTTATATGTAAAAAAAATATTACACAGAGATTGATACCATCTTTCATACTTCCTATCTAAACTGAAAGCAAGAATTTTTCTGTTTGCTTTCACATATACAGAAGTTCAATGTTTGTCACCATAAACATATGTACCGCCTAAAAGAATATTATTTTCTCTATCCATATATTTTTCAGTAAAGCCTTTAAGGATAAAGAAATGTCCCTACTTCTAAAACCTTTCTTCTGTATGAAAGATTTCTGTCTTTGGTTACAAATACATCTAGTATTCTGAGCTGCTATAAAACCAGGAACTCCAGGACTTAGAAACAAACAGAAATACTGATTTTTTTTTAATATTAATTGGCTTTTTAATTTGTCACTGTTTTGAAGTAATATTAGGAAATTAACATAAAATCATAAGTCCTCTCTAAGAAAAATGACTACATTTGAAGAAGGCATTTTCCACAAATAGATGGGCATATAGAAGTATACATTGATATGAACTCTCTGTGGTGGACTTAGCAAACCTTCATTCATAGCAGTCATTTAATCTAATTTAATTTAATTAATTCCTTTTTTTCCCCCACAAACCAAATATTTTGGAACATAATTCAAAATTATTTCCCAAATGTTTTTTTAGTTTTAAGCTGTTAATGAATAAATAAAAGCTTCTGTTTAGAAAGAAGCCAAAATATGAAATTAAAAGATTCTTTTGATGGGATTTATCTTGCCTCTTGCCTGCCTTTTGCTATCTGAAATGGGGACAGGTTTCTTACATGACTCCCGAGACTGATTTCTATGATATGACTGCTTTCACAGCAACTGTGTCTCAGCATTAATTACAGAAGGAACCAACATGCCTAACCAATTTACAGGGCAGGAGTTCATGCTTTAGAAGGTCCTAAGGAACTCATATGGCTGCTCCAGGGGACACCTGAGACCTTTAGGTATTTCTGGCAAAAAGTAGCTTCATACAGATACTTAAACCTTCCTCTTTCATTGAACAAAGAGTATTGAAAAGTGATAAAATCTAAGGTGTGTAATAAGGTCACATTCTTCACCTTTTCCATGTGAAATTAACTCAATAGATAACCTAACTAGTATCAATTATAGAGTAATTTTATCTTTTTTTTGAAGTAGCGGTGGTAAACCAAGCTATTTTATCCTTTCATAGTGGATGTTAATCTTTAAGGAAATTTATTATTACACATTCATTGTGCAGCTATGCCTCACTTTATTAGCCTTTTGCAGTTCTGAATATGCTTTTAAAAGTTCTTAATACTTTCTATTTTGGCATGTAGAAGCCTTAAGGCAGTAAGTTACTCATGGTGTATATGTTGGAAAAATTATTTTGCAAATGCATATAAGAGGGATTATTTTTCATTAAATTGCTCTGTGGTCCTTTATTACCTAGAAATAGTTCTTTCAGGTTTTGAGAGGAACAAGAAAAATTATCTTATTATTATGGCAAAAGCCAGGTAATGAATACAGTAGCAAACACCTGAATGGCACATTCATCTTTATTCAGTAATGGCAAAACTCTTCAAACCTAATTTGAGTAACTTTTCAAAGGTATTATGAAAATGTATTTTTTCTACCATGTTAGACACCTGAGAAATAAAGCTGTCTTTTTAAGGCACAGTATACATTTAAGTGCATTTATGTACCTGTTTGTATGTGTGCAGACATGAGCAAAATCAAAACATATACACTGAAAAAGATGAATGCTTTTATAGACTTTGTACTTTTTAAAAATGTTCAGTAAGAAATCACATTTTATGTTGTAATTTGAAAGTCTTTGAAACTATGTCTTAATAATTGCAGTTACTTTAGGTTAGATTATTCCATCAGGAAGTTATCTTTGTTGCTTCCAGCTAAGGTATAGTAAGCATATTGCTTAATTTCCACTTGATTTTCTAGGAGGTAAAAAGTCCTTGTGTGTGCTTTATTAAACAAGTATGAAAAGGTGATGGTCTCCACTGTTTCAGAGAGAAACAGATTATACATGGGAGAGGGAAATACCTCTGAGAAGTCACACAGAAGATGGTCAGGATATGGAGGTGGTGCCATTCAGGCCCTGCTGAAGACCAAGGAAGTTTTGTCCTTGTATGTACAGGGCTAGTGTCTCACTCTCCTAATTTAAGAGGGCGATGATGGTGATGACAATGATGGTACTCTCATCCTGATTTCCAGGTTATGATGTCCTCAGTAATGATCAATGTTTGTGATCCTTACTGGGTCTAAGCCTGTTCCGCACGTCACCGAAGCCAACTTACTTTAGTATCAACCTCAACAAGAGAGTGTTTGGGCCCTTTGTCAACAAAAGCTGAAACAGGCAGAAAAAATGGTATTATGGGTCTGTACCATTTTCATAGCCAGGTTATTTTGATGATGGTAAACAAACAGAAGCCCCAGGGGAAGGCTATAATCAGAATATCCTGAGACTGAGCAGGATTAAGTTTGTGCAGAAATGGGGGATTCGGGAGGCTGATTGTCCTTGGATGACTAGATAATTGATGTCTCCTACAGGAGACAACACAGATCAAGAAGGTAATTAAACTGATTTCTGGAGGAACCTCTCTCCCCTTAGTGTAAAGTTTGCATAGGAGGATAATGAATGTTCTACGGCAGGCTCCTAACAAAGTTATCTAAAATTGGTCAGTGTGGCAATACTTTAACATTCCTAATTCCATTATATCTGTCCATAACCACACTCATAATTATGAAAATTGTGCACACAGAAAGGGAGCAAGATTCTGTATGTGAAAGAGTATCATTGGCCTATCTAATCCTAGGGCCAACAGCAACATTTCAAACTAAATGTAAAAAGAACAAAGGAAGTTGATTTATGTTAAGTGAAATTTCATTGCAAAGAATATGCTTTAGTTATGGAATATTATAATTTTGTACCACTAAGTATAAAAACTCCTAAAATTATTTATATGATTAGTGGAAAAATCTGTGGTAAATAATAAATGGTAACCTAAGGGAGAGAAAGGTTTTAGATGTGTTTTCTGTTTTCTTTTTATCCTAAAATTTGCTATATTCTTGTATGACTAACTGTGGGAATTGAATACTTCAAAATCTGAGGTATTTCACTCTTCACTCTTTACTTATGACTTTGTTGCAGCTTTGAGATTTAGTTAAAAAAATACAGCGCTGGTGGCCTTATTTATATCTGTCAGTATGGATAGATGACAACAATGGTTACATTATATTTTTATGCTTCGCTTTGCTAGTGGATTCCATTATCACAGCAATACATCTAAACTTTCTGCAGTGATGATCTTTCAACCACCCAGATACTAAGAGAAAACACATGTGGATGAAAGAAGTTCTGTCTCATTTATGGATTAGGCAGTAACTGGTTTCAGTAAGCTGTCAGCAAAATTCCCCAAGACGGACAAACTATTTTATCACGTACAGGAATGATGAGCACAGCTTGAGGTCCAGATGGATTTTGTTAAATTTGTTATATTAAAAGAGCACCCTGGTTTTCCTAGGCATATAAACAAAGTTAGGTAGCTGATTTCTACAGGCAGTTGCATATATAACTACTGCAAGGAACTGGGTTTCATGTTGCCTCCTCCTCAGAAATACTGGGGGAAAAATGAAGCATATTGGACACGCAGCTAGTGCTGTGTGAAATACAGTAATGCAAATGTAGTGGTTATGGTTATGAATTTGAATAGATACATGGCAGAATACTGGCAATCTGTATGCCAGTCTTGGTTACACCACTCTCAATTTAGAAAAAGACCTTTGTTTCAGAGTTCTCAGGGTTTGAAATATAACCTTAACAGTCTAAACCAAGTGCATTGCAGTGACAGAGGCAATGTGTACATAGTTGAGTGTCTTCCTTGGTTAATGGAAAGGAAAATGATGAACCAAGTTTCTTCTCTGTCCTTAACTCTTGCCATTGCTAGTCCCTTGGTTTTAGTGAAGGGAAACAGTAGGTAGTTCCTGCTTTTCCCACTGCAGAATCATTATCTAATGACTGCAAAGAAGAAAAATTAAGAAAAGGTTTATTTTTTCTTCCTGTTCTCTGTTTTCTAGTAAGGGTCTAAGTGAACAAACTGCTGTTAGGCTAAACTGATGTATTTTTATGCGTCTGGAAGATAATGCAAAATGAATTGCTTAATGTGATTGCACCAGGATCTACAGAAGCTAACCTTCAAATGGACCTTAGGGATTTAATTTCACTTTAACTGAGCTATCTTTCTATCTTGAAAATCAGCTTTGGCCCCATTTTGTTCTATTCCTCAAAGTCATGATCATGACAGTCCTCACGGTTCCCAACAAAAGGAACTTCAGGAAGGAAGTTCTTTCATCTTCGTTGTCCTGAAGTTCAAGTAACTGAAGTATTACTATCTCTGCATACCAATTAAATGTGTTAACATTTAAGCAAATATTTAATAATGATGAGTTGCATAAATTAGAGAAGAGATTTATTCCTGAGGTAAGCACTATATAGGTCATCAGGAAAAGTGGCTCTTCTTGCCCATGCCATTTGTTTATCTCACATGGCTATGAAATTAATTTACACATTTGATATAACTGTCATTATCTGCTGGGAATTACTGCAGTTTCAGATTTCCTGACTACAGCTATGATATACTGACAGAACATTGTGAAAATTACACCTTCATAGCCTCCTATTTATTAATAGTACTGCCACAGTTTCATTAGCAATTTTTTTCACCTGTAATTCACCTCACTAGCTATATTTTGAAACAGCATGCAAAAATGCATCAGCAGTGTTTGAAGTTTCATAATATATACTTCTGTTTCATTTGAGAGACATAGAAAATTCTGTACACAGAAGTGTTAAGTTTTGACAGTGGCAAATGACTATCCTTTCTAATAACCTTCACACAGAAAAGGCAGAACAGTGCAGTAGTGAGAATGTATTTGTCATACTTCTTCCCTGTTGCCCACCCTCTCTAAGATAAAAAAGATACCTAATAATATTTCTTAAGCTTAAAATAAGGAAAAAACCCCAAGGGGTTTCAAAGCAGACTTTCAGTTTCTAAAACAAATGGTCTTTTCTATAGTCATAATATAGCACCTACTAGATAGAAAATATAAAAATGTAAATTATAATGCATTTTATAGCCTCTCAATAGCCTTTAAGATTTTTAAAAAAACCTTTTCCTCTCCTGTTTAACCATTTCCCTACTAACCTCTCAGAAACTGCTTATATCTTTTACCTTCTTACGTAATTCTGTGGCCTCGATCCTGAAAAACTTCTCCTTTACTGGTTGGTACCTGCCCTTGTGTGTTAATTAGTATGTTCTACAGTCCTTCCTCTCCGCAAAGTACCTAATGTTTTTCTGAACATTTTCTTTAGGAACCTGTGACACAGTTACACTGATTTCTCCTGTTTATAAATCACCTCTGCCATGTGCTCAAGAATGATATTTCTTTCTCTGCCTCTTGCTCTGTTGCGTTTCAAAATGTGACTGTCATTCTTCCTTGCTGTCTGTTCTTACAATGTTCAAAAGAGTGTTTTAATTCATTTTAGTGATGATTCTTGTTCTGTGCCTTTCAGATATTCTCATTGTCTGGCACTTGTGTCCCTTGCCACTCATTACATTTTATATTTCAGTTTTGATGCGCTTTGGCCATAAATTTCACTGTTGCTTATAGAGATGATGTAGAATTTAATGGGAAGTGTTCCATTCATCCTTGTAGCATTTGAATCCAACTTTTCATGTATATTTCCTTTTGAAGGAATAGAAGCTTTATAATGTAGTTATTTTCCCTTCTGATATTCCTTGTTGCTCTACCCTCACTTTCCATAGAGATTCATTAATTGTTCTCGTTTTCTGAAAATGATATCTGATGCAATTGTGTCCATGCATTTTTTTCCTTTCCCAGGCCTGTCACCTATTTAACTCTGAATCTCTTGCAAACATTTGACGTTGCCTATTATTTTGTATATATTGCAAATAAATACATGTAAAGTGCAATAGAACCCATATTGAATTATTCCTGTCTTCATTCTTTATTTTGTCCTATGATTAATTTTCTTACCTGTTCTGAACCAAAATGCTCTTGCCTTATTCCTATTTCTTGCTTAATAGATTCCTTGACAGCAATGTGTGACTCAGTCTTTTCCTTGCATTCTTGCATTTATTTAAGTCATAGTTTTATATTTGTCCTGCTACTTTCTTTGCTACTGACAGTCCTTCTTAACAATTTTCATCTCTTAGTATTTTCACAGACTGTTCAACAAATGTGGTATTCTACATATTGTTTTTCAGATGTCAGTTAATGAAATAACATTACACTTCGCAGCTGCTATGGAGAAGATCACTTTCTCTCTTCATTTACCACTTCCCTCCCCCCCAAAATTACAAATCCATACACTTCCAAAGAAGCAAAGACAGTGCTGTTTATGACAATTATTGCCTATGGAAAATGGATTAAAATAAATTTGAAAAAATGAGCTTTTGTTATATTTAAAATTCACCACACCTACAAGAAATAAATTAGCAGCTTAGGAAAATCACTTATATATGTATTTGTGTTTTGGTCTGGTTTTTGAAAATGCTTATGGCAACATAGCTGAAATGTTGGTAGAATCTTTTGTAATTTCTTTGTGTTGCATACCTGTTTGCTATTTCAAAGTCAATGGGAAGACCAAACAAAATGCTCACAAATGTACTTAAATACCTTCAACAAAAACAGGCTTAACTATGTGATAAGTGTTTGACTGATGCAGGTTTATAGCAATCCCAACCCTAATTTAGATTGTGTTGATGAATGTGGATTTTCTGGAAATTTATGAAAAGGTTCAAGAGATGAGGAGTGTAGATTTGAAGAAGTGACAGCCTCAGGCTTTCTGGCACCATCTTTTTCTTTCCCTCTAGGAGAAAACTTTGTTACAGTCTTATCCTACCAAACTGTGAAACAGAATAGTAACATACATTTCTGTGCAGATCATCTGATACAATTTTATTCTAGTGCAAGATCATAAATGGCATGGAGATAAGGTCCTAAAAGGGTACAAGTTGTCCCTAAGGGCCTAGTCCTAGTTCTGGCAGCACGCTGCTATTCACTTGGCCAATTTGTTCAGAGAAATTAGTGGTTTTTAAAAGATTATTTTATTTTAGGTGAGCTACAGGTCAGGTTAAACACAGAAGCTAGGTAGCACATTTATTACTTTGTTGATAACCTCTTTTTTTTTTTTTAATGTTGTGAGTCATATATTCTTTCATTAAATTCCACAAATTATCTGTCCTACAAATACTGGGACCAGGGTAGGAAAGGTATGGTCACTGTGGCGGATGACTCATTCTTATTACAAGTCACTGTATTCTGCAAGAACATAAATGTGGATACAAAACTGAGTTATCTGTGTTTTGGTTTATGAGCTGTGAACAACAGGAAAACACTGAAACCACAATTTTACTTGTACCTCCAAGCCTGAATCAGTTGGAGACAGACTTCTTGTATAGGATGCCAGAAGTTCAAAGAGCGGAAAGGAGAAATGTCCACCTAATACAGAACAGATGACATGTTATGAGCTAGAACTGCCTGAGCCATAGACATTTCCTCTTGTAAATGAAAAAAAAATGTGTATTTCTGTGTTAGAGAGATATACATATAAATATACATCTATAAAATATAAAATATAGATATATCTATAAAATACACATACATATATAACATTTATATATAAACAATTAGCATTGTAAAAATATATATAGATAGATACATATATGTAGATGTAAGCATATATTAATTTACCAAGACTGGGCTAAAAAGGCAAAAGAAATATATGAAAAATATTGTTTGTGGGAAAATTCATTTTTTTTGGTTTCCTCCTCAGTGTTCCTTGGCTGTCCATTTGAGGAATTGGGGATCTTTTACCTGCTCAGACTGTTTGGTATGGTGAGAAGCCTGGAAACTTTTGTTTCCTGTGGCATCTCTCCAGGCATACTGGGGATTTGGAGTCAGGTGAACCTTAGAATATTACCTCTTGTGCTTTTTGCCAGGCAGGCTGATGAGAATTATACAGCCAAGGAGATTGGTTGTTGTTTTTTTGAAAAAAAAAAGAAAATAATTGTGTACAGCACAATCAAGACCTGCTGGGGAAATTTTTACATTGAAAATGCATTCTTTTTAAACTAGTTTTTTATCAGGGAATCATTCTAATAGAAAGTCTTGAGCAGTTCTGAAATGTAGCCACCCTAGTGATATAAATACACTTTATAAGATCAGCAGCATGTTAAAATTCAAGTATGTCAGTAAGGTAGAAAGATTTTGATTACATACTACAAACCCCTTTGCCTTTTGTCTAATTTTAGGAGATCACATAGCTGGCATTTTAGAACCACCATGTGACTTAACATTATAGGAAAATGATAGTGTGATGTAACACGATCCTTTTGATCTTTTGAAAGACTGTTAATAAAAAGTAGACAATATTCAGGCTGACGCTGCATGGGTTACTTTTTGAAGAAGGAGGCTGAAATATTGTCAGCTTGATTCATGCTCTCTATCCAGGTTTCTAGGAGCTCCATTGTTCAGCTTTACTTGGTATACACACTTTCAAGGAGCTGCTTCTTTCCTGATATACTATGCTATTTGAATAGCAGCAAGACAGACTTTCTGGCAGTTTAGTTCAGTGTTGAACAGTCACTTGCCTTCCCTTCATCTTTGTTCTTATTTGCCCATTTCAGTTGAATATTTCACTTCACTTTCAATGGGAGAGCATTTAAGAACCTTTAGCGTTGTAGCTTATATTGGCTTCCTAGGTTCCCCTCCACCCTTTAGGACCACTTCTGAACCCTTTTACCCTGTCTGCAGCTGCAAGCCCTCCATCAGCTGCCCATCTAGGTGGAACTTGGTGCGTAGCTCCCTGAGGCGACGGCCTGTGCTGCACGGCCACGTTCCGCAGGACCGACCGAGCCCTACTTCCTGTAGCCTGCATGGCTGTAGTTCCCCTCAGCACTTCAGGGCTAGGCCAACCTCTAACATCTCTTTAGCTGCCTTCTCAATACCACCCCAGCTACCTCTGTGCTTAACTGCCTTTCTGGGCAGTTTTGGCATGTTCATTCCTTTTTCTCACAGCAGCTAGGGATCAGCAACAGAAGTTACCCACGGTCGCCATTTTGTATCTGCTGCATTGGCTAGTGTTTCTCCCTGGTTTGTGAGAGAAAAGATGGGGGCTTCATTTCCACCTGGAAACCAATTTGAAGAGTCCAGCTGATTTCTAAGGATTTTGGATTAAAGAAGTTTATACTATTTCGCCTCTTTTGAACAGGATTTGCTTAACCAGGAGCGTCTGCCTTCTCCTCCCCTATGCGTTAGGTGGAAGGGGAGAGCTAAGCATGGTGCCAGAGGCCAGCAGGCCTGTTCCCAGCCCAGGCCCAGTGCTGCGGTTCCCTCCAGAGCTGCAGTGCGGGGCTGTCACTGCAGGAGCAGCAGGGTTTTCTGCCGGTTTTGTGGTCAGGGTCGGTCTCCTCGGTAGTTTCCATGTCCCTTTCCGGCCAGTGCACTGCCACTGGGCTTTTTAGGTGACTGCTGTGGCTCCTCTGAGGAGTCAAAGCTGTGACCATGCCAGGGAAGACTGCTGGTGGGAGTATTATAGCAGTGGAAAGGGTCTTGGAAGCAAACAGCTGAGAACCAACGGCTATCAAAACCTCTCTTTCAAACCCTCCAACAAATAAACCCTTCCTTGTCCCAAATACTGTAGCGTTAAACTTGTACTGTCTGGTTTGTTAACATGCACCTGCTGCTTCAATACAGGTATATATTTATTAAACTTTTGTGTGGAACTTTTGTGTAAGCATAAAAAAAAAATATTGTTTTAAGCAAAACAGGTTTATTTTCCTGATTGCCAGATGTTACCCACCAACAATTATCTGGTAGGACGGAGGGCAGCAGGTACATATTTGTTTATGCATTTAGAAGAGTGGCTAGACTTTATATGTGTTGCAGTTCTCATCTGCAATACTGGGGCTGGCAGTTGGGAAACAGGCATCCGTGCAAAGCCTTAATGGGTCCAGCATATCCAGTGCTAATTGAGAAGGAAAACACAAAGTCATTAGGAACTTATGCACCTGGTTTATGAGCTGTTAAAGTTCTCTTTTTCCCTTTGATTTGTCACATTACTTTGGAAAGTAAATTTACCCAGTCACAGTGGGAATGACGGTTTACTAATGTGGACACATCCATCAGTGCCTTTCAAGCCTGTCTGCATGGAAGGAAAGCATTCTAGCAAGCATTTCCAGACAGGTACTTCATGTAAAAAAAAAAAAAAAGTTCCATCTCTCTGTAGGCTACCTTATCAACAACTCAGCAACATCACTGAAATAAAGTTATTTGAGCTTTCCAGCTACTTCGGTATTGTGTTGCTTGAGGTAGAAAAGCTACAATATGCTACAGCAAGGCAGAGCTTCAGCCTTTTCATCCAGTGGTTAACACGCATCCTATTCACTGTTTTTCCAGCTCACTATCCATGTTGATTGTACTGTGTATCATTTTACCTTTTACAACATCAATGCACTAAGGTTTTATGTGACATACCATTTTTCTCACAAACTTCTTAGTTTAGTCAATGCAGATAACCAGCTAACCATGTCTAGATTCCTTCATTTTAAATATGTTGACAAAAGCATGAGTGGAAGATCTTATCAAAAGATGGGCTATTATGCCAGGCACAAATGTAGCAACTTCAGCAAAACATCCTATGTCACATTTGTGTCATATGTCCAGACATTATTAAGAAAGATAGCTGTAAGTGAAATATAATGTAATATACTAATGACTCCCTAGATAAAATATATATAAACTGTAATTATTATGATACTATTATAATTTATGCCAATTCCCACAGAATTTGTGGTCATATAAAAGAACACTTTGTCAGCATTACTGTGAAGATATATGTCAGAGAATGGAATGCTGCTTTTATATATTGTATGATTCTTTCTTGCCCTCTTAAGACTGAAGTATTCTCTTTCTTATATATTCATCGTGTGCACGTGCTATTCGTAATTGGCAGGCACAGAGGCAATAGTGAACCCCTTATTGGGGTTTAATTTGGTAAAGTAACAATAATCATGCATCACATTCAAGTCTCACATTATCCCTTGGGTTGTGCCTTCCCCTTGCCCCTCTTCAGGACTGCAGTGCCAGTATGGGAAGACCTTTCTCCCTTGAGGGTTTCTCCCATCTGCTCGATACTCAGGCTATTTGCTTCAGTAGACTAGCAGCAATTGCTTAACACTTTTCCGGTAGATTCCATACCACCAGGTGTCTCTTGTAAGTGCTGCCAGTCTATAAAGTCAGTACTAGAGCACTCGGAAGGATTGCTGGAAGATGCAGAACTGTAAGAGACAAAAGCAGTCTTCTGACTGTCAGAGTTTCTGCTTAGTCAGTTCTCTGTCACTTCCTTAACAATGCAAGGAATTTGATGTTGTGATTGCACCTGGCTTAGGCACCTGTCTATATCCTTAGGCTGTGTGGATCCCAAAGGATGCACCTGTTTATAGTAACTGAAATTACCTGGCAGGAGGCCTTAACTTGGCCGTACATTTGACATATCCCCTGTGCAAATGTCTAAAAGGATAGAGGCATAAATTTGCTGTTTAGTAATGACATGTTGTTGGGTATCAAAAGGAACGTACTGTTTTTAGCCCCGTAGCAGAGCATAATTTCTGTTGCAGAAACACCACTTGGATGCCTTAATAGGCAAAGGTGCATTTTCCTATAGAATTTAACAGTGAGTCTAAGTATGTGTCAGGGCTTTCCTAGTGAAGCCTCTGATTCATTGCCTGGGTATTGCATCACATACTTGGCCTGTGCTGCTGTAACAGTAAAGAAAATTACTATGAGATGCTTCTTCCATATAGCGCTGTCATCAGGAGGGTCACCTTTTCTTTAGTGGGAATTTTTCTGAGCCCACATTGGATCTGGTACAGCAAATTTGTTCCTAACTGCCAGACTCTGAACCCGGTCAGGCTGCTGGAGAAACTAGTGGCTGTATATTTGTGCTTAGTACTTTCTGTGGATGAAAAAAAAAACCCAAAACAAAAAACCCACAAAGTTTTGATGTGCACTCTGTGTGAACTGAGCTAGACTTCAGTAATTCGGTCACTGCGGAAATTTGCCCACATTGTGTATTCCTAAGACAATTTCTAAGCAAATGAGACTAGCTATAACAATATCCATTATTTCATAATCTGTGCATTGCATCTCTCATAAAAATCTGCATGTTTGCATTATTTCATATTTTTGCCAGTTAATTTGTGTTTTCTATCCATGTTCAATTTGCATTCATTAACTCATAGTTTGCTGGTAAGTGTGTTCTTTCTATACATGTTCAAAGAAATTCTTTAATTCAATTTCTCTGTTTCTTCTCATACAGTCTCACAGCCAGATATGCAACTCAGTCTAATCACAGTGGAATTGCAACCAGTCAAAAAAAGACTTCTAGGTCAGTTAAATATCTCTAATTTATTGCTTGTTAGTGATACTCAAGCAAGTATATGCCCATTGATATTTTATCCTTTGGACATAAAACTTTTGGACATTAACAGTGTGTATTTATGTTATGCGTGCAAGCTTCGCAACAATGAGCTTTGCCACGGGAAAGCCTTGTATGGACTGGAAGGAGCTGATTTGTACTGTATATTAGCAATATTTCTGGTTGTTATATATCCTGCATCTTTGTATCCTGCATGTAAAATATTGGATTTGAAGGATTAGTTGGTGATTTTAGTGCTCTCTACTCTCTGGCTCAAATCCTGACTTTAGTCATGAGAGAGAAGAAGTTTGGGAGTCCATCCCAGTTCCCACTAGATGTTTTGCACGTATCACAAACCCACCTGAAAGGTTGAGTTCACAGAGCTGAGTTCACAGAGCCAAGTTCACGCAGAAGCAAAATAGAGCAGAAAAAAAAGAACCGCTTCCAAGACTTCTGCTCCATCAAGAGTATCCTGCACACAGTCCCCACGATTGAGATGCTTTGTTTTGGCAGTGAATTTGTCAGAGCTGTGTGTAGGAGCTGACCTGTTTCAGATTTCATCAATACTTTTAGTTTATCATTTCCATGAGCACTAAAATCTACAAGCCAAACTGCAGAAGAAAGAAACTGAGGTCTAAAGCTTACTCTTCTTTCTAGCTTTTTCTTCTGGGGGATAATTAATGTGTTCATTAATTATACCTTTGCTGTACAGTTCATTGGTGAGAACAATGAACTCTAAATTGCATAATCTACAATAAAGATTGCATTTTGCAGTATAGCACACTAACACAATTTGAATTGCTGGTGATAGCTTGGAATGAGCTAGCTATACCACGGTCCAGTTGCTTTGCACCTGCATTTATAGGTCTTCAGTTTTCCTTATTGCTGATGCTCCTGTCTTGTCTGCATTCAACATGTTGGGGTTAACAGTGTTATTGTCTAATACTTTAAATCTGTGGCAGTGTTTCCGAAGCCTGTTCAGAGGTATGTGACTTGTCCCTTATTTGTTATTCTCTCTTTGCATTTCCTTAGCTGCTTAACATGATTCTGCAAGAACAATTTAAAACCTGAATGCAATTAAAAAAGACAGCAAATGAGGTAAACTGGAAAGTGTGTAGAGCAAATGACCTCATGTATAATGTGCTTACTGTGGCAAGTTCTCGAATTCTGGCATGCAGCATATATGCAGAACTATCTTATATTTTAACAGAACAGATGAGTTTCCAGTGTTGCACATGCCTTCTCATTGCTTTTTTCATTACCTTTGACAAATGATCTCAGGGCTCTTACTGCCTGTCAAATTAGGGTAATGAGAAGGAGCAAATGGATTTTTAAGTTTGTTTTAGTGCATTCTTCAGGGAACAGAAGATCACTCGAATTCATGGGTCACTGTAAAGGTTAGCATGCATACAGCTGCAGAGCAGAGACAGTCTGCTCTGGGCTCGGCATAGAGACTAGTAGGGCAGGCTGGCGGCCAGAATGAGCCATAAAAATAACTAATGGATTAACTCTCTGAGGCTTAAGTTGGTAAAGGAAGAGAACATGGAGCTGTTTACATATGTTTGCTAATGATAATAAAATGATTTGAACATTTCTGTTATACCAGTATATAAAAGAAAAAAAGTCTGGAAGAAATCTAATGTTTTGTAATTCTTTGTAACATGATTATTTTTTTTCTCCCTTCTTTTGCTGCGTTTCGTAATACAGTGAAACTAACAGAATTTGATAACTCTGGTATAATTTGTATTGGCACTATTAAAATCATCATATCATTCCAATAAGTGAGAAGGAAAAGAGAGATATTCTTGTCCTATGGCAAAAGCCTCTTGCTGATTTGAGCATTTCATTTTGTCTACGAAATAACAAAACTGGAAAGGAGTGGGGTTGCCCACAAAGATTCTGCAGAAAGTTTGAAGTAAGCATTTATTATAGAATCTTTCACCAAAGAACAGATTCAGACAGAAAAAAAAGATGCAGGTTGACACACGCCAGGGACAACAGAGCCTACATTTTTTTCCTTAGCATGGCCACACAGTAAGGTTCAGATGGTGGCAGCAAATACTAACAAATGAACTGTATAGTCTACATTACATAATTCTAGCTAGAAGGTACACGTGCATCTGTAGCATCTAGCTAACTTATGTATTTTTAATATTTTTTAATATAATAAGGTGGAAGTGCTTTAGCCAATAACCCTCTTAAAAACAACTGAAGATAATTAAAAAGCCAGCTTTTATGCTAAACAGAGCTGTGAAACATTTACTAGAGTAAGAGATACAAAATAGTTCTCAGCTATGTATTGTCATGCTTTCTAATCAATTTCTGTAACATTTCCTCTTCAAAAGTGACAGATTTAAATGAAAGTTGATATTGCACTTCAGTGGTTTATTAGGGTGAATCTGTTTTAGCAATGTTAATGGCAAATGCAAAGCATCTTCTTACATGTCTTGTGATGCTAGAAAGCATCTTTTTCCTGTTTGTGTGCATAAGGTTAAGTAAGCTTTTATTTTCATTTGTGGAGTCTAACTAATTTGAATCCTGTTCATTGTTGCTTACCTGAAATCATTGTTGTCAGTTGTCGGTTTTAAATTCTGGGCTGATATTTGCATTATGCCTCCTCTATATGTTGCATTACATAAAATGAACTGATTTCTGATTGTACCATTCCAGGCTTCCAGGACCCTCAAGGGTGCCAGCTGCAGGCAGCAGTACCAAAGTCCAGGGAGCTTCTAATTTAAATCGGAGAAGCCAGAGCTTTAACAGCATTGACAAAAACAAGCCTCCACAATATGCAAATGGAAATGAAAAAGGTAAATGATTAAAAGTTACTAAGCTTAATCTACATAACATATAAGAGAAAACAAAACAAAACAAAACAAAACCCACCAAAAGAACCCATCCACAAGGGTCAAAGAAGTGAATATAATATTTAGACTTGGTAAGGAAGACCTGTGGAGATAGGGCTCTGAGTTAGGACTTGTGGTTGAGTTGGGATTAAAGTTCAGAACTGAAAACTGTCAATGTGTTATAATTATATTTTATCCCTCTTTGGTGGAAATATCACTGGGTGATGTTTCTGAAGTGAAAGTGGATCTATATTGGATGCCTATAATCTTTGTCCATATTCAAGTCTACTCAAACCCAAAGGAAGACTGTCATAATTTTCAGGGTACTTTGCATCTTAACCTCTAATGAGCAAGAATCAAAATATTGTACTTGCATCACAATATTTCATGCATCTGTTCCTTCAGAACCTTACCTAATGCATATATATAAGTCTGAATAGAGGATTGGAAATTAAATCAAACGTAATAAAATGTTGCAGGGATTTGAATTCAGTGTTCATGTTTTATTGCCTCCTTTAAATATGAACTTCCATTGTGGAATCTGGGTCCTTCCGTTTCTCCCACCCTGATTCTGTTTTCCTGGAAAATGTGCCTCTTTAGGCTTTATCTCAGAAAGAATAAGGTAAAAGTTCAGCTTTCTGAATTGTGTAACTAATCCAGCCCCTTCCCCCCCCTGTTCTTTCTCCCTTTGTGTAATGAACAGCATTTTATTCATATCTCTGAGTTAGAATACAGTTTAAAATGATACAATATACATAGTACCCGTTTGCATCCTTGGGGTCTGTGGGAGGAACAAGTATGCAGTGAATGTTCTTCATCCAAGTAACAGGCAGCTATCCAGAATTTTTTTACTAAATTCTGATGAACACACTTTGCCCCCAGCTGTATCTGAAGATATAAAACCATCCTTTCAATAGTTATTTCTTTATTTTTACTAACAGGGTTGAATGTTTTAGATAGTTCTATAGGGGGATTTCTTCTGTCAAGGGTTGTTTATGGCAAGATATCCAGTCTAAAACTAGAAAGGGATCAGAGTGAAAACTGAGCAGACACTGTATAGTTCACAAATACAATAGTGAAGTTGAAGTAGGAGATGTTGCTGCTTGAGTGAAGGTATGTACAGCAGTTTAGGTTTTAGTATTGCTTCATAATGTTGACATAAGTTTGCTACTGAAAAAATATGTGAGAGTGAAATGATTCAAGGTGAGACATGCTTGTAGATGTTAATATTGTTAGCTCATTACTTGGAAACTCTTTTGACTGCTAAGGTTTGCATTGGATTGCACATTTATGCGGCTTTTTGCATGCCGGATTTCTTTCCTATTTCTTTACAGCAGAGAATGACAACCTTGATGAGATTTTTTAGTGAAGTCACCACTTGCAAGAGGATAAGGGGTGGCTTTTTTGTGTATAATCCTTCAATTTTTTTTACAGGATATAGAAAATATAATGTTGCATAACTAGAGAGTACTTTATTTGAGAGGTTTCTGTCTGCTCTTTTTTCTTTCTTTCAAAACAGCAGACTGGATGGAAGAACATTGGTTTTACTTGAGAATATAAACCAAATGCAAGTTTGTTTTAGAGTATAAAGCAGAAGTTAGAGAAAATGACTGCTGTGAGTGCAAGGATAGCAAAATGATATTTTTTATAATACCCTAAAAGAACACTGAGAACCTGTGTTTGAATTCACCATGCTACTTCTTTGCCTAAAAACAACTGAACAATGCTATATTTTAAATTTGATTATTATAGGGGCTAATTTTTTAATATTACAATGAAATTTCCAGGTAGCCTTTTGATTTATTTTTTTAAGTATTTGAGGATGTTCTGTGACCTCAGGTTTTTTGAAGATTTTGTTTAGAAACAAACTCCAACCCTCACAATAGTAACAGCAATAATAAAAAACACCTCTTTAAAAAAAAAAGTGTCACTATGTGCTGAAAAACTGATTTTTTCTTACAGTGTGGCACACATAATGAAATGTATATGTCAAATTTTGCTTCTGATGCAGATGCTTGGAGCAAGATAACTTTAACAGCTTCCATTAAATGGATATACAGTCCATACACTAATTTCTGAGACATAGATCATATAGTGAATAGCTTGCAATTCTGCATTAGTGCTGCATAAACTGAAGTGGAAAAAGGTGACTTGCATTAGGTAGTCATTAGAGGTTGGGACCTACAGACCTCTTCAAGGGCAGACCACTTTTGGTACGTTTATCTCTGCTGTACACCTTCCTGTATGTGTTGTTATAAGAAGACCTCAGAAAAGATACACAGCATAAGGGTTGGGGTTTTTTAATCCAGTTATATGTAGTACTTGAAATCCATTCCTGCATAACACGGTTTCCAACTCACTCACAGTGAGGAATGGTTATGTAGTCACAGAGTTAAAGGAGACCTGAAGGTGATCCAAAAGAAGATGTGATACGGGCCTTTTATTTGCTATTTCATTATTTAGTATGTCATTAATGTTATCTCCTTGGAATGTTGCTTAGAGAGTAGTTCCCACAGTAAGAAACCTAGGTCCTCTGATGAATGCGAGTTTGCTCTTTATTGAGTACAGCCCAGGTTTCACCCACGGATTCAACCCATTGCTGTGACACAGGTAACTGTGTGGAGCTGAGGTTAAGTCAGGAACACAGAATGCACCAAAGCAATAAACATGCGCTTAGCTGAAAGGCATTTGTAGAGCCTTAGTGAGCTGATTTTTTTTTTTCTTTTTTCTGCACTTTGCAGCTTATGGATGGGTTTCAAAGAACACATCTGTTTTCCAGGTCACATCACATCTATCTGCTTCTGACTTAATAAAACAGAGACAAAAATAAACCTATGAAAATGAAACTATTTGAACAAAGTAATTATTCACAGTACTACTAAGGTGGATACTCAGAGCATTTTGAGTCCAGCAAAGAAATAATGTTCTGATTCAAGTCAAATTTAAAAACAGATATTTACACTTTAGAGCTTAGAAACACTGAATAGGGTCACTTAGAACACTGATAAGGGTCTCTGTTATGGAGCTTAATAGCCTGCTTTTCAATATAATTTAATAATATAAAATGGTGTTTGTGTATTGTTGAAACTCAATTTCAAAAGTATTTGGTTATTTTGCACATACGAACTCTGAGAAACTCCACCCTGGAACTCCATTGTCTAATGGTGAAAATCATTGTTCATCTGTGGCCAGAATGTGTATTTATAGCTAATTTATTTTTGTTTCTTCTGGTGCTAATTTATTTATGTTTCTTCTGGTGCTGGTATTTTGCCAGTTGTCCCTGGTGGTGTTCTCCTCCTGTGCTGATAAGGGGTAGCTACTTTGTCATGGACAGCTGGAAAAGGACAGCTGAACAAGCTGAATTCTTTTAATCTCACCAGACAGACCTCCCATTCGTCCAAATATCCTTATAGCAATGCATTGCAGCAATTCCAGTTTCTACTAACCTTTTTTATTGTGAGTGACTAAAGCTGGACACTCTTATCTAGGCACCTGCCTGCTACAGAATGTTTAGATTATCAATTCCTAACTGTGGTGCAGCAGGGGGGCTGTTGTCACAGAGGTTCTGTCTTCTCCACCAGCACAGAACACAGGTCACAGAGGAGAAGACAGAGGAGGCTGATTATATATTGCGCCCAAGTTAACCCCTCATGTGTCCTTTATTTGTGCAGCAGCCTATGAAAAGTGGACTTGAAAATGTCCGTTTGGTTGTCATGGTCTTGCTGGATTCTGGTAGAAATTTCTCTTTTTGCACTGAGCCCCTGGGGGTGTGCTGCTCTGCTTTCCCAATGCAGGTTGGGCTGAGCCTTGAAGCACTGAGCTCTCAACTAGAATGCAAGATTGTTTTCACTGCATGCTGATTATGCGTTTTAGCAATAAGGGAATTAGGCCCTAAACAGAAGACTGCCTTCTTGTAAAATTTAGTTTATAGAAATCTGAAATCCTTTACCTAAGTTGGGTTCGTTCTCTATCAAAGTCACCACAAGGTGGGGACAAATTTCATGTAATCAACAGCTAAAGCTAATTCCAATTGAACGAGCAGAAAGCAATGAATGATATGCAGCTTCAAGTAATGCATTTGGGCTGGGAGGAAATAAATCTTTTTGTTCCACAGCTTTAAACATACATACAGGCTCTCAGTATTTCTTGAGAGTGTGCAGTCCACATTCCTTGTGGAAACATTAAGGATACACTTTAAATTGAAGATTAAAGGCAAGTTAAGGTTCTTTGTAATTTTTTGATGCTGTTTATGGTTTGTTACATGGGATCAAATAAGTACCAGTGGTACCAGGAACCTGTGTTTTGTTTGCTGTATATGTAGCAGAACAAGCTGTTGATGAAACAGTAAATACTCTTCTTTTTATAATCCTCCTCCCCCTCCCATGTGTTTAATATTATATATAGCAGGAAATATCGCAAGGCATACATTCTTCTTTCTAATCAGAATGCCTTTTTTTTTGTTTTGTAGTAAAACTAATAGCCTGAAGACATACAAATGTAACAGAATTAATACAACAGAGTGTGGTGGCATCCTGCTGTTCACAGATTGTTGCATGTATTCTGCATTAGCTTTGCACATTCTTATGGTGAATCATTCGGCAAAACTATTGGGATAGCTAAAGACCCCAATCCTCCTGTGTAATTAAGGCAAGCTTAGTGCAAGGCAAGATGTGTACAAGAAGGTCCTTCTGCACACGCAGTCCTGGGCTATCAGCCATGGGGCTGATCCCTGGTATACGTTAAGGAAGCCTAAGGGCTGCTGTGATTTCCAACAGCTGTTGCTGGCCCCAGGCTCTCTTCCAGGATCTGAGACTCACCAGAAAATAGCAGGGGCCCAGCCATAATTCCTGCCTTGGTCGCAAGGGAGGAATCAGCTCAGCAGCTGCACACCAAAGCTGCTCCTTGTGCATGGTGCTACCTGGAGCCCGGGGAATAAGCCATAACCTTACCTGTCCCAAAAAAATGCTCTGAGGCAACCCTTACCAGTTATTTTCTTGCCTAGTAACTGGATGCAGCAGAGCTGCTTGAAACCTTCTGTGAAGGTGGGCTGAGGTCATTTAGCACTGTGGAGTTTGCATATCAGGCTGAGGAGCACACAAAAAACCATAGGCAGATGGAATTATACAGCATCTCTTGAAGGTGGAGGTGATTGGCCTGCTGGGGTCCAGTTGTTAATAGTGTTAAGCAAGTTAAAGCTGTTATATTTCTGCCGTGTTACTTTTGTTCAGATTTTTTAATTATTATTAGTTTTAAACTAGAACTTCTTAATTCTATTTAGAGAAGTAAATTTTGCTATGTTTGCATTCTTTCTGTTAAAGAAAAAACAGCTTCCCTTTCAGGATGCTCAAAATCCTCCCTTTCCTATGTGTATTAGTGGCCTTCAGACTTCCAGGTGGGTAGTGTGATCCATACTAGGGCCTTAGGGCTGAGACTGCAAAAATGAAAATGACACATAACTTCAAGCTCTGGGCTGAAGGGACAAATGTCTTCAGTGTTCTCAACTACTATATTATTCAGACAGGTGGGCCTCAAGGCATGACTTTGGCCTCACGTGCGTATGCAACACATCAAACCTTCTTTTTGCCATTGCATGAACTGTATTTGCATTGTGTGTTTCACAGGCTTCCTTGTAGTACTGAATTTGATGTACTATAGGCAGGCTTCTGCCTAATTCCCTGGCAGTCCTGAGACTGAATGGCAAGACAAGATAGATATACTAAGAAGAACTATGTCATCTGCTAAAATAGCTATGTACCACATATTTGATTGCCATTACCACTTCATTTCTCTGGTGCTCCAGAGTAAAAGTGTTTAGATACTCAGGTGTGACTTGGAAATCTGAGCTCCATACAGAAGAAATTAACCTTTTCATGCATTGGCCAGCTTTGCTTAATAAGGTTAAATGACTTTTTTGAAAATTACGTTTGTCAGTTAGCATAATTTGATTATTGCAGAAGGAGTCTTGTTCTCATTTGTTCTGAACATTTGCTGAAGTTTCTGAACAATGTAAACATAGTGAAGGTACCAGAGCCATGTAAACGAGCCTTCTGTACTTACCTGAGCTTCAGGCCCGAAACAACTATTGCTATTACCCATGTAGATGATATATCACTGTAACTTTCAAGTGCTGACATCGGTGAAATTGTTGATAAATTTTTTCCCACCTGTGAAAGTGCACTGGGAAAAGTTAGCTACTAAAGTTTGTTAACAGGACTTAAACCCCAAAAAAGTATAGTGACCTGCCATTTTTTGCTTTTATGAATATTGATTGTATCCATTTAATTTCAGTATTACTCAGTCTTCCTCCTTCTGCCCAAAACCTTAGCTTTCTAGCATATATTTTGCTTTCACTAAACATCAAAACCATCTTTCTCTGGTTTAGTTTTTCTTCTAATAGTGTAGCATTCTTTTTTCTTCTGTGTCTCAGTGTTTTATTATTAACAAGTGATTGGAAGAATTTCTTTATGACTTATTAAAGATAAAATCTTTAAATTGGAAGGTTTAATTTATGTAATAAAATGGTTACAAGGAGGGTGTTTCCAAGGCTTTCTTCTCTTGAGCTCATAGAAGTATTGAACAACACCATGATGTTTGGGGGAAAGAGGCATTTTCGATTATCATCCTTCATGTTCTATGCACATGTAAATTATGTTTATTATGAATCACATGTAACTGTGCTTTAAGTGCCAGAGCAGTCTGGTATCACTGTCAAGCAGGAGATGGGAGAATAACCGCACCCTTATGGTTCTTTCTGTTTTTTAAGCAGATTCACCAAAAGGCCCTCCCCCATCTGCAGGCATGAATGGAAATGTGCAGCATCCCACCAGCACCGGGCAGCAGCAGGTCTCTGCCATACCCTCTCCAAGTGCCAGCAAGCCTTGGCGCAGCAAATCCATGAATGTCAAACACAGCGCAACCTCTACCATGCTGTCTGTGAAGCAGCCTAGTCCCGCAACCTCCCCTACTCCATCTTCAGACAGGCTCAAGCCACCCCCTTCTGAAGGCGTGAAGCCCCCTTCATCTGGACAGAAATCTATGCTGGAAAAATTCAAGCTGGTTAATGCTAGGACTGCCCTGAGACCTCCTTTGTCGCTGAGCTCAGGACCCAGTGACAGTGGGAGAGAGGATGATACCTTTTCAGAGTGTGGTGAAATGGATGTCTTAAGTGGTGGGGTGAACAGCGGCGGCTCCACAAGTAGCAGTCCTAAAGTATCACCGAAGTTAACCCCTCCAAAAGCTGGAAGCAAAAATCTCAGCAATAAAAAGTCTTTGCTACAGCCAAAGGACAAAGAGGAAAAGAACAGGGACAAAAACAAAGTTTGCACTGAGAAAACAGTCAAGGAAGAAAAGGACCAGGTCACTGAAACGTCTACAAAGAAGAGCTCAAAAATTGCAAGCTTAATCCCAAAAGGAAGCAAGACAACAGCAGCCAAGAAGGAAAGTTTAATACCATCTTCTAGTGGGATCCCGAAACCTGGATCGAAGGTGCCTACAGCAAAACAGAGCACTTCAGCCGCATGCACGGGAAGTAAGGAGGTTGAAAAACTGAGGACTACAAAAGGAAACCAGTCCCAATCAACACCAAAATCTCAGCTTAGTGAGAAGGCTTCTCCTTCCTCTGGTCTTGCTTCTTCTGAAGGGAAAGAACCAAGCGCAGCTCTCCCCCCAGGGTCCTCCGCAGCTCTGCCAGCCTCGATGGCTGCAAGCAGCGGCCAAGGCCCAGGAAACGGTGTCGTCCAGCTTCCTCAGCAACAGCAATACAGTCACCCCAACACTGCCACAGTAGCTCCCTTCATTTATAGGTAAGGTCACAGAGGGAAACCGGGTTTGTGTTACCATTTAGGAAAGAGAGCTAAAAAGGATAGAGTAACGGTGGATCACACTGGTATCTTTCTTATCTCCTGGTTTCTGTCACAGCATCATGCACACGTTTTCCTAATATTATTTTTTCATTAGTGTTACTGTATGAACCATTTTTTCCAAGAACTCTGAGTCTCTACCTTGTACAAAAGTAATCCACTGCAAATATTTGCCATTTAAAATTCAGGATGTTTTGATTAGAAATAGGAATCACATGATACATTCCCTGTGCTGCTTTTGAAAGGTCACGGCTGAGTTAGGTTTCTAGTGCAAATATTCTTGTTTGCAATTTAAGAACCTCAACATTTATTTGCTGATATTTAATAATATTTGCTTAAAATACACTGTTCTCTTAAAAAATCCTAAAATAAACTGCTGATGTTTTCAGAGTGTGTAGCAGTGCTAGTAGGATATTAGAGGAAAAAACTGTACACAAACTTTTGCAAGTATTCGAAAATATTTCAACATTTTGGGCAGAGAGAAAAAGTTGTGGTTTGCAGGTCCTTTTCCTCTTTAGTTTTATACACGAACTAGGTATGGATTAACTCCATGGAGGCAGTTAATTTTTACAGGTGATACAAACTCTTCTGATGGCCAAGGCTCTGGAAGAGATTAATGAACAGTTAAATGTATCAGCCTTTGCCTGACTTTATTTTGCTATATGATAGAGCAACTGAAGAGAAGCTGGGAGATTTCATTGTTGTACAGCTCAGAAGACAAAGTAAGTGTAGAAAGACTGGCAGGCTGGTTTGAGTAATGATTTCAGATGTCAGCTGTTGGAGGGCTTTAGCTACAGTTGTGGGTAAATTTAACGTGATAAAATGACAAATACATTATTAAGCAAAATATACTGGCAGTTTTTGTTAGTGAGTAGTACTCTAGATAATCTTGGCCAAAGATTAAAGAGGTGCTGAAGTAGTCTCTGAGAGAGTATATATATCATTACACAAAACTAAACATAGCTTCAAAACCAATCTGGATGAGTGATAAACGGTTTAAGTTAATTCTGAACAAAAGCAGTTCAGAAAATCACATAGGAGGAGAAAAAGGCATAATATAGGTTATATTTATTCAGTGTATATATTTATGCAGTGGGTAGCCTCTTGAGTTTCAATTAAATGTATCACTGGATGTGCTTAATATGCATGTTTCTTTATAGCTGTCTGGAATAACCTCAGTGATACAGAAGATTTGCAGCATGGTACATAGGATGGCCTACATATGTGTTAGGGTGCATATATAAGGAGAGAGAAAAAGAATCTATGCTTTGCCTTCAGATATGTGTGCTATTTAATGGCAGCTTTACCACATATTGATGCCATTTCATTCCATGATGGAGATATCATTCTTTTAAGCTTCATCATGAAGCAAAATATATTTCGAATTTTAACAGGCAATAGAAGCATGCATCTTCCAGTAATATTTGGTATTACTAATCATCTGTTTGCTTCAAATAAACAGCAAAGGAGACTTTATTTGAAGTTAAATCTCACATGAAAATAAAATTCTCAGAGTCGAGGTCTGATCTCGGAATGTCATGAACCAGAGTAATAGACTGACTTTGATGAGGTTACTTCAATGTGTATCTCTGTAACTGAGAGCAGAATCTGACCCAAAAACACCCAGTAACTGCATTCCTTATAACTCTCAAGGGCTTTGTAATAGAACACAATGATTTCATAGAAGAATATAAATATAATCATGGATAAAATATCCAAATTTCCAAAGTCAGCACATTTATTTTTGTGGACGTATGGCAGGTGGAAGTGTGCATGAAGCTGGGGTACTTACTGTATTTGCATTTTCTTGCTCTTAAGCAAAAATGTTTTCTGAGCAGGCACCACAATTTATACCAAGAATTTTCAGGTGCACTTCTTAACTGCTAGAACAGTTTTCTAGATCAATGAGTTAATAAACAATAGTTACCATTCAGACTAACAGGGGTTTTTACAGCTAGAAGGAAAACCTAGGTTCTGTGAGCTTGTATGGCAGTCCTTGTAAAAAGTTTCAATATTATTTAGTAAAAATACAGTGCATTTTATCCAGAATACTGCAATGTATTTCTGTGATCAGTTTAGGCTGTTAGCACAAGGGTAAGTAAGCTAGTACTTTTTCTGGTTTGTTGCTGATACCTGCACATATCATGTATTTTGAAATGTTTGATTATTTTCAAGAGGATATTACTGCATATTTGTGAGTAAAACAAAATATTCCAAAGAGTTTCTTTGAGGCTGGCATGTATTTTGCTTAAACAGAGAATGCAATGCTGTAACAGTTATCAACACTCATGTTTTCAAGCAGTTGTGTATTTTATTAATGAATAGGAGACAGAAAATACTGTTTCACTAGGAGGTTCTGAAATGATATATTGCATTATTCAGCTTTGCATTCTTGGTGCTTTACCCTATCTGATATCACATTTTATTTTTATGCCTCTTAAACACTGTGGCATGGAAATTCATATGGGATTATTACTTCTCTTCAAAGATTAGCAGCAACAGTCAGAGTTGCATTTGAGATAATCTAAATGGGTATAATTTAAATTCTTCCATCCTTCTCAGCAAGTGCTTATTTACTTTCCAATGCAGTTCTGAATGTGTTATTTACAGCCCCTTACGTGTCCCCTCTGAAGTGGATTGCAGGGTCCAACCGATATAAGAAAGGCTGCAGTAGATATAATTTAGTTGCCAGAAAGCTTGATAAGAGAGATACAGCAGGCAAAACAACTAAAAGGAAGTTGTTAGAGACTGTATAATTGTTTAAACTATACCAGCCACTACTTTAAATTACACGTTCTTCTACATAGACAGAATTGGAGGAAGATGGAAATTGTGCCATCTGCCAGAGTCCCTTAGACTTGTATTGGAATTGGCCATAGAATTTACTTACCTTCCTAGTGGTGCTTAAATTTCAGATGGAGAAAGGAACACAGAAGTTTAGTGCTTACTACGTTACAGGGAAAACACGAAAAAGAAGAGGCATTAATGAAAACAAAAAAAAAGAAGTCTGAATCTTTCTCCTAAAATTTTAGTAAGAGAATAACAAGTTAATTGCTCAGTATTTGGAGTTCTTAGCTTTCCTACACATTGCTCAAAAGTGTAATATAACCTGTAATTCCAAACATTTTCTTGCACAGAGAAGAGCCTGTTGTATGCAATCATTGCTTTATTATTTCTGAGTCAAATTGTGCAAGTTTGTGTTGTTTCCATAAAATGGGATACGTAACTAATAGTCCCAGGACACAAATGTCACCTCACCCCATGGAGCAAATCCTTGGTTGATATAAATCATCATAACCTTACACGAAGTATGTGATATGTTGGCAATTAACATTTGCTGTGGATTTGCTCAAGCACTAAAGGAATATTTCAATAGAAGAATGTTGAGTTGTAACTGGATGCATGTACTGCAGTATAGTTTTATTTTATTGACTCCTCCAGTAACTGCTGTAGGCGCTTACTAGGTCTCTTTTCCACAGCTGGAATATAGAATCTGAAGTGCTCAAATCCCAGGGGCTATGGTGCTCAGGAATTGCTTATTGCCTGAAATGCTGAAAGAGAAAAAGGAACTGCTGCAGAGAATTAGCTGACCACTCAATATCCTGAGCTGCACTTCTATGTTGTGCATCGCTTAAATTGAAGTTCTTCAGCTAAATTTGTGGTTTAATGATAGCGACATCTGGAAGAAGTTTCAGCACTGTCTGAATTGAGACCTTGCAGAGATACTGTTTCGGTGTCAATGCTGGACTACAAAAACCAGTTTGGTACTCATTTTGTCTCTGAAGAATAAGAAACTGGTGACTTCAGCTACCTAATAGGTTGGTGCAGAGCTGATGGGGCCAGTCTCTTCCCTGAAATGCAGGGTGAAAGGATAAGATGTAGCGATGCAAGTTACAGCAGGAGAAATGCTGATTAAAAGTTAGAAAAAAATGTTTTTACTTTGGGGGTGGTGAAACTCTGGAGCAGGCTGCCCAGAGAGGTTGTGGAAGCTGTCCTCAGACGCGTTCAAGACCCAACCAAATGAGGCCCTGAGCAACTTAATATAACCAGACCTGCTTTGAGCAGGTCATTGGACCAGATGGCATCTACAACACCTTTCTGATCTAAATTACTTCATGATACTGTGAGGACTAACGTGTTCACTAGATAGAGACAGAGAAAGGAAATATCAGTGTAATAAATATATATGTTACCAGGTACTAAAATCTTGTTCCTATCTCCTTTCCTATATGGTGATCAAAACAATTCTATTACTAGACCATAGCTTCAAGGGTGCATGGGAAGTGCAGAGCAGTGACAGATGGGAAGGAGGATATAATCTGGTTGCACCTCTGGAGGCACAATGAAATTCAATTCCAGCTGCCTGTTCAGGATGTTTTTATACTGGCTTGGGGAAAAAATTAAACTATTCTTCAAGGATCCTGCAAGCACAGCATCTGCAGAGTTTGTTGAACACATATTTATGTCCAGTTTTAATGACTAGAAGCTACTTCTCGTCACTGATTGTGGAGTTAAAATTTAGTTTTCATTAAAAGACATTCTATCAGTTAATTGTGTTTATTAATAACAGATGATGCTGCTAAACATACTGCAACTCATTTTTAAAAAATGTGATGATTCAGAGTTATACTGCAGTGCTTTATTTATTTCCATTATTTACATTACTGTTGTGAAAATAAAACAGTCACCACCCAAATTTTGCAGTCATAGGTAGCGCTAAACATTGCCTCTGACTAGTTTTACTTGTAACAATAACACAGTGTTTAGAAAAATCATCCCATTTTCTCATGCTTGATTTTCAAGTAATTGTGCAATAAAAGTTTCCAGTGTAGAGGTTTTGGCTTAAGAGATGGGAAGAAGGGTAATAAGTGAAGAAATCATTATAAACACACACTTGATCAATGATGAGTTAAACCAGAAGATTGATAATTCAGTTTCTTGCTGTTTATGATCTGAAGTTAGTCTTTTAAATTGCCATACAGACAAGAATAGCCTTATTCATTTGACTACATAATCAGTAAAATGTAGGATAAAGGACTAAAAAGGATATTCTTTTCAGTGTTCTGTCACTGCAACCATACTAACCCTTTCTTAAACCAGCTAAATTTTATTTTAAACTAGTTAATACCCACTACTTCAATGGGAAGGTTCCTCCAGACACTCATTCATCTCATTGTTAAAAAGGGTTTACAACCCACATGATGACATTGCATCTATTTATTGCTTTGTTAATATTGTCCTTTAACTTAAAAAGTTGTTTTGCCTCTTTTGATCACTTTTTTTAAGTGAGGGAATAATCCCACCCCCTTCCTTCTCTTTTGCAAGCCTAAACCAAATTGCCTCTTTTCTTTCCTTTCAGAAGGTTTTCTTCCCCATGAGCATCCCAGTAGCCCTTCCTTGCAGCTGTTCCAAATTTAATTCACATGTCTTGAATATGGGTGATCAAACTGCTCATATTCCAGATGTGGTCCTGCCAGTCTGTTACACTGAGAGTGATACACATTCAAGACAGCTGCACCTCAGACAGATGTTGGAAAAAAACCCAGCATATTCATCTGATATCTTTTGGAATGTCGAGTAAAAACCAAACAAATCTTTGATGTTATCTGTGTTTATCAAAGGTTGGCTATTTCGTTAGAGGCAGGAAATGACTGGCTGCATTAAAGACAGCTTATTAAGTAGAGTTCCAAATTCTGTTCTTAATTACTCCTTTACAGGCTCGTTTTAATCAAATTGAATGAGCTTGTGCAGGTGTGATTGAGAGCAGGATTTGTCCCATTAAGCGAGTTTGATGCTCTTACAAATAGGTAGCATGTAACTCAGTAGGTTGGGGACAAATATATTCTCTGATTGCCATGATTAAAATAGGAAACAGATTGTCCTGTTTTCATGACGGTTGCCTAAATTAACCTGTGCTGCAGATACACAGCACTGGAAGACACATCAATAGGGTTGCTTTGAGTAAACTGAAATTCTTTTCACTTTCCTTGATATCAAGAGAGATGCAAGCATTAATTTTTTTTTTTTTAAGGCAGTGGGCTGTGAATGGGTAGAGTATAGAGGGCCATTTATTAATACCAATGTGTAAGGTGTAAGGAGATCTTTTAATTTGTGTTTGCATCCCTTGAGCTTAATCTGTGCTGCAGGTCTGCAGGGATCACTTGAGTCATTCATAGGATTATTATGTCCCACAGAAAGAAGTACAAGCCAGAAGTATAGGGGAAGACAAATCTCAGCAAACAGACATCTACATGCTTGGTCCAATGTACCACAACCTGTGACATGCCGAGATCAAAGCAACTTGAAGTTTTAGGCACCCAGTCTATACCTGAACCTCCTTGTTCCCCAAGAACTGAGACTCCTACATGATTTTGCTTGGAAGTCTTTCAGCCCTAGACCATTCTCAGCCCATCTGGGCTAAGCTCGACTCCAGTCAAAAGAAGGGCCTTGCCCATCATGCACCAAAAGGCAGGGCTGCTGTGGAAGTGCTGGCAGCTGGCAACCCAGTGGGGACCTGGTGGGAGCAGGGCTGTTGATGAGAGCCCTGTCCCCAGGTTCCTCCTTGGGGTACCTCCATCACAGCTGCCCAAGGGCTGAGCAGGTGCCTTTTAGCCCATCATGTCTACAATAAATAACCAGTTTTCTCAAGTAAGCAGAACTTCGACTGCTGCAAAATCTATAGTCCTCTGCAGGATTTCTGTTGTCTCAGATAATTAGAATCATTGAGGCTTTTACAAAATTAAACATAATAATGCTGAATGAAGTCAGTACAGTGGTTTCTTTTTTATTTATTTTAATAGCAAATCACATTTATTTTACATTATATTTAAACTTTCAAGTTTCAAGTGAGATAAAGGGGACATTTCACGCTTCTTAGATCTGTTATTTCAGGCTGCCTATAAATTTAAGAAAACCACATCCTATTTACATTTGGGTTGTGTTTCCATGATTTTCTTTCTGCAAAATAAATCAAATATTTTTAAATTATTAGCGTTATATTATCTTTGCAATTCAGTATTTTTACTTTAAGGCTTACATTCTAATTCTACCTCATGTCCCAGAAACTGGATTTTGGGCTGCAATTAATCCCACCGATCAGATTCTAAAATTTGGAATGGAAGATTTTGGAAGTATCTCTTCTCACAGTGTTTTTCAGCTTACCTTCCTGGCTGTAGCTACATCAGGTTTTTGAAAATGGAAAAAAAGCCAACAAGCACTGAAGAACAGAAGAGTGCTTTAATTGGCATTTGCTATATCTCTAAAAGTTTTGATGTGACCTGAGCAAGCAAGCAATGAATAGAAGTGAAAACTTGTATTAATTGTTCTTTTAAGTAAACAAATTGACTCATCATGCTGAAGTTTACTTAACTGCTGCCACTCATTACTTGTTTATACTCTTGGAGGGAGATCCAGTCCTTTTAACATGAGTAGACCTGTTCCCATACAGTCAATAATGAGTTATGTATTCATCTGTATTGACTTTATAGGCAATAGTCTCTGCCAGAGGGCAATCTAGATCACTGAAGTTCTGTGTAACCTAGCCCCATTCAATAGATGAAGAATCAATGCAAATGTTGGGTACTGGTGACCAATGGGGATCCAGACCACTTAATCCTTTTCTGATGGTAAATGTCCAAATAAACAGGAATGGATCCTCTCTATGCTCTCGTAGAAGATAGCTTACATATAAGGCTCTTGGTCACACAGGGAAGGGTTTGCATCGCCCTTCTGGGTTGATGCAGACTGATGGTTGAACAGTTGTACAATCAGGAATTAATGCCATAGGATCAGAAGGAGAACAGGCAAAAAGGATCTCTTTTTGTTTCCAACCAGAGATGGACTCATGTAAACTCCATACACATTTTGTAGAGAATGCTAGGAATATTTAGACTGCACCCACCTACCTGGGTGCTCTTTGTACAAGACCAAAAGCAACCTTCTCTTTTCCAATGTTCCTCTTTCCAAACTCCAGCCTTGCTCTGGCTCCAGCCCTGGCAGCTCTGTGATTTGGGTTTAACAAAAAGAGTGCAGACCACTTCAATTACCTTTGCCATTAATATAAAATGTCTTTTTCTGACATATGGTTTTGGGCTAATAGTTTGTCCTGGACTGATCCAGCACTAAGTCTCAGCACTAAACCCAGACAGGAGTGGTCATGAGCATTCATGGCCTTTCAGAGTACTTTTCAGTGAAAGTCGGCATACCCCTCATTCATTATGATGATTTGAAGCAATATGGGAAAGCAGGTGGGACTGTGGAATTTCAGCGTGTGTTCACTGGGGAGGGATAGAGTGGGCTTTTTGTTGCTTTAAGACTCTGTCCTCAAGCATGGAATGTAAAATTACATTCAAGGTCAGTAGGACATAGTTAACCTTGCAACATGAGCTGAGCTTGTGTTTCCACTAGTGTGTGACAAATAGTAAATGAACACCAAAAATAGTTTTTTAGAGAGCACAGTTGTCTGTTTCCAGCATACTAAAAGTATCGAAATTGATAAGAAAGGCAGTGCATCAGATCAGACATAATTTACATTTCTATTTCTGGGTAAGTAGAGCCAAAGCCAAGAATGGGGTGTCTGCTCATTTAGATATGAATGCATTGGCAACATGAGATGCTGATTCTAATCAGTGGAGTCCACCATGACAGTACTTGTGCTGTTGTAAGTGCATATATCTGCTCCCTCAATTACTGTCATGAATTGCTGAACAAATCCATTCAGTAAGTAACTTTGAAGAAAATGTTAACTGGGAAGTTATTTCATAAAATAAGTTGCCATAAAATTATTTTGAGAGGTTAGTTACTGTTTTTATCGGTTGCACTTATAAAATACACATTCATCACACAGTTAAATGTTTGTGTTTACAGTTTAGTTCGTCACTGGAAACACTATATGGTTAATTTTGAGAACTGAGCTATAAATATAACATTTTAAAATTAGGATATAAATATTTCACTAGTCTTTTAAGAAATGAAAAGAGTCAGTGGGCTAATCGTATCAGGAAAGCTGGAAGAACTTGAGCTCTAAGTGAAGACTTTTTTCCATTTTATAAAGTGGCAAGTATATCTGTAGATGTGTTCTTTTACTGTATACAAATGTGGTACATGTTGCTATTTAATGGCATTGTAGTTCAACATTTCCTGTGTAAACTAGATGCTACAGCTGTTCCTTAAGAATAGACAATAATTCTGCGATATATTCCGTATTATAATCCATATGTTTGTGTATTTCTTGCTGTTTACCATTGTTCAACAGCAAATAATTGTATTCAACAAAGGGTACACATTATAATTTATCAATGATATCCACAGAAATATACCATCAAAGAAAGTATGGGTTATTTATGAGCAAGTTAATGGAAAAACTTGTATTATTCCATTTCCCCAGAGTTATATAAGGGGCATTATCAAAAGAAGCTGCACATAGATTTAAATATCTGGGCCAGATTTCCATTCCAGCCTTGCACAAGCTTCTTCCCACGTGGCCTTTCTCACTTAGTGTTTCAGCAATTACAAGTTCTCATTTCCCTTACATATGTGCAGGGATGTGACTTAACCAATTTAAATGGATTCTGCCTCTATCTGGTTGACACCTCTTGCAGAGAAAAAGCGAGGAAACAAAACAACTCTAAACTTCCCTGCATTAACTCTAAGTTGTTCCTGAAGAGAGAGACAGAGAGAGTTCCTAGTTGCTTGCAAATTTGTGTAGCTGGACTCAAACACAGTAAGAATGTGACATTTATGGTATTTTCACCATATAGTGATACAGTTCTAGATGGAGCTGCAAGTAACATTTGTTTCCATTAGCATATGAATGGCAGATAATAATAATAATAAATTTTCTTGCTTGATTTCAGAACTCTCTCAGAAAATGACAGTACCTCTTTACCACCTGCTGACTCCTGCACCAGTCCTACTAAAATGGATTTGTCATTCAGTAAGACTGCCAAACAGTGCCTAGAGGAGATATCTGGTGAGTAACAGTAAGTTAGGAGAAGCCTGTGAACTTCTTTATTTACATCTGTTTCTTACCAGTAGCTTTGCAATGGGTTGAAATAATACTTCTGACCTCTATTCATGAGTGGTATTAAATATGCAAAAAAAATTGGGTCATGCACAGTTAGCACTTGAAACGCACAGTTCTCTTATCTAAACTGGCTCCTTCTGTTCAAATATCTTCATCGTTTTGCAGAAACTGGGCTTTCACAAGCAAGGGTTTCCCGTCCTTCTTATTTTTCAGTCATACTTAATGTTCCAAGAGGAGTGGTGGAAAGTCACCTTCAGAATGTCTAACACTGTTGCTTTTAAGATCATCAAATTAAAGCATAACATTAGAACCAAGACATAAATTGCATGATATATTTTGCTTTTCTAAATGAATTGATATTCAGAAAACAAACAAGTCCTTACTATTGTACCTGACTTTTAAGCTGCTGCTAGAGCTAAGCTGCTAAAGATTGTGTTCTGGAATTCCTTGTTAAACCTGGAGTAAAGTCCTTATTAGGTTACAAATGTGAGGGGATTTTGTTCAATCATATTGGAATAATTCCTTTGAAGTCAACAGAGCTATACTGATTAACATCAGCCCAGGATCTGGCCATAACTCTGCCTATGGACACAAAAAGCAAAGTGTGTCACAGCTGACTTTCTCATCAGGACTGAATTGCACTGCAGGGCTGTGTGGGAGTACTTTCAAAGGGACTCTGCCAGAGTTGTTTTGTTGGGGTTTAGGGGTTTATTTTTTTGTTGTTGTTGTTTTGGGTTTGTTTTTTTTTATTAGCATCCTTAGTCTTATTATCATTTTTACAAGAAGAAAAGGTGAAATCCCGTCCCACTGGATTCACCTGCAGTTTTGCCCTTTTACTCCGAATTTTTAACATTCAGGTGGATTTATAATGAGTCATGTGGTTCTTCTTACACAGGATATAACTCACTTCAAGCACTAATTTGACACATCAGTCTAAAATTATCTCTCCACCAGAAGGGAAATCAGATGCCCAAGCTTTGTGGGGCTGCCTTGGCATTTAGCTGACTCATACTGAAATTGAGATTTTGTCCTGGTTTGTTTCAGTCCCTTTGGAAGTTTTCCAAGTCTAACTTCCCTTATTTTCACAGCCAGCTTTTGTGATAAATATGTCACCCTGAAACATGGTGAAATGTTCCCTAAAGGTGACGCATGCCTTTTAAAATTAAAATAGAAAAATATTTTTAATTAATCCAGAAGTCAGGCTCATTGGTCTTGCATGTATAAAGAGTATAATTGAAACACTTACACGAATCAAAAGATGCTTCAAGGAATTATCCACAGAGATGGTAAAAAAAAAATCCACTCAGTACCCGCTGAAATGATCAAACGGGATATCATTTCTCCTGGCCTTTTTACTGTTCTGAACAGAAATGGAACAGCATCAAAAAGAAGAAAATGGTATAAAGGGCACTAGACATCAGAGATGTTTCTAATCTGAGTATTCAGACTCTAGCATTAGCAGTTGACAGACGTAACAGGCAGCAAAGCAGAACCACCAGGAAAATGTGGTCAATGGTTTGTTGTGTACAGAGGAAAACAGATGTGTGTCACCCATAACTGGCTGTTAGCAACAAAAAGAATGAATGGTTCAAGTACTACATTTGGTGAATAAATAATAGTCTGCGTTGGTGAACTATCACCAAGTCCTTGGTGATTCTGTCATTGGTGAGCCTGCATGAAAAAAACCTCATGTGATCGCTCTTCAGGGGAGTATACCATGATGGATTAGCCATGAGAAAAGGCAATTAAATTCTGTTACTTAGGAGCAACTTTATTCTGGTATGATCTAGGAATTATACCAGTAGTAACAATGAGATATGCAAGGGTTATTTTCTTTCTCTGGTCACTTATATTCAGGGTGTTAAAAGATTAATCCAGAGTTTTTTTCAGTTTGATGTTACCTTTCTCCTGAAATCTTCCACTGCTGCTATGGATGGGTATCATCTTTATATTATCTCAAGCTTCTTTTGCAACTTGGTAGCCAAACACACTAGCACAATATATTGGTATGCAGTAAGGATCAATAAGGATCAGGCAAGGGACTGAGCGTCTGTGGAAACCACTAAACAGCTTGTAGGAGCACATTCATAAAGTGCTTTCCACCTTATTGTGTTTCTACTTCATTAGTCTTTATTATTTTTACAATGCCAAATATTTACAACCAAGGTAACGTGCTCGGGACTAAGATATCTTAGCCCATATCATTGTATAAACTGTTTCCCTACTTTCAGAATATCTACACGCTTGTGTTTGTTATTGTCTCTTGGCTGAAGATTACTGCTCCCGTAACTAGCCAAGAAAATCATATCAGAGCTCCTAATCCACTTCAGGGAAAAATCAGCCAATCAATGTTAAACTGACACTGTAAGCATGGCTGGTTCAAGACTTCTCCACAATATAGGGAAAACTTTTATGCGGAAAAAAATAATTTTAAAAAGATTTAGGAGTGGTTGGTCAGGCCCCATTCTTTTTGAGGGATTCATGATACCAAATCCAAGCTAATTTCCTTGCTCTAGTGGTGGATGGTCATGGCTCTCTTTTCTGTGCCCAGCAAGGCAGTTCACATCCCTTTCCTGCTGTCTCAGCGCCAATGATGGGGAAGTAGATCAGGAAAGCGAGAGACTGTTGGGGTAGTTTCCAGCTCTCCTCTGCTCTGTCTTCCTCCCAGTTTCTAAGGGAGCCGGTTACCTTAAAAACCTCTCCTGTCTTCCAGCATGGATCTGGTGAAAGGATGGGGCAAAATCAGAGCGCAAGCCACTTGTTTCCTCCCTACTACTCTGCAAGTGATCACTTGGTTTTATTTGCACAGCCATGAGAGGAGGATGGTGCTGGAAGGTGAGGGAGATGGTGAAGCTGGTGTAGGCAGGGACCCAGAATTGTGGCCCTCATAAACTGAACAACTTCTTTATTTTTAGCTTGTCCCCATAAATCTGCTGCCCTAGGTAATTTCCCACATGGCTTATGCCTAAACCCAGTTCTGCCTCTTGGTAGAGCTACTGTAAATCTGTGTTTCTTCACTGTTCCTCTGTCTCTGCTGGGAATTTGTTCCAGATGTGATCTGAAGTGCTTCAGACTTTTTTCCTACTCCACCAGAT